>CM077574.1:44837779-45437779 GCA_039657325.1 Stephania cephalantha
TTTGATAATTACCTCCATACGTACGACTTACACTACAAGAAAATGGGTTTTTAACCACAAAAAAAAGTGGCGGTACTAAATCCTGTGATTATAAGTACAATTGAGTGGGGATTTTTTTGTTAGTCATTAAAGCCTTGAGATTTAAGGAGGGGATTTGTATTTAGTGATTATTGATATCAATTCCAATCCTTAAATAATTTTTGACCCACCAAAACTTTAATCGCCACTCTCAATAAGATCGTTCGCGACAACCCCTCTGGTTTCAACCTCTCTTCTTCCATCTCCAGGTCCATGATGAGGAAGGCTCTCTCTCTCTCTCTCTCTCTCTCTCTCTCTCTCTGTTGCGGTGATTGAATGGTTTCTTGTTACAAACTAACAGAACCATCAACTGGAAATCCAATTTATGCACATCTTGAGGTATGTTTCGGAAAATCTTATCTTTGCTTTTGTTATGCGAGGGTAGATAGTTTTGAGGTGACCATCTTTGATATAATTTTGAAATTTCATGAACAAAATTCTTAGAGCTTTAACTAAGTTGGTTAAAGTTCAATTAAGTTGTTATATTAGATAAAAAGTATTAGCCAAAATATGTAACATTGAACATAATCTTAGTTTGAAATTTAATGTTCGTGATAGAAAAAGCTTATTGTTGGTTGAAATATGTAACAGTTGATGTTTATGATAGATGTCTTTTCAATATTTTCATTATTCCCCATCACACAAGCTTTTCCCGGCCCCAAAGTCGGCCACTTCTCCCTCCCTTGGCTTCTCGCTGTTCCCCTTGCCTATGTTGGAATCACTTTCGTCTTCGCCTTCGTCAAGAACGTCAGGAAATTCAACTCCCCCATAGAGAAAAAACGCAAATTGGTCGCTCCCCTCTCTTCAAAATCTCTCCTTTTTTTCTTTTTCCTTCTTATTAATTTGAGGGAAGGGAACCCTAACTGACATACTCCCCTTTTTCAGGTGAATAAAAATGTTATGCTTTGCAAATCAATAGACGAGCTATTTCAAAAGGGAAGGGATGAGGTTTAACTTTAGCCTTGAAGGAACTCATGCACCAGGTAACACATACACTGCTTAACATCCAAATTACAATGCTTTCCTGTTTGTCTTAGCATCCAAATTTGTACTCAAACCTTCATTCACACAATTCGCTAGAGTCTATATACATAAATGTACAATCTGTACTTCTTTGTGATTTGCAGGGATAAGGCCATAAGTAGATGACCTAATAGTTTTTTTTTATGTGGGCATGCAGGATGCCGGCCATGCATGGATAGCATCATTAAGCATACTCATTAAAGGTACATATGTTTCTCTATATGTATGATTTTCAGTTCACATTTGGCTCATAATCTATGAATAGTTTTCTATTCTTAGATCTGTTAAAAAGCTTAAAAGGTGATACGTGGTTGATTGATAGAAATTCAAAATTTCTTTTCTGATTCAACCTATAAAAATAGATTAGAAAGTGAAATTGAGGAAAACAATTTTTGTTGTTTTAGATCTGGACCACATGCAGTGCTCTCTATTTTTGGAGGGTTAAATTGAAAATGTTAGCAGAAAAAATAATGAAAATGTTGGGAAAATGTGGTAAGGGCACCTCTTGTTATAGTATAGGTGATAGCAGTATAGTTTTTGATATTGACTGTGATAGAGTCAGTGCCATAAAAACATATTGTTTCAACAAGGAATCATTTCTACAAAAAACTACTAAATAAAAACAACATAAGATACTTTGCTAGATTGGGTCCAACAAACAATCTTTTCTATGGTGGAAGATTTATCTGTTCAGTTTTTTCACATTTTCTTTGATTCTTAAAGGTGCGACTTTTTCTTAATTTTCACTTTTCCTTTTCTTCTCTTTGTACCAATGATACTAAAATACATTTGAGCCTTTTTGAAATTATCTTCTTTTTGTATTAAATTATATACTATATATTTGGGCCTTTTTTAGGAATTATATTAGAGACAAGTTTTATGTTTTTTTTTGCAGGGGTCGAGTTTTGGTAGAAATAAGAGATTGAGTTTGAATCACAATTATGGGAAGTAAAAGAAAGCAACAAGCTGTATAAAAGGAACGCCTATAGAAACTTTGGAGTCTACTTAGTAGGCCTAATTAACAATAAAATTGTTCATTAGAGCCCATATTTGTTGTAAATATATGTTTAATTAAATTTGGCACAGTACATCAGTATTAGTTTTTTTTTGTGAGATGGAATTATGTAGTGCATTGCATTTTTATAAAATAATAAAATAGTTTTATGTTATTGCGTTAATAATTTAATACCTTTGGTACATAATTTTGTAGCAACATTGTAAATGAATGAATTTTAGTGCAAAATGGGGAAGTATTGGAAAATCATGATAAAAAAGCCTTTTGACTTATAGACTTTCAATGAGAGGCTAACATAAATAATGATGGAAGTTTTGTTAAAAGTGTAATTTAGTGACGGGAAAGATTCAGTCACTAATAAATTTCAATGACAAAACTTTAATACCATCACTATATACTTTTAGCCTCGGAGCTTTTAGTGATGGGTCATGACTGGATTTTTCTTGTCACTAAAGTTCTGTAACCACAGGAAAACAATATTTAGTGACGTGAAATACTGTCCTTAAATATTGATTTTCTTGTAGTGTTAGTTGCAAGAAAAGAAAACTTCTGAGTACAACTATTATTTTCATATTATAGTTACTGATCTATAAGTGTATGGACCACCCACATGTTTAAATAGCTATTTAGCTCTCTCTCTCTCTCTTACAAAAATATACCGGTACGACTCGCCACTAATAGCATTTAGTGACGGGTAACTCTGTCGCTATTTTTTTGGCGACGGGTATCAGAAATAGCGACAGGTACCCATCGTTATTCCCGTCGCCAAAACCTTTCGTCGTTTCGTGACACGTGGAAACGAGGATTCATTTTCTGCCATATCATCCAATTTAGCGACGGGAGCCCGTCGCTACTCCCGTCGCTATTGATGTCTACGTGGCTTGCTTAACAACCACGTGGACAAGAATAGCAACGGGAAGCCGTCGCTAATCTCGTTGCTATTCTGAAAAAAAAAAAAAAAAAAAAAAAAAAAAACGTTTAATTTCAAAATATATTTCAGAATTAAATAAATAATTTAAAAATAATATAAATTCAGAATTATTTTTAAAAAATCGTTTTAATTAAAATAAAATTATTTTTTATTTTTAAAATTTTAAATTTTTAAGAAACCATTTTAATTAAAATAAATAATATAATAAAATTACTATTTTTATTTTTTTTATTTTTAGAAATAGATTTCAAAATTAGTTTATATTAAAAATAATTTAAAACATTATAATTTTTTTTTGAAATAAATGTTTTTTATTAAAATTAATGCTGGGATTTATTTTTTTAATTTAATAAAATATATTAATTTTAAAACTATTTTTTAAATTAACAAATTTTTTATTTATTATTTGATGAAAACAATAATTGTCAAAGAATAAACAAAATAAACAAATTAAATTTAATAATTAAAATAAATGAAGAATAAATGAAATAAATATAACAAAAGAAAGTTTACAAATATAGAAAATGTACATGTATAACTACAAAATATGAAAAAAAGAAACCTAAAGTCTAAGTGTATACATCAAAGGACTCAATCATCAAGATCCTCGTCGGTCTCTGAATTATCAGCAAGAGGTGCTGGAGGCGCAAATGAAATTTCAAGTTTGTCTATCGAAGCCTGCTCCATGCGACCTAATCGTCCCTGCATCTCTTGCAATCGGTCACGGTCGATGGTTTTATCATTAATTACCTTTAGAAGTCTTCTCTGATATCTCCTTAATGTCCTCCATCAGCTGCTCGATGGGCTCATCATTAACAGATATGGGCCAAGAAGATCCAGCTTCAGCTCCAGCTCGTATATGCCTTGACCCCGATGATGTCCACCCTAATCCATATGTCCGTCCTTTGTCATCACACTCATCGACAAACAAATACAACACAGTCTCATCAATTGGCGTGTCACACTGCGACTGTGTGAGCTCGACGCGTCTGTCGCGTATCACCGTCTGTATTAATAAATTTAAACATTCACAAATCATGTATATAAGTCATTCATACCTATAATTAATTGAACAAACAATTACTACAAAATTAGTTTCTTACGACAATCCTCTCTACTCGGGAATCTAGGAAAGTAACGTCTTCGTGATCCTTAGTGTGGAAGTACAAACATAACTCCAAAGCAGTCAGGGGTCGACATAATTTCTCCTCCTATAAAACATTTTTAAGTAGGATTAACTTTGAGACTTATTACATAATATATATAAACTTAATTATTATAGCATAACATGACATACCAGTCTCTCTGCGTGCTGATAGATAGATATGGAACCACCTGTATGGATTACTACACCCGTATTGGGTCCCCCCGACTCCATTCGCCGATTCTTGCTCGCTTGCTCTGACCTTTTCTTGAATTCAGGGGTGGACTGCATTTTCTTGTAATGCTCGAAGATCTCATTAGATACGTGGTTCGACTTCTTATCCTTCGAACACATCTTGCTTATGAAGTCAGCGTACCGAGTGGCGATCTGTTTGTCGTACGCCTCTGTAATAGCCCCATCATCCACTGGATCCCAATCGAAAGACAGTTATATACAAAAAATATTGTAATTTAGTCCATATATTCTAAGTAAAAGATAAAACTCTGACCTAAAGATTTTTTACCTTCCATTGATTCCAATATACGTCTCGAATGTACTGGGGAACATGCTCCCATGAATATCCATTATTGTGCAAGGAATATTTGTATGCCCTCGTCATCTCTCCTATAGATTTGTCGGATAGGTGCAACTTGCGTCCACTAAATAAAAAATTTATGTTAGACCTTAATTTTACGTAAATTAACTAAATGTAGATATGCGTAATTAAATTATGTATACTTACTATCTATCATCCTTGACAACCAAGAATATCACCCCCGGCTTGGGTAGCAGTGTTGTCTCTAGCGGCCTAAACGCCTCGTCGTCGTCCATGTGAGGCAGTGCCTATAAACGGGTCGCTAAAAGGAAGTGTCGAAGAACTAGGCGACTGTGAGGCAAATAAATCAGATGGACTGGGTCTGGCGGCCTGTCTGGGGGTCGTGCTGATACGATGGAGATGCTGATCCCCCCGACGAAACTTAAAATTAAGTTTTTTTTCATTACATATAGTATAATTAAGTTTTATATATAGTATGAAAGTGTTATTATATATTATTTTGTTCTATCAATTATATATTCCATAACTAATTTTTTAAAGTGCTTTAAACACAAACACACACACATATAATATAATATATTACATTAGTCCTATATTTTTTGTCCTAATTGAAATGTAATTTGTCTATTTAATTTTTATTATTTAAATAAGATTTTATTAGTAAAATGTACATTATTAACATTTCATTTTACTTTTTGAAAAATAGTTTTAAATCATCTTACATATTATATATTATTTTACTTTTTTTCAACTAAATTATAACACATATGCATTACAAATAAAAAGTGGATATCTCAATACTAACAAATTATATACAAAAATCATAAATAATCACAACAAAAACTAAATTAAAATCATGCCATATATATTTTATTTTTCACAAAAATTGTAAATTCTTACATATCAACATAAAAAACTATTCTAATATTTCATTCAAATTACTAAATTAATTTTTCACCAAAATGTTTTACAAATACACTTTTTTCATATATAACCAACTTTTTACAAATATTTTACAAATTATATAAAAAATCACAAATAATCACAACAAAACTAAATTAAAATCAAATTTATTTTTTACATTTTATTTTTCATTCAAATTACCAAATAATCACAAATAATCACAACGAATACATTTTATTTCTCATTCAAATTACCAAATTACCAAATTTATTTTTTACCAAATAATCGACAATTTTATTCAAACTAACAATTTTATTTTTCAACAATTTTATTTTATAAACTCAAAATACAGATTTTAAAATACAAATATTATTTAAATTCATTTCACAAACTAAAAATCACATTTAAATAAAAAAAATAGTATATACCTAAAAATTCTTCATTTTCTCCTTAAAATTCCTCGTCGCTAAATCCCACGTGGCCACTGCAACCACAGCTACGTGGCAGGCCAACCTGCCACGCGACTCCATTTGGGCGAGAGTTTTCCTGCCCAACGATTAGCGACGGGGTTGTCGCTAACCCCGTCGCTAATCGAGTCAACGGGTCAGCAGACGCCCCCCCATCGCTAATCTGCTGCCCTTTAGCGACGGGAAATAGCCCGTCGTTATTTCTCGTCGCTATATTTGTCATATTTTTGTACTCTTTCTCTCTCTTTCTCTCTCTCATAGCATCTGAGGTTTGATCATTGCTTAGTTATTTTTCAAAGATTTAGTTGAGGTTTGATAAATGCTTAGTTATTTTTCACTCATGACACTACAAAAAATGAGCAAGATTAGCGATAAAAAGTAGCTCTCTCTCTTTCTCTAACTCTCTCTTCTTGCGTCAAAGATTTAATTGAGGTTTGATCAATGCTTAGTCATTCTTCACTTATTACACTACAAAAAATGAGCAAGAATAGCGATAAAAAGTAGCGACGGATCTAAATTTTGACCAATTTGACCACACAGGGACATATTAGCGACGGATCATTGCTAATTAGTGATGAAATCCCGTAGTTAATTCTAATTAGCGACAAATTTTCTTACGATAGGCCCGTCGTTAATTGGTTTAGTGACAGGAAAAAGTGGTTTTTAGCAATGAATATTTTTGTCGCTAATTTGTTCGCCTTTTTTTTTAATGTGAAATTGCTTCCAAAAAAGAAGAAAAACAATGACCCTAAATCTAACTACCATTACGTAAAAGTCCTATAAGATACCAAAATGAGTAGTTTGGAAGTTAAAGCATTAGTTATTGATTGAAATATCGATAAATATATTATATTTTCTTATATTTTTTTTTAGCTATAGAGTTGGGACAGCTGATCAAAGGGGAATGCTAAAATAGTACCTCATGCACACTGCAACATACACCCACACATCAACCACCCGTGGTTACTTCGAGATGTAGGATTATACATCTCGAGATTCAAAATACGATGGGGTATTCAGGGTGTAAGACTGTAATTAAGTTGAGGGGCTAGATATTTTTTTAGGGAAACAAAAGGGCTAAAGGGCCAAGGAGTAAAAATGAATGCTTTGGCACCTCGTCCACTTTCTAAGGGCCTCTCCAATGCATATATTGTACCAAAATGGTGCAACTTTTGCACCATTTTGATGCAAAAAGTACACAAAATATTATTCTCATCTTCGACCTAAAAACATCAATTTTTACATCAAACCACTTTATATTGGAATTTTTATTTTTCAAAATATTTTTATGCTGATTTGTGGACCCTACATCTACCAAAAGTTTTTTTTTAAATATCTTTGCGCCAAATATGACGCAACATTGTTCCGCTGCGCCATGTTGGCGCAACCAAGGACGAAGGCACGTTGAGTGTGAGGGGACCCCCCTCAAATTTTTTAATAATACTATGTATAAGTAGTACTGTAGTATGTATGTTTGAAAAATTAAACTTATTATCTAACTTGGCCCCCTCTAAGTTTTCATTTTCTTTTTTTTAATGAACTTAAACTTTTCAAATGAGTATGTTAATTAAAACAATTATATTTATTATTTATATAATATCCTTATTGATCACTAATCTAGTCCAAATGGGCACATGTAGAATAATAAATCATGTTTACATACATTATCTGACTAAGCTAATTGGATTTTTTTTCTTAATTTCACACTGAATAACTCATTGTATATTTTTTTTAGTTTGATGCTCGACCTAAAAAAACTCAAACTTTTGAACATCCAAAAAGAAAAGAAAAGAAAAAAACTCAAACTTGGCATGGTAAAGTTGACCCCCCCCCCTCTCCTCCATGTATGGCTTCATTGTTCGGGGCAGCATATAGCGCTCCAATGCAATGGGGATGCTCTATAGTTCTATGAATCTACGAGGGTAACAAAAGTTGGTAAAAGGCCATACGACACAATGATACACATCTGGTCAAATCTGTTGGATATGCTTCGATCGATTAAACTTTGCATCTCGATGCACATCCCACAGATCTCATCGAACACGTAACAAATGCATTATTCAAGAATATAAACACATCACTTTCCATAAAAGCCCTCTAATCATAATCAATCAATCAAACAAAAAGCCGGATTTCAAAATATCTCAAAAGTACGATCCACCCTCCAACAAAAAATCACCGCGACTTACGCCACCGATCCCCTCGCATCACACTTCAACGAGAAACTCGAGACAACGAAGAGGGACAAACGTGTAAATAAAACAAATGAGGTGGGACGTTTCCGTAACACCACCAGAATCTGATTTTGGCCCTATAAAAATGAACCGAAGAGGAAGAGCAGATCACATATGCGTGACTGTCGCTCAGTTCAAAGCGACCGGTGGACACAACTCACTCGCTCACTAGATCAACAAAACCCAAAAATGAATTCTAGGGTTTCGATTCGATTGTTCATTCACTGATTTGGATCAGATACAGTGAATAATTGGAGGATTTGATTGATTCGTATGAAATTTGGGGGGTTTTTGGTGGGATTTTGATGAAATCTGTGTGCGCGAGGTGTCGCAGAGTAAGCGATTCTTGGAAAAGATTTCCTCTTTTTGTTTTCCGGCTTTTCGTGATTTCGATTGGCTTTTTGTCAAACGGCCGGTTTGGATTATCCTTTTTTTATGCGTAACGATTTCAATGGACTTATCACTTCGCTTTTTCTTGATGGGCACATTTTGGCTTTGTAGAGTGTAGTGTCTGCTTTTTCTCAATCCCTTTTGGGTAGTTGCATGACGAGGTAGGGGTAGATCAAAGTTAACATGAGATGCATTAATTATGAGGGATTTGAATGGTTTGAAAATCTCACAAACACTTAATCGAGCACAATGAAAAAATTTGATCCATGTAGTCGACCCCAGTTAATTTGGGACTTATGCTATGTTGTTGTTGTTGTTGTTGTTGGTAGTTGCAATTCTGGGTATGTTTGATTATGTTGTTGGGCTGAATGATTGGCAAAAAAATTGTAACTTTTTGATCTTTTTGATATCTGATGTTATTTTTGTGTAACACCTTTTCCCCAATTTTCATTTGGCGCTGTGCAGGTTAGGTTGTAGAGATTGCGATTTTTCGAACCATGAGTGGCGCTGCTCTTGTTGCGGTCGCTGCGGCGCTTGGTAACTTGCTGCAAGGATGGGACAATGCTACAATTGCAGGTGAGTTACTGGATACAGCTTTAAGCTGGTATGGAATGGAACATGGAGAAAACAAATTCTTGAAAGTAGAGGTGTATTTGCTTATATTCGTCGCGGCATTGGATGCCTCTGCCCGTTTAAATTAGCTTGTTAGTTTGTTATTTAGCAGTTCTTTCTGGTTTATAGGTTTTCTTTTCACCCAACATTTATCGAATGTCGTTGTTGAAGAAATTCTTTGATTTTCTGCAGGTGCTGTTCTTTATATAAAGAAGGAGTTTAATTTGGAAAGTGAGCCAACTGTGGAAGGGCTGATTGTAGCCATGTCACTTATTGGGGCTACCATCATTACAACATTTAGCGGGCATGTATCGGATTTGCTCGGTCGTCGTCCTTTGCTGATAATCTCATCAGTACTCTATTTCCTTAGTGGTCTTGTAATGCTATGGTCTCCTAATGTTTATGTGCTCCTGTTAGGAAGGCTTTTAGATGGGTTTGGAGTTGGTCTTGCTGTAACCCTCGTTCCAATTTACATATCTGAAACTGCTCCTACAGAAATAAGGGGGTTGCTAAATACTCTTCCACAATTCATGGGTTCTGGAGGAATGTTTTTATCGTACTGCATGGTTTTCGGGATGTCGCTTAGTCCTTCACCGAGCTGGAGGTTCATGCTTGGTGTTCTTTTCATTCCTTCCCTCTTATATGTCTTGCTTACTATATTTTTCATGCCCGAATCACCACGATGGCTTGTGAGTAAAGGAAGAATGATTGAGGCTAAGTTGGTTTTGCAGAGATTGCGTGGAAGGGAGGACGTCTCAGGTTTGTCTGTCTTTGTGCAGTTTCTAGCTAAAAAATTTAGATATTACCCGTGCGATTGAGCATTTCAAGTAGATTATTTGCTGGTGTAGTCTGGTTTCTTGAGCACTTAAGCTCTAGTATACAATTTGTATCTATAATAAACAAACAAAACCTCAATCCCAAATTAGTAGGGGTTGGCTACATGGATCAAACTCTTCCATTGCGTTTGATTTAGTGCAATTGATGACGTGCTTTCCAAACCCTCTAAATCCTTCCTAACACAACGATATTTGAGTACTAATGTAACAATTGACATCTAGAATCCATAGATGCTCTGGTATACAATGGCATCATGGCTGCACTTGAATTAGACAAACCGAGAAACAAGGCGGTATGCAAGAAAAAGGAGAATTCATTTATAAAACTTGGAAAATAAGGAGAATCTATTTTTTACGTCGTTAAAGGCACAGATTAATTAGGAAGAATTGTAATTCTAATTTTATACCTCCATTACTTGGTTTTTGTTCTAGATATTAGTTTTATAATTAATTTTGTTGCTGAGTTTCTTTTTTAATATTTTCGTTATTGATTTTTAGAATTCTTAAATTTATTATTATTTATGAAATCCTATTTTTAAACTTTGTGGAGCTTCCATGATGCACAGGAGAAATGGCTTTGCTGGTTGAGGGGCTTGGAGTTGGTGGTGAAACATCCATAGAAGAATACATAATTGGTCCAGGCAACGAAATCGCAGACGATCCTGAGCTAATTGATGACAAAGAGAGTATTAAATTGTATGGAACTGAAGAGGGCCTCTCTTGGGTTGCTCGACCTGTCGCAGGCCAGAGCAGTCTTGGAGTTGGATCTCGTCATGGTAGCATGGCAAGCCAGCTCATGGACCCTTTGGTCACTCTCTTCGGCAGCATTCATGAGAAGCTCCCTGATACCGGAAGCATGCAAAGTATGCTTTTTCCTAATTTTGGCAGCATGTTCAGTATGGCAGAACATCATGGCAAAAATGAACAGTGGGATGAGGAGAGCGTTCACGGGGATGGAGAAAACTATGCATCTGAGGGCGCTGGAGGTGATTCTGATGAGAATTTGCAGAGTCCATTGCTGTCACGCCAAACAAGCATGGAGAAGGACATGGTGCCACCATCACATGGAAGCATTTTTAGTATGAGACATCACAGTAGTCTTATGCAAGGGAATGCTGGGGAATCTGTTGGTAGTATGGGTATCGGTGGTGGTTGGCAATTGGCGTGGAAATGGACAGAGAGAGAGGGAGATGATGGAACAAAAGAAGGAGGATTCAAGAGGATATATTTACATGAGGAGGGTGTTCCTCCATCTCGACGTGGGTCTCTTGTTTCACTTCCTGGTGTAGAAGGTGGACCAGTAGAAGGGGAGTATATCCAGGCTGCTGCACTAGTTAGCCAGCCAGCTCTTTATTCCAAGGAGCTCATGCAACAGCACCCGGTTGGACCAGCGATGGTTCACCCATCTGAAACTGCCAAAAAGGGGATAAGTCTGGCTGATCTTTTGGAGCCAGGAGTGAAACATGCATTGATTGTTGGAATAGGTCTTCAAATCCTTCAGCAGGTAAGAAGTGACTTTGATTGATCTTGGTAAATGTTAAAAACTATTATTTGTAAACTTTGGTGTTCATGCACTCTCTCTAGGGATGTCCGTCTGGAATCCCTTCGGTATGTTGGAGTGATTAATAGTCAATATGCATTTCATTCTGTAGAATTTATACTTCGGTCTACCAACAATCTTGAATTTTGGAGAAAAGAAAAAAAGCATCCTGCCGACGTGGTTTTGTAGAGTAAACGAAACCTCGTTTCTCTGTTCTGGCTGTTTTGTTGTCTAATGCAAGTTCCATGTGCAGTTTTCGGGCATAAATGGAGTGCTTTATTACACGCCTCAAATTCTTAAGCAGGCTGGTGTTGAGGTTCTTCTTGCAAACATTGGTCTTAGTTCGGATTCCGCATCGATCCTTATTAGCACTGTTACGACCTTGTTGATGCTTCCCTGTATAGCTATTGCAATGAGACTCATGGACATCTCTGGTCGAAGGTATGTCATTTCCTTCTAGGCTTCTCCCTATTACTATTATGTTCTGATGACAATCATGTATATTAATCTGAACTAACAACTAACAAGCATGTTATAAATCACTTGCAAATACATGTATAAAACTTACACATTGTTTCTATTGTATCTCAGTCTGATATTTTCATTCTAGTTGACACATTTCTAGTAGGTGTGGTAAATTACATAGCAGGATAGCTCATACATTGTACACAGACTCTTTGTTATTCAAAGATTTTTTTGAGGCGGTCCAATCAAATTAGGATTCTTGAGACCTCTTTGATGAAGTAAACAGCTCTCTTCTTGTGTACTTAATAGTAAAAACTTTTTGGACTACATGATAGCACTGACATACAGTACTTATTGTAGAAACAAATCATTTACTTGGAACAGGTTTTGTTTGGAAAGCATTGGTTATTGACATTCGAGATTGTAATTTCAGGAATTTAAATGTTTTGGAAGTATAATAACATGCTGATATAACTTTAATGTGATTATTTATTCAAACAAAGCTTTCATGTCATGTTTCTTTCAAGATTCTCTAAAATAAGCACAATTAGATACTACAATTTGGAAACTATTAAATCTTGAAGTACCACAATCCGTTGGTATGTTTATTAATTTATATTGCTCAACGCACATCCTATGAGTAATGCATTGTCTTAAATATAGATTGATTTATGAACCAAAAAAAAGATGGATTAATTGGATGGTTAATGACATGCTATTCCTTCTCAAGTCAATATAGATTTTATTGAATCTTATTTTATTTCATCCTTTAATTGGTTTTTTGGTTTTTTTTTCTTCTATTTTACTACTGCAACAAGATTGTTACGTCTAAGTTGGAACTTACTCAACAAGGAATTTCAGTAGCTTAAGATTGTTATAGTTATGACGTCCGTTAATAAAATGCCATCAAGTCACCAACTTCCTTGACCTTTCAGCATTGGGCAGGCCGCCAGGCATCAACCCCTTGACAAGTTCGTGCACAATTTGCAGAGATCAATGAATTCAGTAAACAATCACTTGAGTCTAGCAATTGTACGCCGCGTTCCCTTTATAAGAAAGCACCATTTCTCCTGGCATTATATGGATATTAAACTGAGTTCCTTAACCCAACACCTCTTTGGTTGGATAGTTGGTAAACAGGCCCCAGCTTTGATTAGGACTTGAGTCTCGCTTGTGTTATGGCTAATGCTGTAGGTTGTGCTATCTTAAAAACTTCACTGAATTGCTTAAGGAGAGTTGTATCACGTTTAAAGGTATGCTTTAGTTGCCCACCTGTGATGGTTTTGGGTGCAAGTACCCTTTTTATTGGAGGTCATTTGAGTTTTTGTCGTGAGTATAACATGGGCTAGAGGCATTCTCTCTTTTTCCGATTTTACCTACCAAGCAAGGTCATTTTATGTCGTTGAATTAATAACCATCTTTCAACTTACCTAGTTTCTGCAGTTCCTTGGACCAATAAGAAGGGTATAAGAATATTACCTACTGTCATCGAGTTCGCCTTTTGGCCTGATTTTAAGCCTTGAATTACCCCTCCCATTGGAAAGAACTTTTGGGGGAGAGTTACTTCTGGATTAAGTGCAGATGGTTCCGTAACCAGGGCTCTAGAATGTTATATAGGTATTTACTTCCAGGGTTTAACTTGTAACAGTGAATATGTGTGGTCGCAAATGTGCTGTAGAGCAGCTGCAGTCAGTGCACTTGTGGCTTCACTTGGGGAATTGGAAAATCAATTTTCATTAGTCCTTTTCTATCTTTGCGAGGAAGATGTTACCTAACTACATTGTGATCTAAACTTCTTTAAAAAATACCCCTGTTTATGTCATTTTCAAATTGCAATGTCAAGTGTATAATTCTGGATTTTTTTTTTTTTTTTTTTGTATTCGGATCTGGAAATATATGCATTTTTTTCCTCTTTTCTGTGAACTAAATTTTCTTTAGTTGGTTAACATTTCATCTTCAGCTGCAACTGAACCTTCTTCTTGCAGGCGGCTGTTACTTGTCACCATCCCTGTCTTGATAGTATCACTTGTTATTCTGGTTATCGCCAATGTCGTTAATCTGAGCTCTGTGCTCCATGCTGTATTTTCAACCATCTGTGTTGTGGTCTACTTCTGTTGCTTTGTTGCAGCATTTGGACCAATACCCAACATCCTGTGCTCAGAAATATTTCCCACCCGTGTCCGTGGCATCTGCATTGCAATCTGTGCCCTTGTATTTTGGATTGGGGATATCATCGTCACATATACACTTCCTGTGATGCTAAATTCAATTGGTCTTGCTGGGGTCTTTGGCATCTATGCTGTTGTCTGCTGCATCTCATGGATATTTGTGTACTTGAAGGTCCCAGAAACTAAGGGTATGCCCCTTGAAGTCATTACAGAGTTCTTTTCTGTCGGCGCTAAGCAAGCTGCTAAGAATGACTGACCTATGTTTGAACACAATGGTAAGCCTCAGTTGGTGCATCATTAATTCAGCAAGCTGGACTGCTCAAGATGTAATTGGGCTTACTGGTCTTGAAGATCCATGAGATGCTACAAGATTAAAGCATCGAATGGCTTATATTGGAGCTTCAAATACAATGGTACGCTTTTGACTTCATCGAGTCTCACGAGGGCGTCCTAGTGTAATGTTTCCTCTTTCTCTCTGAGGTGTTTATATTTGGAAACCTTACATTTCTTCTCTGCCTTTGCATTTCTGTCCTTAATTCATAATTTTGTTTCATTTTTGACCATCCGTTCAGAAGGAATAATGACACAATTTGCTTTCAGTGTTTCTTGGGAATAGTGAGCTATATTGTATCTAATGATAGCTTTCCATCTTTGATAGAGTCATATTTGATTCCTGTGTATTTATATTATTTGCTTCTTGCTTTGATATTCTTTGCTTCTTCAACTCATAAATATAGGCTGTTCCGGACTTTAAGATACGTCAAATAAGGATTTTTTTCCCTGAAAAATTGAAAATGACTATTAAGTTGCTATTGTAAAGGATTGGTTGGCGGAGTGATCATTGATAGTTGGACTCCTACCAGGTATGGATTGTCAAGGCATAGGCACATCTACACACCTAAACAAATAAGGAATACAAGTCCTCTTAAACATTTATAAGATATTCACTAGCCTAATAGCATGCTATTTATCATTCAAATCATATTTAAAACAACAAGAATAGACATAGCATGGGATAGAATCAATGAATTAAATAAATGAATGGATATCATGCAAACTAGACTCATCAAGTGAGCATAGACACAAAGAACACATGATATAAGAGTACAAAGGCAAAATAGTCAAAAGGACTATGCAAGAACAACAATTAATATGAATGAAATGCCAAGTAAAATTGTCATTGGGTATACTCACAACAACAAAGTAAAGTCTTAGCTTTACTGGCCTCCCGTACCTCCAAATCTTGTATTCGCTCTCCCGTACCCTTTTTCCTACGTTCCTGAGTTTGGTGTCTCAATATCCACGCATGACTTAACTACGTATTAGTCAGCCTATACAACCTAGACACCACTTTTCTAGTGTTCATGATAAGTAATACACTAGTCCTACCAGTTTATAAAATTTAAAGTTAATTAAAACTTTTTACGGCCCCTCTCCTAATCTAGGGCACCGCCCGGCCTAATCCCGTAATTAAGCTACTGGGCTACTCCCAAACTACTGATTCTTGTTCAAATTCCTTGATTCTGAGAATTCCTGACAACCACTCCTTTTGTTTTTATCCTTAGAACTTTTGCTTTATTCATTGTCCTGCCTCTTAATATTCTTTCTTTTTACTGCAATTAAAGTACAGTTTGCCTTTGTGAACTTTACTGCACTGGTGCTTGAAACAAACTCATAGGTTGGAGAAGAAAAGAATCTATGCAGAGATTTTTGCTAAATCCTTAGGGGCTTTAGCTATGGTGTCAACCAAAAAATTGTTGATGAAGGTGATACAACACCGAGTAGTGACATAGTTACATAAACTTACATGGTTAATGAATGATATATAGAAGGTAAAAGCTTATGGTGAATCAAAGAGAGACATTCTATTTTATGAGAACTGATACCATCCAAGTGATGGCTCCACTTATTTGGTATGTCCTCTCCTTTACATGAGGTTGAGAGTTAAAGTCTTTCGGTGCACGGAAGTAAGGGTTTACGTCGGGGTGGTGTAAAAAGTAGGATTCTTATCGAAAATTCCATTAGAGCCTATTTGAAGTCCATGATTGAGATGCATTTAGAAGGAAGTGTTTGAATCTGTTGATTACACCAAAAAAGGGGGTGTGGGGTTGGTTGAAGCTACGCGGCAACATAACAATTGATGCATTAGTAGATTAGATGTTTTCTAGAGAAAGTTGTGGTTCTAGTAGAAATAAAATTCTAAATCAACCCTCAATCGATATGGTTATAAAGTTAACCTTTTATCCACACTGGTGGGGATATTATGTAATCTTGGAAGTGTGCTGGAGTGGTCCAACGAGTTGTCTTCTGTTTTCGCCTATGTTGGTAGTGTTGATGACCAATATCAGATAGCTAGTCTTCTCACTGTTGAAATTTGTAATTACTTGTACAAACTATAATATCTCAACTTGAATTGAAATTTAGGGTTTAGAGCACAAAGTAGCTGTTCAATCTAATTTTCTTTTCATATGGTTTAAATCTTGAACCGGAGACAGAAGTGATGGAAATAATTTTTCTTGTACTATGTACACATTGAGCATGATATCGGCTGCATAATTCCAATAAAGTTGTGGTTAATGGATACAT
Source organism: Stephania cephalantha (assembly GCA_039657325.1). NCBI lineage: Eukaryota > Viridiplantae > Streptophyta > Magnoliopsida > Ranunculales > Menispermaceae > Stephania > Stephania cephalantha. The sequence continues at coordinate 44,854,728 of CM077574.1, forward strand.
GTTTGAGTCACAGGTTATCACTATCATCTAGAAAAACGTCACATAATGCAACAAAAAAAATGTTGTTATCATGATGTTACATGTTAATAGAAGAAGTTAAAGCAATCTAGTTTACTCTGAAGTGTTGTAGGAAATGATTGAAGCTGTCCTTTTTGTATTTTTACTATCTATCTTCTCAAATATCTCTTGCAGTCAATTTTAAATCTTAGTTGGTCTTCTTTGATTATGTTTCCTTTTGCTTTCCAAGAAATCTTCATTGCACATATATCTTTTTTTTTTTTAATATGTCAGAGGAAATATTTGTTTGTTCTTTAATCAGAAGATGTGGTGCCAAGGTTGCAGTTATTTTTTGTCGAAGTTGTTATTAATGTTGTGTAGCTCATTTGTATGACTATTAGCTATGAAGCTAGGTATTGAATATTCGTAGTGTCCCCCCCAACAGTCGACACCCCCTTTTGGCTAAAAATCACGTCCCCTGACTTGATTTTTTAGCTCGTCATCGACTCCACATCTAATACATGTGTGCACATTTCAATTTGTGATCATGGTATTGTGATGTCGATAAAGATGTCCGTAATGGCTCTCATATAGATGTAATTAAGAAAGATGGGGAATATTTTTTTAGGAGCATTACAACATAGTGACCAAAACTTTTACATTGGAGGAATTGAATTCTAAACTTAATATAGAGGTGAGTGCATGTCAAACTACTGGAATTGTGACTTGATTCGGTGAACCGCCACTAGTGGCCCTTTCGAAAAAGGAAATGTGAAATTTGGACGAGATTTCAATTTGTTTAACACTACAGGAACCCTCATAAAGGGATCTACTACTATATTAAATTTCTCTTTTAACTTTATATTGTCAATGTGTCGTGTTACGGGACACATGAGAAGAAAAAGTAGTGGGCAGCAACTTTGGTATGTTCCCACTTGTTTAATTCTCCAACTGGTGTGCATGGATGGTTGAGGTTTAAGATGCTAATGAAGCATACGCTACTTGAGACAAAACTAGGCATTTGATTCATTTAGTAATATCTCACAACCTGTCAAAATGGAAAATATAATGGTAGAAAACACAAGTCATGTTAGTGGGACTTGTGAGTGGGGGTTGTTCTTCATAAAATAAAAAAAGAGTAAACAAAGGTATCTCATACAATAAATTTTGAATACACTTGACTTACTACTTATACTAGTAGGTAGTGGTCGATGTCGTTTGACTTGTTTAGACGCAATATATATATGTCAAAGTCTTCCAATCTGATGATTGCTTGAATATTCAACAAGCTATTATATTACAAAAAGAATTGAAATTATGCAATGGAATTCCAACGTCTTACTAGTGCTTGAAATGACTTCAAATAGTATCTTGGGAAGTAGCCAAAGCTTCTGTAGTGAGATAGTTGAGGTGTTATTTACTGAAGCCAATTAGGTTGGGGGTTTGGTTTGTGTTGGAGTCAAATGTTGATTTTTTTTTTTTTTTTTTATTAATTTGAAGGCCTTGTTGGGGTAAACCACATGCATTGTCAACATCCGTGCAAATGTTTGAGGGTTGCCATAACGTGCAGAGCACGTGCTACGCACATAATATAAATTTAATTTTGAAAAATTAAGAAATGTTTATAAAATTCACAATCTTTCAATTAAAATCAACTACTAATCAATGAGATGATCGGTCTAGAAACCCACTAAACACATTGAATGAGAAAATCTTAAGTTTTACTTGACATGCCTATATAGAAGCTTTACCTGGTTGTGCAGGCATTGCTCTTATATAACACTTACAAAATGCAATTACTAAATATTTGTTTCAAATAGAACACAATTAATAAGTAGTTACTAGCTTTCAAAAATACAAGCCGTCTGTAGGAGATACAATAATAAGTTTATGAAATTTTCAAATCTTAAAAGTATCAACTACTTAAAAAAAACAAAGGAGTTGTATTCCAATTACTAATTTTACCAAGATGAAGTTTTACATGGACAAATGGCTTCTTTATATTAGATTCAATTCTTTATTCAAGATAACACAATTAACATATGCCTATACAATTTTTAACGAAAGAACTTATATGAAACTTACTAGCAAGTGAACTTAAGATAAATATATAATTTTCCACTCTACTCTGCCCCTATGCTTTTCCTTCATTGCATCCTCTTCATAGAACGAAATCCTGAAGCAAACATATTAAGAGTAGCGAGTACAAGCTTCTGTAGTGCCGTTCCCACATGATTTGGAAAATCAAATGGATCTACACTCTGGCAACTCCCCAATCTCGATAACACACACAAGTTCAGTCCGCTTGTGAATAGCTTGAACATGGAGAAAACATATATCATAGTTGACAATAAAAAAGAACTCAGTATAAATTAGCAAAATGAAGTCAGTCATAACCAAATTAATTAACAGTAGGCAATGACACTTGAAATACATATATCTAATCTAATAAAAAAAAGTCTAAAAATTCCAGTAAAGTTAAATATTCTGCAGAATTTAATTGATTTCTCCCTTATCCATCTCCTTTTGTTCTCCAACTTCCAATGGAATCAATGGTCAATTAATTACCATTGATGCACCTCTGTACAAAGTTTAACTTATAGAACAATAGTTATATGTCTTTATATTTTGTATCTACACGTCGTCTAACGACAGCAAGATGAACAAGCCGGTACATTGATTAAAGACGAACGAACAGATGCATTAGTTGTTACTTATAATTTCTGCCACTGCACCAAAACCACAGATTGAAATTGATTTCTTATGAAATACATGCAACCGCAGATGGAAGATTGTGGCAACAGCGACAAAAGCACAGAAGCAAAAACGTAAGACAAATTGCTTGAACAGAGGCATCGCAAAAGAATAATAAAGGATAAGAGATCACGAATCGGTCATCGACTCGAAAGTCGACCGACTTAGAATTAAAAACCAAGCTCTGATACAATGATAGATTTCAAAGAAGAGTCTAAGAATTGTATTGATGTGGGCAAATTGAGTACAATAGAGTGCTCTTATTTATACAGCTGAATAAATCACAAAATAAGGAAAGTTACCAAAACTACATAAATATCAAAATATAGAAACTTCATAAATACATAAACTACGAAATATAGCAACTACTATAATTTTCTTGCTCTAGCATCATCGCTTCTTATAGATAAATCAGGAATCTGTTTGACATTGCGTCCAAAGAAAAAAGGGGTCTGCATAGTTTAATTTATTGTAAAACTGCAGCTTAACCTTAAAATGGGCAGATTAAAACTCAACAAAGCCAAGAAAATAAGGGCTCGCCGGAGAGATGAGAAAGAGAGAGGGGGCGAGAACAAAGTGAAAAAAAAAAGAGAAATAATGGCAAAATCGCAGCAGAGAGAGAGAAAGAGAGCACGGAGGAGAGTTGAGGGACCGCGAGAGATTTCGAAGAATAAAATGAAAAAAAATGAGAGAAGGCCAAATTCGTGAAGTTAGCAACGCAAACGGAATCTTCAAAAGCGCAAAAACGTGTTTTTGCTTACGACTCAACAATGTGAGATTTGTTCTTTTATATATTTGATATATATATTTGTTGGCTAATTCTAAAACGGTGATTAAGAAAATTAACTATTAATAGATGGATTGAATCCTACCTGCCTCATGTTTAGAGATATGCATTATTAAAGGTTACAGTTATAGCAATTAGGGGTAAGCACAATTTTTTTATTTTTTTTTATTAGCAAAACGTGGTTCATCAAACCGAAGGGAATTTTAAGAATTTCCATAATTTTACACCCTCAAAACCTTAACTCTATTATCCAAATGCAATTTGTCAATTCGTTCCGCCAAACCATGCAAATCTAAGAGCATTTTGGTGGATGGTCATATATGGACATGTGTTTAATTTGTTGTATTCTTTGTAGATGGACATGCGTGGAATTTTACAGAATGTATGACGTTTTTTTTTTTTTTTTGTTGAGAATGAGTTGCAGGCTAGGAAAATTGCAAAACCAGACCGATCAAACCGTGCAAACCGCGGTTGATCTGGGTGCGATTTTAATGGTTTGCGCTTTGGCGGTGGTTTGCAAAACTGTCAAATCGTGAAACCCCGATTTGATGGCGATTTGAGGGTTTTCACCAGCAAGTGCAGTTTGCTCACCCCTAATAGTAATATAGCAATTGAGCCACCGAAGAATGGCCAAGGATGCAATAGATCTAGCCTTATGTTAGTTGATATTTAATTCAAGTCTATCATATATAGTGTTGGTAGAATAATCTAACTAGTTTACTAGGTCTAGCATAGGCTTATTGTAATGACCATCAATTCTAACCTATGCGTGTCACATTCTAGGACCTAACGTGGACTTGACATGATGTGGCATACTTGGTCAAACCTCGAGAGTCGACACCGAGGTATATTTTATTTTTCTATGATGCTTGTATTACCTATTTATACCTGCCAAATGCATGATTTAACTTAGCTGAATATTTTATTCCTTTTAATTTCGTTGAAGTTACGGGTAAGGTTCGCCGAGGCATGTGAACAATATACGTGTATTGGGGTACATGGGTAGAGGAACACATCAATGAGACTTAAGAACACACAACTTTGTAGTCATGAAATGAGACTAATTATGCACACTTTGAGTATACCTATATGGTTGAACTTAAGTTGGAGTGATGAGTCATTATTTATGCACTTTTTCATAGGTGTTTTGCTATGTAAATCAAGTCCAAAATCGTGTTTTATGCTCTATATGTTTACTTCGAAGATTTGCAGGGCATTTGAGTAAATGTGCGGGAATTAGACAAATCCGGGAAGAAGTCAAAATTTGGTAAAAAAACTAGCAGACTTGACGCCCCTATGTACATGGACGGCGCCAACTGAGAGGACACGATGCCAGGCCAGAAGACTGGACGACGCTAGGAATGAACGAACGACGTAAGCTCTTACAAGGGACGACGCCAAGTTCAGAAATAGAAGCTCATACCAACTTGCTGCCCATGACTTTCTATATACTGCCACACCGTGACCTGGTGCTGGGCTTGGACAACCTTTTTGAAGAAAAGCCCAGCCCGAGCCCAAGTAGGCCCGCTTTAAAATGAGCTGGGCTTGGGCCACCTTAAAAAGCCCAAGCTCAGCCCAGGTCCGGTCCGAATATAAATTTATAACTAATATATTCTAAAAGAATAAGTGTTGTATGGGAGGTTTGAACTTAAGACTTAATGCACACATTAAGTGATGTTTACCATTTAAGCTACCCCTCATTTTTGCAAAATATATGAATATAGTATATACATATATAAATACATATAGTGTAAAAAAAGTCCATAAAAATTTATTAAATGAATAATTAATTTATCGTTTAAATTTTTTAATATTAAAATATTTATTCATGGGTTTGATGGGTTGGAATTGGGCTTTGCATTTTTTACATGGGCCGGGTTTGGGCCTATGTGAAGGCCTGCATATATATAGTAGGTCGGGTTTGGGCTAAGGTCTTAGGCTCGGTCCCGGTTGGGCCCGGCCTGAGCCCGCCCATGAACAGGTATACCTAGTGCCATTCCCGTATAATGGCGGCGCTAGATTCGTAGAATAGAAGTTTTTCAACTTCTAGAAGGTTCTTATTTCGCGGGCTTTCCTATTATTGTAACCAGACTCACCTATATAAAGGAGGGGCTTTTATGAACGAAAACAAATTGTATTCGAGTGATTTAGGAGTAGAGTAAGGCATAATAGCAATGTATGACTAGGTTCTGTAATACTTAAGTCGGGGATGAAGCTATCTAGCCAGTAGTAAGTTATATTCTATATCTTGTTGAAATTTTCTAATATAATAGTGTTTTGATTCAGTTCTTTATCCATATGTTGTTTTTAACGATGTCTCAATGGTAGTTTAGAGCTTGTATATTTATTGCAAATCTCTAGGCGTAAACCCCATTGACCTGCTATCATTAGGTTGAGTCCGTGATACCAATCAACTTGAGAAGTGGCAATCACTTAGAGCAAGAAACCTGACATACTTGTTATTCTAGGTGAATAACATTGAGAACTAGAATAAATCTTGAGAGCGGTTTCCCAAGGTTATTTAGGTGTAAGTGTTCCCACAGAGCTGTTAATGCTGCTCACGTGCTAAATCTTGAAAGCGGTTGCCCAAGGTTATACGCTGGAGTAAGAGAAGTATTTATAGAGCGGTTGCCCTATCTATCGAGAATAGGGGGACTAGGATATTGGTGACCCCAATACCTATAGTCTATCTAGGAAAACTATTTTAAAACTCATCTTTCAATGTCGATAATACAAGACATGGAAACAACATATGGCTAGATTGCGGGTTCCTAGACTTAGGTATTTTTATTTTTTGAGTTTTAATTATTTACTTTCTCGTTTGGTAGATCATTAGGATAAAACTATTTCAAAAACCCAAGATTTACTTTTCTGTTCGTTAGATTTAGTTTGACTGAATCATGTGGATTCGACTCCGTATTTACACTACTACACCCAAATGAGATTGGTAACATTTTACGGGTTATATTTGACACGCATGACACGTGATCAAATCTTGGTGGCGTTGCTGGTGATTCGGTTCCAAACTGAGTTTAACTTTTATTTTTATTTTTTTGTTTTTGTTTTGTTCATTGAGTCTACTATTTTATGCATGGTAGGATAACTCGATCTAAATCGACTGGTTCAATGTTACATTTTGATTCAAAAATAGACAAAACCCACCAAAGGTTGGCCAGGGAAGCTCTAAACAAAGAGTCCAATTTTTCCCAACCTACTTTGGCTGATGACGCTCGCCACACTAGCGGTGATCACCAGATTATCATAAGGCGCATCAATAAAGATCTACAAAATCTTCTCGCTCAGCATCCTCTATGCATAACCTTTCCACCGAACAGTGAAGCTTTCGAGCTTAAGTCCTGCTTTATTCACTTCCTGTCCACATTCCATGGCATAGAGAGTGAAGACACGGTGACATTTTTAAAGGAGTTTCAGACAAGCTGCTAGTCTATGAAACCTCATCGAGTGAAAGAGAATGCGGTAAAGCTCAGGGCTTTCCCATTTTGCTTAAAGGATAAGGCCAAGCAATGGCTATTTATCTCCACATTGGCTGCATTAACTCATGACACGACATGATAAATGAGTTCCTCAGGGAAATATTCTCTAAGGATAATTTAGCCCAACTCATTTCTAAGATATGTAGTACTAAGATGAAAATCGATGAGTCTTTTGGTAATTATTGGGACCGCTATAAGTGCTTAAGTGCCAATTGCCCACAGCATGGCAAACTTAATATGGCCATTATCCAGTTCTTCCATGTCGGCATGTCCTCTTTAGAGAGGCGTATGATTGATAATGCTTGTGATGGTCACGTTCGTGACAAAACTCCAGTGTAGATGAAGCAACTCTACGAGGACATAACATAATAGTCCTAATTATACGAGGATATTGGTGTTGACGTGCACTGAAGTCCGTCAGTTGGACCTACTATTAGCTCTACTGACAAGAAAATTGATCTGTTGACTTCCCTGGTGGAACGTCTCCTGAGTAATGGCCAAGTGCATGTTAAAGCTTGTGAATTTTGCTCAGACACAAGCCATATGACTGATGAATGTCCTACTCTGTTTGAGGACCATCAACAGGTCAATGTTAAAGGAAACCAATTTCAAGGGCAAACCCGAACGCCCTTCTTAAACACCTATAACCAAGCAACGACAAAGAACCACCCTAACTTCAGTTATGAGCCTCGAAATCAGAACTATTCATCCTTTGTCCCTAGAAGACAGTCGTTGCGTGAACTAGTGGCCAATCATTCCTCAGTAGAGGACATGGTTAAATCTCTAGCAGTTTAATAGAGCCAGTTCACTAGAGATGTCGCCTAGTTTTAGATGAACACTGAGAAAGCTCTCAGTGAAACAAACGTCGCAGTTTATACCTGAAAGTCCATATGGGCCAAATTGCACAACAACTGGGTCGACTTGAGGAGAGAGGGAAGTTGCATTCGCAACCCTACCCCAACTTGAATATGGTATTAACCCATCAGACACGCAAGTGAACGCTATTTTTCATGATAGCGTCGCCTCAGAAAATGAGGTCTGCAAACTGTCACCCTAGGAGAAACCAAATTAGATGATAAACCTAACCCCTAGAGAAGTCCCAACGACATCCCGCTTAAATACGCCGATTCGGGGTAGTAGGTATCCCTTGCACAATATGAGGAATCTATTTAGAATATGTAATGCTTGATTTTGGAGCATCAATTAACATGATGTCCTTAAACTTTCATAATTCTATAGGGATTGGTGAGTTGATCGAGATGAAGACTCAAACTCATGCCATTGATGGCAAGAAGATCTCTTTAAAAGGAGCAATCCAAGCCTTGATGGTACATGTAGGGGATTTGAAATTCCATGCAGACTTTCATGTCATCGACATGACAGAGTCACACAAGTTTAGGTCATTCTCAGCTCTTTTAAGTGGCCATTTTATGCGAACGGACATAGCCAATGTTGACTTAGTCAAAATTTTGTGTTCGTTGAGCATAAAAGAAGAGTAGTCAGTTTTAAAATTCCACATCTTTTCAATTCTTTGACTGACACTTTGTTTGCTTGTTCCACAAATGTTTTGGATAAGATGTTTAGGGATACATATTCATGGATCAAGGATGCTCCAGAAAATAGAGTCGGAGATAGTCCCAGAAAGAAAGCCTCCGCGAAGTGGTGCACATATCAGTATCAAGCCTCCACAGAACTTGCAACTCGCCGAACGAGAGACTAACGCATGAGAATGGATGATAGCAAAGAGAAAATGACCGTACCCCCTGACATACTGCACTACCAGTTCCAATTCGACAAGAACCCTATGATGATCGTTGTAATAGCCCAAAATTTCTAACTGTGTTTATGTCTTTACACAGGCTCAACGACCCGTACTGTGGGACCCACACCGTGATGTGTCCGTTTACCGAGGCAAGGGCCGATGTACATTTTATATTTGTGGTGATGTATGCCTAGTGTATTGTATTTGTGTAGACTATTAAGTTAATTTTCTACGGGTGTGTAGGTATCGAGACGAGCGGAGACGTAATTCGAGTCGCGTGTTAACGTGGGAGCGAGGTAGCGACATATTAGGGTAAGTTTAATTTATTTAAATAAAATGTGAATTTATTTGGTAATGTGTGGTTGCAATGTGGCCACATGAACATTTAATGAATAAATGGGCCTATAGTTAGGAAAATACAGTATGAAGCATAGGATGTGCATCGAGACACGCGTTAACCCATCATTAGGCAAGGTGTCACATTTTTGAGTCACTCACAAGTGACTTGGGGGACAAGTGGGGCAATGTGCTCCATGTGATGAGCCTCGGGATACGTGTGCACACCAAGATCAAAGGATAGCATTTAAACCACATTTTATATATGATGTACACCCCAATTGGGATTCTTATCCTCACCACCACCACCAAACACACTGTAATTCGGGAGAGAAGAGAGGAAGAAGAAAACTCGCTGGAGGAGGAGAAGAAGAAGGAGAGAAACCGAGTCGAATCAAGGTGAGTGTGTTGTTTGTTATGGGGTGGAGTGAGGTGCAGGAAGGGAGCTCGGGAGCTCCCGTGCTCTCGAGGAAGGAGACGACTCGGGAGAGTCGTCTCCCTTCCCTACACGAGTTGGGGTGGATCGCCAACCCCAGCTCGTGACCAAAACACAGGAAAAAAATGAAAAAAAAAAATCTTCACTGCCCAACGGGCGGGGCCAAGGGCCTGGGACAGGGTCGGGTCGACCCGACCCAAAACAAAAAGAAAAAAAAAACGAAGAGAAAAAAAGAGAAAAAAAGAAGAAAAATGGAGAAAAATTGGAAAAAAATTCCAAAAAATTGGAAAAAATTCCGAAAAATTTATTTCGAAAACATAAATAGAAAATAATGAATTTCTATGAAAAATAAAAATATTTGGAATTTCGGACGAGCATTTGACGGGGGTTTTACCTCAAAAAGTGCAAAATGAGTCGATTGGTCGAAAATAAATAAAAAATTTTAGAAATTTGTTTCGACTTTGATTTAGCCTAAAGTGCTACATTATTAAATGTTAGGGAACTAAGGGGAGAACTCAGGCGTTTGGGCACGCATTTCGAATTGTCAAGGGATCGGATAGACTAGGACAAGCGTGTGAATTGTAAGTACAACTGTGAGAATTTTATATTTCATTTCATTCTCTTGTTGATTTATTGGTCTTTTGGTAGACATTACTACTTGAACTCGCACATCATGTTGTTATTGTATCTATTCATGAGTGAATATTGTGACATGATGCCTTGTGAATTGTTTCATTGACTCTGATTCCTACACTTGATGTCATTCTTGAAAACATTGATGAAAAGCATGCTAATGTAATAATTTGGACTTAATTTGACTTGTATTCGATTTCCTTTGGGCTTTGTAGCCTAACTTGTTTTGGAATCCTAGAATTTTGGAATTATTTATCTTTGAAAGTAAAGTAGGGATTATCTAGTGTCCATTGCACGAAAGATGCGCGGTTCACGAGGACATGGGTCTACCGGGGTTTCGGCACTCACCACTACACTTGCGCGACACACGAGTTATGGGAATCGGGGTGGTCGGCAAGCATGAGATTGATGTTGTAAAGCGTAGAGCGCAGCTCCGCTATTTATGTGAGATATGTTGAGCGCAGCTCCATATAGTAGTGGGAAAGGGTAACGTAGATCATCTCGACTTAGCCTGTGTTTGTCTCTACATCTTTAACTATGGTATTTACTTACATTTCTTGTTTCAACAATTTATTTCGCTACTTTATGCTTTTAAATACTATTCGTTTATTTTGGAAATGTGGTATAGAATTCTCCAGTTAGTACTTAAATATCACTATACTCACCGTCTAGTTTGTGACGGTGGGTGTAGGTCCGTCGAGTAGCAGCAGACCGGGGAAAGAGAAGATCGGCGACTTCCTCTGAGCAGTTTGGCGACTCTCCTCACTCATTTGTATGTCTCGACTTTTGTTGTATTATTATTATTATGTCATTTTGGGTTGTACATTGGGTTGAGTGAATAATGTCCTATATATACGTGCTTGTGATGCTGTCTTTTCTTGGTTTTCCACACTTAGGAATTTTGACTCATAATAGCTTCCACATGACCTTTAAACTACATGAACATGATAATATAGATCAATACATGGATTCAGAGAAATATAGGGACGAAAGGCTTACTAATACGTAATTAAGTCTTATGTGGTTTGATTAAGGCTTGATTACGAGATTAGGCTGGGCGGTGCCCTGTTTAGTAGTTGGGGCCGTCACAATCATGCTCCCATACAATATTGAATATAAGAGATTCCCTAAAGTGTTTTATGACACGGGTGCTACAATCAATATAATGTCATCCAAAATCTTCAATCTATGCGAATTATGTATCACCGATGATGCTGAGACCAATGTGAGATATCCAAATGACACGGTGGAGAAACCCAGAGGGATGGCCAAGAATGTATTTGTCCACATAGGAGACTTCATGTTCGTCATAAATTTTATGTGGTTAATGGAGTTAATAGCCAATGTGAAAAGCTTTTGTTGGTATTGCCATTCTTAGCGACAGAGGGAGCATTGATAGATGTGCAGATGCGGTGCATTAGCATCCAGGTAGGAAAAAGGACGAAGCTTTTCCATGATGGTAGTGAGATCTTACATGATAAAAAGCAAGTCTTTGCACGATTCTCCGTAATAGCATTTGAGGTTATTGATCTGGACCCCGACTAGGGGGAAGTAAATTTGTTGGGCCAACGACGTTAAATAAAAGCACTACCGGGAGGCAGCCCATGAACAATTTTGCAGTTAGTAATCGATTTTAATTCTTGTTTTCTTATTTTCCTAACCATGCATGAAGTATTAAACTAAATTATATATAAGGGGTGGGCATACCGCGGCTTGGTGGTGAAAACCATCAAACCGTCACCAAACTTAGGGTTCGCGGTTTGGCCATTTTGTAAACCACCACCAAATCACAAACCCTTAAAACTGCAACCAAACCGACCGTGGTTTACGTGGTTTGGTCAGTTTAATTTTGAGGTTTTCCTGACACATTTTCAACAAAAAAGTCATACATTCCATACAAGTCCATCAACAAAATATGTCCATATATGACCATTCACCAAAAACACAATGAAACACATGAACTCAATCAAAATTATGAATCTAAGTTCATTTTAAAAGTTAAAACAACACGAAAAGGCTTTAACTTTATTCCGATTCATTTCAAGTTTGGGTGTGGTTTTTGTGGTTTGGTGAACCACGTTTTTCTATAAATGAAAACCACAACAAACTGCAAAATCGAGGTTTTCAAGTTTTCTAAATCACCCCCAAACCGCAAGTTTAAAAAATCAGACTAGACCAAGCGGTTTGGACGATTTGGGCGGTTTCGCGGAGATAAATGCCCACCCCTAATATATATATATATATATTATCCATCTATTTCCACCATTTCTTTTATGTTTGTTATGCCCAGCTTATTTTGAACCTTAAGAACATGGTTCAGATTAAGTTTGGGCATGTTTAAGTAAGTTGACCATTGAACGAAATCGTTAGTTGAAGACCCCAAGTATAAGCCTTACATTTTTCTCAATTCACTTGCGACTTCAATGGAATCATGGTGGTATTTCTTCATTTTTTTCAATTTTTTACCCTCAATTTCTTTCATCCTATTTAGAATCTAGTGCAATAATGCACGCATGTTTTGGGTAGTTTAGTATATTTAGTATTTTATAGAGTCTTACATACGAGTAAAACTTTGCTTTCAATTCTTGGAGTAAGAACTTGGTCAAAATGTTTACATACATACTTAGAAGAAGTAGAATAGCTTTTACACCTACTTGACAACATAAATAGAAACTTGGAGTTGTGATGAGTTATAACTTGAGACCAAAGTAGGTAGGTGGTCGAATTTAACTTTGCAGGAAAATTTGAAATCTCTAGGATTCTAAAACTAGGACTAATCCACTTGTAGTATAATTGTTAAAGATGTAGCACTTGTAAGAGGAAGAAGTGAGCTTATTTACTATAATTAAATATGGGCTTGATGGTTCTACGTAGGAAATCAACTTAACGTTAGCAAAAGTAAGAAGTGCTAATAGGAGATTTCTAATAAAAATAGAGAGTCCCACAAGTTTCGCAGGAAATGGAACATGGAACTTGATGGTTGGAAAAATAATGGAAAATCGGTATCTACGAGAAATGGAGAAGGGACCATGCAGTAAAGGAAACTATATAGAGGGAGAAAGTGAGGATCTCTAGATGAATAAAAGGCGAAAGTTCATAAAAAGAAAACCCTATTAAGAAATAAAGATTTAGCTCAAGTGCTTGTAGCTAGGTTAAGTAAGTTCTTCTAATGCCATGAACCAAATAATAGCCTACCTTTAAATAAGCTGTATGAACTCTTCAATGTGTGACAATCTGCAAATAAGCGAAAAATGGTGATAAAGTCCATTTGAAAGAACCCATTTAATAAGGAGATCAATTTGGATATACTGCTTTGATGAACAAACCCAGAAAACCTACAAGTAAGTTAAAGGTTATTGTTTTCAAATGCTTTAAGTCTTGAAAAAATGTTGTCTTGAAAGATGACCATGTTTGACCAGCCTTTGAAAATTTCAAGTCTCTTGTTAAACAGATTGATTAAGTTTCGATTGTAAGGATTCTATTGTTTTACAAATTGGGTATAAAGTCTTTAGGAAAGCATCACTCAATTTTTTCATAATGTATTTATTCGTTGTAGTCAGATAACCCTTTGCTCGGGACATGCAAAGTTCTAAGTTTGAGGGTATTTGATGATTTATTATTTATGCACTTTTTCATAGGTGTTTCGCTATGTAAATCAAATCCAAAGTCGTCTTTTATGGCTCTATATGTTTACTTTGGAGATTTACATGATATTTAAGTATATGTGTGGGAATTAGACAAATCCGGGGAAGTAGTCGAAGTTCGGTAAAAACTAGCAGACTTGACACCCCTAGTTACATGGACGACGCTAATTGAGAAGACACATCACCACAAGGCGCGTGGCCAGAAGACTAGACGGCGCCAGAAATGAACGGACGATGTCAGGGACGACACTATTGACGGTGCCAAATTCAGAAATAGAAGTTCAGACCAACTTGCTGCCCAAGACTTTCTATGTACTGCCACGTCATGACCTGGTGTCGTTCCCCCATAATGGCGGTGCCAGATTTGCAGAATAGAAGTTTTTCGACTTTTAGAAGGTTCTTATTTCCCAAGCTTTTATATTCTTGTACCCAGGCTCACCTATATAAAGATGGGACCTTTATGAACGAAAACACATTGTAGTCAGAGTGATTTAGGAGTTGAGCACAATAGAGTAGCCTTCTCCGGCTAGGTTCTTTAATACCTAGGTCGGGGATGAAGCTCTCTAGCTAGTAGTAGGTTGTTTTCTATGTCTTGTTGAGATTTTTTGATATAATAGTATTTTTATTCAGTTCTTTATCTTTATATTGGTATTTTTAACGATGTCTCATTGGTAGTTTAGAGTTTGTATATTCATTGCAAATCTTTAGGCGTAAACCTTATTTATTTACTATCAATCAGGTTGAGTCCGCGATACCAACCGGTTGAGAAGTGGCGATCACTTAGAGCAAGAAACCTGACACACTTGTTGTTCTAGGTGAGGAACATCGAGAACTATGTTAAATCTTGAGAGCAGATTGCACAAGGTTATCTAGTGGTAGGTGTTCCCAAGGAGCTATTAATTCTGCTTACGTGCTAAATGTCGAGAGTGGTTGCCTAAGGTTGTACGGTGGAGTAAGAGAATTATTTAGAGAGCGGTTGCCATATCTATCAAGAATAGGAGAACTAGGGTGTTGGCGACCCCAACACCTATATTCTATCTAAGGAATTGTTTTAAAACCCACCTTCAAAGTCGTTGATACAAGACATGGATACAACATAGGGCTAGACTGTGGATTCCTAGACTTACGTATGTTTTTATTTTCTGAGTTTCAATTATTTACTTTCTCGTTTAGTATATCAGTAGGATAAAACTATTTCAAAAACCTTAAATTTACTTTTCTGTTTGTTAGACTCATTTTGATTGAATCATGTGGATTCGACCTCGTATTTACTACTACTACACCTAAGTGGGATTGGTAAACTTTTATTTGACACGCACGACGTATGATCATGGAGAAAAGTAATACAACACTAGATACTCTATTAGACTAAAACTATAAGACTTATCTAAGGATATGTGGGAATAATAGATTAGTGAACATCTAGTGATGCATGGGCTGGAGTGAGTGCAAGCCCTAGATTGGTCTAGAGATAAGTGAACAACATGAAATTAAAGGCTAGGACCAAAACTTAAGCACTTGTATCATTAAATATGACACTCAGAATCATTTTGTCTCAAAATGCTCCAAGAGCTTTGTTAGAGAAAAAGAAAAATCTAGAGAACAAGAGGATGGGTTTATGTGCTTCAAACTCAAGAATCAAGGGCTCATTGGAGAAGAGTTTAGCTAGGATTCAACACCCCTAAACTTAAGGTAACCATACTTGCTCCATTTCCATGTAATTCGATGAAATGGAAGTTGAATGCATGCATACAATTGGAGTTTTTGTGCTAAACGAATTTCAAAAATGCAATTGAAGTTCCCCACTATTTAGGAGTTCAATTACTTCAGTTGTGGTGATTTACTCAAATTCGAGTTTTGAAACTGAAATTTGTGTGTCTGTTGATATTCTTGATGAAATGGGATGGGTTTTTGATAATTTGATGATGAATCTTGCAATTGTGGTTTTGTGGATGTTGTTGTTGATGTTTGATGGTAAATGTATCCCATTTAATATGTTTTTGGATGACATCGGGGCCATGGAGTCGGAACACAAAATTTTAAGGAAAAAAAAACCAAGAACAAACAAATCCCAACGTTGGCGCAGTAATGAACATACAACTTCACTTTTTTGTTCAGATGACGACACTTTTTGTTGACCTGAGTGACTTTCGTAAAACGCCCATAACTTCTTCGTTTCAACTCCATTTTCGACGTTCCGCAGATCAAAAATGGATTAGGATTCAAAGTTTGTTTGTGAGAATTGAACAATTGTAAACATTTGAACTGTTGTGAGCCTAATACCTTAAAACCAATCAAAGAAATTCCTTTAGGGTTGGTATCATACTAAATTCTTTAGTTACACAAATGTAAGCGATTAAGAACTCCGAGTTATGGGTATAGATCTCTATTAACGAGCTCAAGTTTGAAGGATGATCTATGTAAAGTAAAAATCCAATATGAGCACAAAGGGCTGTTTTATAAGTTAATTAAAATTGTTAAATTAAATGATGTATAACACATGTAAATTGAATTGAAATGATACAAGGAGTTTAGGGAGTTAGTGCCGAGCGACGGGGAATTGGCTTGGGATGTGTGTCAGAGCTGCGAGAGCGCGTGCTAGCGTTGATCCGAGGTAAGTAAAACCAGATAGGGAATGTACAATAATTCATTATCTAATAATGCATTCTTGTTTGATCATACCCATTCGTTTGGACTTCCACTTCTACTTGAGTGTTCGAGGGCCAAATGAGCCAATAAAGTGTCTCTGGGTTGCGGTTGCCAGCTTGCAAGTGGTGCCGCAATCCCGATTCACTGGATTTGTCGGAATGAGATGTGTTTTATCCAAAGCTCGCTGATATCCCTCATTCGCGATAGTCTAGGTTAGACAGATGTTGCCTCTTCCAAGAACCTTAGTCTGCCTAGCGTTGCCGCGACTCTTGACCCCGACCCTGTGGCACCCGTATTCAGTGGTCCAGACTACTTGGAACGCCTCTCCTTTGACTCTTTTGACACTCATTCTCGTTGATTTAATTTCCGAGTCTTTTTTTCATGCACTTACTTTCTTTCACAACTTTCTTTACTTACCGCTTGATCTCTAGACTGCTTTAATTAATGTTCTTGAAATATTGTTTAGATCATACTACTTACTGGGCTCGTCATTCTCGTGTTGATGACTGGGTGCAGATCCGCAGTCGAGCAAGAGCAAGGCACCGGTATTGAGCAATATTCTCTGAGGACATCAAAGTGGCCATACTATTGCTTCTTTTGTAGGTTTCAACTTAGATTTGTATTATACTAATGTTGTTTTGAAACACTGGGGATATTTTGGGTTGTGAGTGTCTCTCTAAGATTGTATTTCTCTTTTGATTGCACTTTTCACTTGTTATTTAGATATACATGTTTATATATATGCGGGGTTCCACATTTAGGTTGTCCGACTCTTTTGGTTAAACTATGAGTTATAATTTTTATTTAATTGCTTCCGTTTAACTTGCGAAATTTGTAAATACTTAATAACTCAACTCAATACCAACGAATGACATATAATAATGGAAATAGAGACTGACTAAGCTTGCGTTGACCTCGCAAGGGTTGACTTGGGGGTTTACGTAGGCTTAGACCGGGTAGGGCCCAATTAGTGTGGGTAACTAGGGCCGCCACACGTATGAACAACAAGGAGGCTACCTGGACTTTATCCAACTGCTATGATTGTTTATGTATGTTCATTGCACACTTAAGGAGGAAGGCTGTAATTGCTCATTACGAGCTTGTATTTGGGATAATAATGTGGTTCTTCGAGTAGGGGTCGTTCCTTGTGAGCTTGTAATTAATAAAAAATATATATGATTTGAGTTCTAGGTATTAGGTTTTGGGGTTCATACGCAACGAAAAATTCAAAATAATTTTGAAAAACCCCAATAGGACCGAAAATAAGTTCAATTAAACTAGATCTACAAAAAGTAAACCATACCCTAATTCGTGATTTCCTTCTCTGATTGTTCGATTTACAAGACATTCAAGTGCGCGCCCTCCATCAGAAATCCACACACAAATGGTGACCAGAATTTGGAATGCTAGCCCTAAGAGAGATATAAAACGTTTTTTTTCTCTCCTAAAATATAGAGAACTCGAAAATAGCAAAAAAAAAAAAAAACAAAAATCTTATTTCGTTTTAGGGTTTCAACCACTTTTTATATGTGTAGATAACCCATCACTTAAAATCCTAAAATTCATTACTATGAACCAATTGAAATTGCGCAAAGCTATTCTTTGCGTGCGACCCAATAGGTTCATGCGACGTTGACAGTGAACCAAAACCATTTTGGTACACAAGTCATAAGCGGTATCTAGCAAGATTTTATGACTACCAAGTAACATGAATATCAAAATCGATACAACCTAATGAATAACATATATCATATCCTTTTGTCGTGCGATATCCTTTGATTAAACTTAAGGCATGAAAAGTCGCCCTTAATGTTCAATCATACTAGACTCGATCTTCAGGTTGACTGAAAACATCCAAATGACACTGATCATATTTATTCACTTAGACTTGACCATTTAACAGTCTAACATATCGAGGGATCCACTGATATCTCTCTATGAGAGAGACAAATTCTATCTTGATTATACACATTCCCATATTATTCTCATGGTAACCAATCACAATCTTTATAATCGTCCGATTAAAGTCAACATTTGATTGTGTCAAATTACCATGATCCTAATATTGAAGTCTATGGTAATCTCAAGTCAAATGACTAATGATATACCTATCATGAGAAATACCTATGACTTAATCCATGTGGTGTTCTCATAGCGGGTCAGTCTAGTACCTTGTTCCCATAACAAGTACTCATGATCTCGATTCGTATCCCTGTACGTATGATCATCATATGACCATCAATTAAGATTCACACTAGCCTTAATTCATTACAGTTCCCAGTATAATGATCGACTAGGGACATTTAGGATATTTCAACAAATACCCATGAATCTTACTACAAGGAAAACATGCAATTACTTATAATAAAAGGGCAAATGAAAACCTCATTTTTATTAACTAAAATATAAGATAAAGAATATTTGTAGATTGACCTAGGGCACATTGACGCGCACTGAACACGTCAATAGAATATAATACATAAACCAACTATTTTGTAGATAGCGGTAAAGGGTCGATCTCACAGAGATTGGTATCCTTTCTAAGGTTTAAAAAGAAATAGAAAAATAGAGGTTTTGAGAGAATGAGCAATATAACTAATCTAAATAACAATAAAACAAATAAAGCAATGGAAATTGTTTAAAAACCAATTAATAAAAAATACCTAGGTCAAAACATACAAGTTTGGTTCGATAAAAGATTGGATTTGGTCATCAATTTATGTAAAATATGCAAATCAAAAGTATCCTAGTGTAGCTATAAACCTGGTAACGTACACGGTTCCTCGGACTTCCTAATCTCGATAGCCAAGGTACGACAATGACTACTTCCCTAGCCAATCGTATAACCTTATACTCAAGCGCATTAGGTTTAACACGGTGAACGCAATGAGTTTTGTGAAGGCATTACACCTTGACAATCAGATCACTAGTGTGTCTGATTTAGCCTAGATTCCTAAGGTATTTAACCGGTCCCAAAATAGGCTAATCAATTGGTATGATTAATTGACACTTGTGTGGTCTTATTGCATAAGCACGGATGCTTACGACTCACTGACAAAAAAATCAAGGTTTAAATATAAATTTAACTCTAATTATTCAATCAATAACAAAGGGAGTAAAATAACAATGAAAAGCAATTAAATTAAAATAAATAAATCTCACATATCCATGGATGAGAACAATCGAACCTCCCTCGTAGTCTTGCCTAGGCCATGAGATTAGTGTCTCATGGAGGAAGAACATAAAATAAACAAGAATAGAAGTTGAGAGATATGGAGAGAGAGTATAAGAATAGAAACCGACCTATCTAATTAATACCCTAAATTCTAATTATGAAAAACTATTAAAATTGGTCTCTGGATGAGAGAGAATGCGAAACTGGGAGTTTGGTTCGTGACACGTGTGCCGAGGACAATCTGGTGGTTGTTGGGAGCTTGTTTGCAGGTTTAGGATACGTGTCAGACAGTGATTGGAGGAGATCGCTGGCCTCACTGAAGTGGCAGCATACGATTGGGCGAGAAGATGTGCTGTGGACGTGCTGGCAAGTGGGAGACTACCACATGGCAGGCGTTGGAGGAGGAGGAGAACTCGCACGATTTCGTGCGAACAAATGGGAGAAAGTGCTGCTGCGTATCCCGAGGAGAATCTAAAAATTGTGAAGACGTTGTGTGCTTTGTGTGTCTGTTCGTTGTGTCTCCTCGTTGCAAATCACCTCTTCATAACCTTTACACTATGCGTAACTCAAGACAAATCCTTTGACAACTTATCACTGCATGTAAATACACTATTTCGCATAGTTTTTCGCCTTGGATTCAACCGTGTAATCCAATATCCCTGAAAATAATAAATAAATGTAATTAGACTATTATTTTGGAGGCTTAACAATAAAAAATATATAAATAACCTATATGTAATTACATAATTAATGACTTATCAAATACTCTCAAACTTAAGACTTTGCACGTCCCGAGCAAAGTTGTAAATGACAAAACACAAATAAACTAGAATCTTAATATAGTTATGCATTGACTTAACTAATCCTATATCCGATTCAAAATTCATGGAGTTCCTTTGGTTTACATACTCGCCAAGTTAACAAGCCACTCAAGAAATTTTGGAGTTATAATATATCAAGAATCGCAATCCAAACATAATTAAGATCACACTTTAAAGACAGACTCGGTCAAGACAAAGGTCATTAACTACTCACGAGTTTTCTTGGTCTATACATTTAAGCACACAAGTTTACAATCTCACTTAAATATAGTTATAAGCACTCGAGCAAAATCTTTTTATTTGAGGAGTTTTCATAGACTTTCGCCTTTATTCATTTTATGTATATATTCTCTATTTTCCTTTTCTCCATATTTTTTTCAAGTAATTCGGTCCCTGCTCCATTTCCTGTGGAAACCATTTTTCTCACTTTTTCACACCATAAGATTCCCTGCTCCATTTCCTGTGGAACTTGTGGGACTCTCTATATTTGTTGTAAGAAAAATCATATTAGCCTTCTCACTTTCACTATGATTAAGCAAAATCTCCAATGTGGGTTAAAATATTATCATTTGCACAATTTTGACCGTTTGCTCCTTTTGGTATCTAGCACAAGGCTTAACCCTCATACTAACTCTCTAATTATGAAATCATAAAAATGTCAGGCTACGGACTCGAGTGCGTGTTTCTCCTAGTTTTCCCTAAGTTGCAAGTCAAAAAAGGCAACCATAGTGTACTCATCCACAACCAAAGGCATGAAACAAAATTTCGGGGTGACTCTAAACAACAATAAAAATGAAAACTATATTAAACACATGTATGAAACTGTATCAACTCCTAATGAAATGAGAGGTGGAAGCATGAAGGGAAATGAAATGGAAGAAATGAAAGAATAAGTGATACAAAACACCACCATTATCATCCTTCAATTGCATATAACCGCATTTACATACAAAATTTAAACGATCCCATCCACGGTCTTTCACAAAGAAGTCCATCCAACTCAATCCACAAATCCTAAAGTACCTCCAAACTTATTCTGAATCTTGTCCTCAAGGTTCAAAACAAGTCAAAGAACCCATCAAACAAAAAGAAAAAAGAGCGGTGAAAAAGAATATAGATAAATAAATAAGAACACGATACAAATTCATGCATAAGAAGTCTCCAAAAACTAGTGAATGCACGAAATCTCTCATGTCTAGGCGACTAAAGAAACTATGGAAAAAAATCATCATAATAAGAGCAAGAACTAATAAGCATGAAGTTAACCTAAATAATTTCAACCAAATCTTGCGAGCCCAAAGTCTTTCAACTAAGGATGAAATCAACAAGATGATGGAATGAAGTTTAGAGTTTTGGGTCTGCTCAAAGACCTTCCACTAATGCGGAGACTTAAGTTGGTTTATGTTCCAACCAAGTCTCAAAACACCTAAAACTATAGTAATATGTTAATTCCCTAAAAATGCTCAAATTATGTCAAAAAATCTAATCCATAGTCAAACTTAGCAAAACTCAGGGGGTGTTCCAGTGCCTCTGGTGCTCATCAAACATAGCACCTGCAAAGAATCCAAGAAACCAAGTTAGGGCTTTATTAAACATAAAAAAACTTAAATTAAACAAAAACTGAAATAAATACAAGAAGTAAAAGAAAAAGAAATAAAGTTGGGTTGCCTCCCAACAAGCGCCTTTCTTTTAAGTCTTTGACTAGAATTGTCGTGATTTACACGTGATGTCCTCTCCTTTCGAGATATCAACAACAAATGGTGCATCTATAGCTTTGGCAATGAAGCATGCACGCCCTTCTTCAGAATTGGGAGTTCATTAGGACCTTTAACACAAATGATTCAGTCGCATTTTGATCGTCCAACACAAAGGTGTCGGTAGTGCAAAAAAAATTTGAATGCTCCTTTACTTCCACCCCTGTGTAAAATTCAACAAATATGCGCGAGTGGGTAGGTGGTTTCACCAATATCAGATGTTGGTCTTCCTTGCTATCTTTTCTGCAGCTTCTTCGGCCTTTCTGAAATGACTTCAATTTTCATCTCATTTTCCTCCTCTTCATCTAGTGCAATGTTGATTTCTGGCTCAGTTTGAAAGACTTCAAGTCATTCCGCTGTTTCGCTCCAATAGTCCTCCACCTGTGTAACCTCATTCACCTCAACGTTTTTCAATGTATCAACACTCACATTCTCCTCTGGGCAAAGAATTGGTTGGTACTACTCAACTCTTTCTCGTCAATCATATTTTGAAGCGTGGCATTTAATTGAATAAGTTAAGTCTCCAAGTTCTACAATCGTGGATTCACACGCGGAAATTGTTGAAGCTCTTCATGAAATTGTTGTTGATCATCTAGTAATTGCTTTATCATATCTTCCAAGGAGGTGCTTTGTTGAAACTGTTGGTTCTCTTCATGACACTGTTGATGAACTTGTTGAAAAGGTAGTTCTTTGAAGATCAAGTCATTTATCATGTCTTGTATAGACCTCTCTCATTGTTGAGGAATCTTTGGACTTGACATGAGCCCAAAGAAGTCGGGTTGTGGCGATGCATAGCCAGAATAGTGATGATTCTCATACTTTGGATAACAAGGACAATCATATGTGGAATGTGAATAATCTTCACAAATTTCGCAAAACTCGACCTGTTGCACAAAAGAATGCATGTTAGAAAATTGATGCATGTTAGAAAATTGATGTCTGTTCACATTATAATAATGTGAGTCTTCGAATCGACTGTAATCGTGGGAACAAGAAGCCATCGTAGGGTTGCCTGCATACATGTTAAGAACAAGGGACTAGATAGAAAAAAATAAATAATAAATAAATAACACCAAAGAAAGAAAAAAACCAATCCCCGGCAATGGCGCCAGAATTTAACGCACACTGAACGTGTCAATAAAAAATAATACTTAAACCAACTATTTTGTAAATAGTGGTAAATTGTCGATCCCACAGAGATTGATATCCTTTCTAAGGTTTAAAAAGAAATAGAAAAATAGGGGTTTTGAGAGAATGACAATATAACTAATCTAAATAACAATAACGCAAATAAAGCAATGGAAATTGTTTAAAAATCAATTAATAAAAAATATCTAAGTCAAAACATACAAGTTTGGTTCGATAAAAGATTGGATTTGGTTATCATTCTATGTAAAATATACAAATCAAAAATATCATAGTGTAGCTATAGACCTGGTAACGTACGTGGTTCATCGCACTTCCAAGTCTCGATAGCCAAGGTACGACAATGACTACTTCCCTAGCCTATCGTATAACCCTATACTCAAGCGCATTGGTTTTTCACGACGACCGCAATGAGTTTTGTGAAGGCACTACACTTAGACAATCGAATCACTAGTGTGTCTGATTTAGCCTAGATTCCTAAGATATTTAACCGGTCCCAAAAGAGGCTAATCAATTGGTACGGTCAATTGCTACTTGTGTGGTCTTATTGCATAAGGACAAATGCTTACAACTCACTAGCAAAAGAATCAAGGTTTAAAAATGAGTTTAATCCTAATTATTCAATCACTAATAAAGGGAATAAAATAACAATGAAAAGCAATGAAATTAAAATAAATAAATCTTATAAATCCATGGATGAGAATAGTCGAACATTCCTTACAGTCTTGCCTAGGACATGAGATTAGTGTCTCATGGAAGAAGAATACAAAATAAATAAGAATAGAAGTTAAGAGAGATTGAGAGAGTAGAAGAATAGAAGTCGACCTATCTAATTAATACCTTAAGTCTTAATTATGAAAAACTACTAAAATTGGTCTCTAGATGAGAGAGAATGCAAAATTAGGAGTTTGGTTCGTGACAAGTGTGCCGAGGAAAATCTGGTGGTTGCTGGGAGTTTGTTTGCAGGTTCATGACACGTGTCAAAAAGTGATTGGATGAGCTGACTGGCCTGCTAACGTGGCAACAGACGATTGGGCGAGAAGACGTGCAGTGGACGTGCTGGCGAGTGGGAGACTGCCACGTGGCAAGCGTTGGAGGAGGAGAAGAACTCGCACGTTTTCGTGCGAATAAATGGGAGAGAGTGTAACTGCGTATCCCGAGGCGAATCTAAGAACTATGAAGACATTGTAGGTTTTGTGTGTCTATTTGCTGCGTCTCCTCGTTGCAAATCACCTCTTCATCATCTTTACAATACGTGTAACTCGAGACAAATCCTATGGCAGCTGATCATTGCATGTAAATACACTAGTTCGCATAGTTTTTTGCCCCGAATTGAACCGCGCACTTTAATACCCCTGAAAATGATAAATAAATGTAATTAGGTTAGTATGTTGGAGACTTAACAATAAAAAATATATAAATAACCTATATATAAGTACATAATTAACGACTTATCACACGTGCCCAAACATCAGGAAGATAAAAAAAGATATATAATTAAATTATATTATCAGGGATATCAAATGACTCATTTTGAGGGATTGAATGTTGGTTTTCACGCACACTTACCATGAAAGAGATCAATTGCAGACTAATAAGTCGTTAATTATGTCATATTATTTATGTTATTTATATATTTTTTATGTTGGAGTCTCCAAAATATTAGCCTAATTGTCTTTATTTGTTATTTTTAGGGTTAACGAAATGTGTGGTTGAATTTAGGGTGAAAAACTACACAAAATCAAGTATTCATTATGCTCGAATTTTTTACCAAAGTACAACTGTTTTTACTTTAAAAGAGGGAAATGAGGGAATTTTTTTTTGTCAAACTAGGCAATAACGCCTACTCAAAACGCGCTATCACAATGGACCAATTTTTTTGCTGACGTGGACACATGGGCACATGGACAAAAGGCGCTATCCATGTGTCGGCCACGTGGGCACATGGACTACGAGTGACGTGGACTTGGCCAGAACGATTAGCACCTTCTCAAAAGGCGCTAATCATTCTGGCCAAGTCCACGTGGACTCCCCCAATTGGGGTACACAGATAGCGCCTTTTGAGAAGGCGCTATCTGTGTACCTTGCCTTCTTCCTCGCGCGACAGGGACGCAGAGAATCTCTGCGTCCCTGTCGCGCGAGGAAGAAGACAACCCCGCCTACTTGTGTAGGGCTCACGGGTGTATTGTAGGGGGGGTGAGTTGGGTATTTAAGGAGGGGAGGGGCAGAGGCCGGTTGAAGGAGAAGGTGTGGCTGGTGTTGGCGAGAGAGAGGAGGCGACGGTGAGGAATTTGGCCAAAGAGATCGACCAGCGGTGGAGAAGGAGGAGAGGGAGTTGACGGAGCGGCGGAGGTGCGGAGCAAGGAGCTGAGGCAGTGGCAGCTGAGGCAGCAGAGAGATCGACCAGCAGAGGCAGCTGAGGTGGTGTGCGCGGAGCTGAGGCAGGGGTGCGCGGATCGACCAGCAGGTGCGCTGAGCTCCATAGGAGGTGTGCGCGAGCGCGCGCGCCGGGCACAAGACGTCCCAACGGAGGAGAAGGAGGAGGAGGTTAGTTAAGTTTTGTTAAGTAGTTTAGTTAATCGCTTTTTGTTGTTTGTTTAGTTAGTTAAGTTAGTTTAGTTTAGTTTAGTTAGTTTGATTAGTTTAGGTATTTATGTTAGTTAAGGTTAGTTAGTTTAGTTTGGTTAGTTTATTTTAGTTAGTATGTTTAGTTTGCTAAGTCAATTAAGTTAGTTTATTTTTGGTCTTTAGGTTAGTTAGTTTACTTAAAGTAGTTTGTTTAGTTTATTAAGACGGTTAAGTTAGTTTAGTTTCGTTTAGTAGTTTAGTTAATCGTTTTTAGGTAGTTTGTTTAGTTAGTTAAGTTTGTGTAGTTTAGTTTAGTTTAGTTTAGTATATGTATTTAGGTTAGTTAAGGTTAGTTAGTTTAGTTTGGTTAGTTTAGTTTAGTTTAGTTTAGTTAGTTTAGTTTAGTTAGTTTAGTTTAGTTAGTTTGTTTAGTTAATTTCGTTAGTTAGGTTATTAATGTTTGATTACTTTACTTTAGTTTTGTTGTTCGACAATTTGCGGTCAGTATAATTTAGTTTTGTTGGGTTCGTTAAATTAGTTCACATAGTTAAGTTATGTTAGGTTAGGTTATTTAATTTGCTTAGTTTTGTAATTAATAGTTTTGTAATTTTTTTAGTTAAGCATTTCAGTTGAAATTAACAATGGAATAGTTTCGAGGATGCAGTTTCCACTTTCACTTTTGTTTGAGAAATGCAGTGTTTACTTTTTATGTTTGTTAGCATTATTTTAGTACTAGTAGTTCAAATGTTATTATATCGAATATCATTTGTTTGAAAGTTAATTGAACCACTTCTCTATGTAGATTTAACTTTCAATTTCTCGGTGAAATGTCATTGTGGTTGTTTATGCAAAAGATTGACCAAGAAATGTTACTTCTCTTCTCTGCCTTGTCATTTTTATGTGCATGCCTTCATGTTTGTCTACAAAAGCAGCCCTTTTTAGAGAAAAGGAAATAGTGGCTTCACAACTTTTGAGGGACTAAATGGATTAGCTTATGTCTGCCTACATTTTAACTTGAGAATACCCTTCAAGCAATCTAGATATATAAACATTATGAATTAGCTAGTTTTGTGTTCATTACATAGTTAGGTTAGGTTAGGTTAGGTTATGTTAGGTTAGTTAGTTAGATAAGTTACTTGAGTGTAGTTTAACACTCATTACTTGGGTAAAGGTTTACTTAGGTTAGTTAGGTTAGTTATGTTTGATTACTTTACTTTAGTTTTGTTGACGTGGAACTAACAAAAATAAAATGTCACTGCAGGATTGTTACGTTGAAGACAACTAGCAGAGAAAAATAGTAAGTTCACGAATTTGGTATTTTTCATAATTATTAATAATTGTTTAGTTTATTTTTACATGATATGTAGTGACATAGCTGTTGTGGTTGTTCAAAATGGTTGATATGTTTATTTAATGGTATGTCTGCTTAAAACATTCGATTTACTCAAACTCAAATGAACGAGTATGCTCTGTAGTTGCGATATTGATGCGATCTTCTACATCAGAAAGTTTCATTTGTGTTTAAAGTGCTGAATGGAAGAATATATGTTCTGGCATAAATTTGTAAACGAAAACCGTGCTCCTTATGAACTAGTTCAGTAGGTTTGATCGTTTGACATGTAAGTATGACTTACTACGTGATTGGGAGTGCAAAGAAATGAGTATGCTCTGTAGTTGCGCTGTTATGGCGATCTTCTACATCAGAAAGTTTGCTTGCGCGTTAACTCAATTATTAAACAACTATTGCACTTAATATATTTGTGCATTTGTGTGTATTCATTTTACATCATTGTTCAATAACGCATGTAGGTCATGTCACAAAGAAACATCCCTTTTCTATTCTATGCGTACGGCTCCATTGTTAATGGGGTAAATGGCATCGCGTATAGCTCACCCCCATCAACAGACTGTTGATGGTTAAGTTTGGGTCGAGTGGCCGTGAAATGATGGATGACGTGTGTAACGCGTTCACTATCTCATCAACGGATACTATAGTTCAGATGACTTATCGCCACATGATAATCCTCCCCGGAGGCTCACATTATTTTGTTCCCGTGTTGTTGCATGATACGACACAGTTCGACTTGATGTGGGAGACGGTGGCTAATTTACCAATAACTGCAACGGTTGTTATATATTTGACATTTGAGTCAGTCGACTCAATTCAAAATCGTACGATTCATTCGCAAGTTCTTGACGAACGTGCCGGCACGCCAGACGCAGCCTTAATGATGGAAAGGCTGCATATGCAATCTCCACAGGCTGAGGTCGTGCAAGAGGGGTTCGTTGCTCCATTACATGAAGATATTAATGCCTATAATGACGATGACGAAAACGACGACGAAAATAATGAAACTGATGAGGACATACGTCCCAACGAAGAAGCTCCATCGTTGCCGTTTGGGATGACGTTAATGTTTGCACGGATGATCCAAGATATGAACCTCCGAGTGCGGAGAATGTCGAAGATGATGAGCAATTTGCTATCGATGAAGAGATTTTGTTGGAGGAAGCTAGTGACGATGAAGTTCACCAACCAATACCGGGATATAATGAAATCGATTGGGAGGTGGCTAATTCAACTGCGACCCAACATTCCCATAAGCAAACTTGGGGGGACATGTCTAACTTCGATTTGGAGATAGGGATGTGTTTTGACAATAAAAATGACTTACAACATGCCGTTAAAGTGTGGCATGTTAATAGACATTGTCAATACCATGTGATGGAATCGACTACAACTACGTGGGCGATTAAGTGCAGATTTCCACAACACGGGTGTATGTGGCGTCTTCGCGCTTGTTTGCGAAAGAAAACACTATTATGGGAGATAACACAGTTAGACGTACGCACACGTGTATTAATCCCGACGTAGAACGCGGTCATGCCCAACTTGACGCCAACATGATTGCGCGAGATCCAAAGCGTCGTCAAGAGCGATCAAGGTATCACGATCAAAGCATTAGTAGAAATAATTAAGGGAAAATACGGACACGAAGTCGCTACAAGCGAATGTGGGATGCCAAAAGGAAAGCAATTGCATGGGCTTTTGGAGATTGGGATGAGTCGTACGCTCAATTACCAAGATGGTTGGCGGTGTGAGAGAGTAAGAGTCCTGGGGACAAGAATCGAGTGGTCACACGTACAATGGCATGCTTTGATGAAATAAGAACTTCAATTTCGTCGTGTGTTTTTTGCATTTGAAGCTTCAATACATGCTTTCAAGTTTTGCAGGCCTTTGCTTCGATTGACGTGACATTCCTATATGACAAATACAGTGGGAAGCTAATGATTGCGATCTCTGTTGATGGAAATGGACACATATTACCAGTTGCATTTGCCGTTGCAGAAACCGAATCAACTGATTCGTGGGGTGGTTTTTGCGGATGTTGCGCAAACACGTGACAGATAGAGAAGGCATTTGCGTTATTTCTGATCGTCACCCTGGCATTTTGGAGGCGGTCAACACCCCAATCAACGGCTTTTGTCCCCCTAAAGGGTACCACCGTTATTGCTTGCGACACTTGCTTAGTAATTTCGACACCCACTTCAAAAATGACCCCTTGAAAGTACTCCTTGGTCGAGCAGTTGTTCAACATCAAGAACGAAAATTTAATGCGTGCATGGAGCGTTTCACATACTTATCTTCACGAACGCCTCAATGCATGCAATATGTCAATGCCATCCCCAAAGAAATGTGGACTCGATCGCACGACGGAGGCATGCGGTACGGATGGATGAATTCTAATGGTGTTGGTATGTACGAAATACAATTTATGTTTTGCACTCAAATACAATAAATATTCGACGAACCAATATTACTTACTCGAGTTTCATCGGCAATTGCAGAGTGTTTTAACGGGGTATTGAAGGGGGCTCGATTCTTGCCAATTACGGCGTTGACTCAGATGATATACTACAGATTGGTGACGTACCACGATCAACGCATCAGGAAATCAATGAAGCAATCTCAAACGGACAAGCGTACACGGAATATGTCATGGAGGCACTCACGAAAAATGAGAAATCCGCAAGAGGCATCACGTCACGTTGATCAATCGAGACATTGGTGAGTTCGAAGTGCGATCGAAGACATGGAGATCGCATGCATAAAGGCAACAACACACAAGTCGTCATCTTAAAGGACCGGGTGTGCAGTTGTAATAAATGGCAGTCGTTTGGTTTCCCTTGCTCACACGTGTTAGCAGCATGTGCGTTTATTCGAGTGAGCTACGCGCGGTTCATCGAGCCGTACTATATGATAGATGTGTACGTATAATGCTACTCCTACAAATTCAAGGCCATCCCAGATGAGAATTATTGGCCGACTTTTGGGACGAAGATCATACCCGACCCCAGGTGCAGACGTGGCCGAGGGAGGCCTAAGGGATCGCGAAAACATACCGAGATGGATCTTCCTAATGTCCAAAGACCTATGCGATGTGGGATATGTCATCAAGAAGGACATAGAAGAACAACATGTCCAAATAAAGACCGTCAACGAGTCCCAACTAGGAAAAACCGGTGTGGTATTTGTCGTTCAGAGGGACATAACAAAAAAAAATGTCCAAGCAGACCTAAACCATCCAATGAAAACCTATAGTCGATTTTGTATAATGTGTGAAGTAACTTAAGTTCGTACATATGTTGCTTTTGAGCATTTACGCAGTTGTTTTTGTGTGAACATTTATTAAATACTTATCGTTTGGTTTCGTACAACACTCATTTTCTTTTTCATACATTCATTTGTAGTTGTACTGCAATGGATCCAGGACCTTCAGATCCATCACTATTGCAACTCCAATCTACTCACAGATCAACGCGAACCTGGAGGGGCGAGGTAAACTGTTTTACATGAATACGTCAAATTTACAGCAATAATGTATCAAAAACATACATTAATACATTCAATTACAAGGTGTACGAAACAATGCGCGTACGTCGAAGACGTATGGTCGTCGATCGAACGATGCAGTATCATTCTAGGATGATCCCATATCTTCGTTCCAGTGGGTTCTATGTGATATCCCGGGTAGCATTTTTCAGCCTTGATTGAGCTTTGATTACCGCGTTTGTAGAGAGATGGCGCCCTGAGATGCATACATTTCACATGCATTGTGGGGAGTACACAATTACACTCCAAGACGTGCAGGTACAGCTTGGATTACCTATCGAAGGTATGCCTGTGACGGGAACGACAGACGCAGACTATGCTGATGTCCGCGAGAGGCTACTTGGATGAACTCCTGGTGGAGATGACGTCGTTGGTTGTAAACTTAAGGTCGATTGGCTTGAGCGTAACGTACCAGCAATAGATGATGATAGCGATGAGGAGTCGGTCCAACGTTACGTTCGATCGTACATACTACAACTCATCGGTGGTTGTCTTTTCGCCGACAAGTCCAATCGATTCGTACATTTGATGTTCCTACCATTCTTTGGAGGATTTCCAAGTAGCTGGACAATATAGTTGGGGGAGTGCATGTTTGGCTTATTTGTACAGGGAGTTGTGTCGCAGATCTCGCGTAGGGGCACATGAGGTTGCTGGCGCGTCAATTCTTGTACAATTGTGGGCATGGGACCGATTTCCATTCATAGCACCGCGGCGCCTGCGTGTTTCTAGAGCTCAGCAGCGAACGGTGGATGGCCAAAATATGCTTATGGACGTTCCACTCGGACACATGTATTAAAGTCGAGTTGTCATTAATTTGCTAAAAAATCTTGTCCAATTTCATTTATCTTAACTTATTGTTTTCTACACAGATGGCTCGATGTATTTTCGGTTTCACAAAGTGCGACGCACGTCGTATCGGCTTACCGTGATGCACTCGACTCGCAAAGGCATGAGGATGATGTGGTATGGCAACCATATACTGAACTCATGAGGTCTCTTCCCGATTACTGTACTAACGGTCACGGTAGTTGGCTTTCGACGTGTCCCCTTATTTGTTTCCACATAGTCGAGTTGCATCGACCAGAAATGGTTATGAGACAATTCGGCATGGTACAAGTGGTGCCACCAAATTGTGCTTACGACGCCCAACTGCACCGCCTCGAATTGCGTGGACATCATCATGAAAATTGGGTGACTTTCCACGCAACCTACATACACATGTGGGAAAATCGTGGGGACACCATTGCGACAGCGGCACTAAATGAAGGGCACGATCATCAAGACTACATGACGTGGTATCGCTCAGTCACTAGGAGATTCATAGGACACGACGGGGCGTTACGTGACTACTCGGTAATCTTCTAACTCTTACTTTTACTCGAACATCTAATATCTTATATTGCTTGCTTTGAGCTCTAATTTTTTGTATATCAGCGTAACTTGGTGCATCGACTGAGGCGAGTGTTTATTGAGGATGGGTACGAGCAAGGTCTTGCTGCGCTTGATGAAAGGATTAAAATTTTAGACGAAGATGAAAGGCAAAGGTCTACTCTTTCGCATGACGTAATTGACGTCGAACAAGACATAAATGAGGATAATGAACAGGAAGATGAAGAAGACGATCAGGGCGAACCAAACATAGAGGTGAGAAGAAGACGAACACGACCAGAGACTGTGCGGGGAACGCACAAGACGTCCTCGTCCACCACGTCCATCTACTCAGACTGAGATTGCTGCAGAGAGTAGCGACGTTCTCCTCCAGCACGTTCATCTCGTTCGAGAGCGAGTAGAACATATACTGTTGGCGAGAGTACCCAACGATCATCCCCACCAACTCATTCTTCTCATGGATACATTCCTGCATCGTCCACACCCCAACCAGAACCTCAAATGTTTGTACCCAGGCCGCCGAGCGTGAATCTTCTTCCTTACCATTTTGATCCTTACGCACCTGGGCCGTCGTCTTCATATGTGGACCATGGAATGCCTCATCCTCAAATGTACCCGTCACTGCCTCAATACATGCCTAGTCCATATACTCATACTCCTTATAATTACAATATTCCATATAGTGGAGATCCCTCATTCATGAACTTCTTGACCATGCCGCAGCCTCATGTTCATTTCCCCCAACCCCATACAGGAAGCCAGTATTTTGGGATGGTTCCACCTCCTATTTTTGGGAGCATCAGTAGCAGAGGTGAGTATAGTGAAGCACCAGAGGAAACACATCAATCTACTCGACGTGATTCAATGCAAGACCAGCTACCTCAACAACCTCAACCGGATGTACAAACACATCGTCTAACTAGACAAAGAGTACGTCCGGTTTGCATCTCCGAGCAACAACGTTAACGTAACCGTCGGAATAGACCTGCATGATGAGTTCTCTTGATGTCATGGTGATTTGTAGATAGCTTATATTTTGGGTTCACGAAGTACGTGTATACAACCTTCTCATTGAATAAACTTATTTCTCATGTTTTCCATATTATTATAATGTCGTATTTGTGATTACTCTTCAATATTCCATAACATAAACTCATCACTGTGAAAGATATATATATCTCGAAACATTAGAAGATTCGAACTTATAAGAGTAATTTTGCAGTAGAAAAAGGATGGTGAGGTGCATTAAATGAGAGAAAAGCGGATGGTGAGGTGCACTAATCGCAATAAAGGTATAAGAGTTATTTTGCGGTAGAATTGAATTTTTTTTAAGATTGACTTTTTCGTTAGAGCACCTTAAGTAAAAGGTGGGGTGCGTCTAGCTTCGCTCATGTGCTTTCGTATAGGTAGGATTTGTGTATTTTTATGTTGTTTTCGTTAACCTCACATTCAAGGAGGAGTCCTACACGTATATCAGTAACTGGCGTAAATCATGTTTTGATATGCGTGCGATGTATTTCACGATACGTATCATGCACATCTCGAAGAGTCTAGAGTACGGTATCCAAGTTCTTGAAGTGATTGACTTAAAGTTCGGTGCTTAATCAATAAATTTAATCAATCTTATTGATATTATAATCATTTAATTGAAGAAAACTCTCAAGCCGAATCATATGAAATAATATAAATAGAGGGACTTCAATGTGAGTATGGCTAGGGCAGAGCTTTACTAAGTAATTTGTTTAGTTTGTTAAGTGAGTTTAGGTTATATGTTTAATTTAACTTAAGTGGTTAGCTTAGTTAGTTAGGTGTAGGAGGTTTGTTCACATTAGTTTAGTTTGGTTATGTTAATTAGCTTAGTTAGTTAAGTTAGTTTACTTTAGGTGTTGAGGTTAGTTTAATTTCACGAATTTGAGTTAGGGTATGTTCGTTAGTGTAGTTTAGTAGAGTTTAGTTTAGTTAATTTAGTTTACATAGTTAGGTTAGGTTAGGTTAGTCGAGTTTAGTTCACATAGTTACGTTAGGTTAGGTTGTTAACAAGTAACTCTCGAGCTACTTGGTTGTTCGTTTAGTTTCGTTTCGTAGTTTAGGTAATTGTTTTTTGGTTGTTTGTTTAGTTAGTTAAGTTAGTTATTTTAGTTTAGTTACTTTGTATTGTTTAGGTGGTTAGGTTAGTTAAGGTTAGTTAGTTTAGTTTGGTTAGTTCCATTTAGTTAGTATGTTTAGTTTGCAATTAAGTTAGTTTTTTTTTTTTTTTTTTTGTGTCAGATTTCGTCACGGCCTTCATTGAACTTCGACACAAAAAACACCACAATGTCATGCACAAAGTTAAGGACTCGGTCGATGCAACTACTTTTGATTCTTTTCAACTACAGTCGAACCCAAGACTTTTCCAAAACTTCTAATCTATGTTTATTTGGTTCATGCTGATAACCGAGCTTTTATATATATATATATGCAACTTCGAGTTGTCAATTATATCATTTATGGAAATGCAAGACAATTCGAGGAATTTGTCATAAAAATATTAAATTGGACCATACCAAAAATCTAGTCAGGTTCTCGTTGTTCTTGTTCGCTCTTTAGTAATAAGATCCGCTAAGCCGTCTTTGGCTACTCAACGAGCTACTGTACATGGCCATTATGGGGAAATCCTTTACGAAGGAGATACATTAGTTACATTTATATATGAAAAATCTAGAATCTGGGATATAACGCAAGGCCTTCAAAAAGTATAACAAGTGTTAGAAGTGCGTTCGAGTGATTCAATATCAATGAATTTAGAAAAGAGAGTTGAAGGTTGGAACGAATGTATATATATATATATATATCATGACAAAACTTTTGTCATGTATTTGAAAATCATGTTAAGGATTTTCATGTTGCCATAACTAAACAGATGGATATGCTTTAACTCATTTTTACTTGTTAAGGATTTGATTGCCCCAAGGCCTATGTAGAACTAAAATATATGGTTAGTTGTTTTATTTTACATTTTAGCAGTAAATATTTGGAAGTACTGCAACTACTTGTGTGCAAATTTACTTTCCGTAGCTTGGAAGTGTCAACTTCAGATTTTTTATATTTTGTCACTAATTTATGAGAACAAATTACAAAAGTACTTTACCTTTTAGTTTAAACCCAAAAAAATATGTGTGGTTTTTTTTTTTTTTTTTTTTCTCTAAAACTAGGTTATCTCGTCTTTCCTACAGGCGCTATTAGTTGCGTAGATTTTTTCCGTTGACGTGGGCGCTATCCGTGAAACACACGATTCACGTATGACGCGTGAACATGAGCCGCCCGAAAGTTGGTTTAACTTATTGGTTAGTTTGCTATGAACACTTATGTAAAAAGCAAAAAATTCGAGTCATTGTGGGTAAGTTCGTTTCTTTCTAACCCTGACGAGTTGATCTAGTGGTAAGGTGAACGTAGGACTATGTGGGTTAGATGCACGATCTTAAGTTCGATTCCCCACTACGCCAATTGTTGGCCTCGATGGTCTATTTCGGCAATCTCGGGGTAAATAAAACTATTTAAATCTAGATACACATGGTTAATCAAAAAAAAAATGTTGGTTTCTTTTTTATACAAAAATAAACTCCTCCTATGCATATTCAAAATTGGTTGTCATTGTCGAGATCGCTCAACTACGACGACGACGACCAATGCGAGGACGGAGCGCCAAGATGACGCGGTCCAAAGAGCTTGCGGTGACGGCTAGCGCGGCGCAAACAAGCACCAAAGCAGAACGCGCGCAGGAGGTCGCGGACCAATGGCAGCGGCGGTGGCGGACAGATCGGCAAGTCCAGTTGGTGAGGTGGCGGTGACGTGGCGGCGAATTGTATAGATAGCGCCTTTTCAAAAGGCGCTATCTATATTTGGCCCGCCACCTCACAAACATCAAAATTAACCAATAACGCCTTTTCAAAAAGCGTTATTAGAAGTTGGTGAGGTGGCGGTGAGGTGTCGGCCAAAATGTATAGATAGCGCCTTTTCAAAAGGCGCTATCTATACAATTCGCCGCCACGTCAACGCCACCTCACCGCCACCTCACCAACTTCAAAACCAATAACGCATTTTCAAAAGGCGTTATTGCCTACTTTTGTTATTTCAAAGTACACCACCCTATTTTGTGAAATAAATTGTAAAACCCCCTTACTTTTGGAAAAACACATCAGCGCGCATCCCAAGGCACAGTTGGTGGGGCCCACATGTGAGGAACAAAGGTGATTACGTGGTAGACAGAGTAGAGGCGACACATACTTGAACGTGTGTTCATTAATTGGTAGAGGACTTGATCCAGCGTACCATGGTGTATGAAGATTGGTGTTCATGCATGTGAAATGTCCATGAGATCGGCCTCGAGGAACGTGTCATAGTGGGATGATGAAGATCCAACAGCTAGACACACATAGGTGTACGTGCTTGCTTGCATGATTTAAGGAGAGAAGTTAGGAATTAAGAATCTGTTTTTTGTTTCTTTTAGGAAATATAGTATTATATATACATAAGGTTGATATGTATACAGAGGAGATACATAGAAACAGATAGAGATATATAAAGAGGACTGAATTGACGTGTTTCGGCACCTCTCGACTTTTATTTTCTCTTCTACCTTCTCGGCTTTTCGACTCTCTCTTGACTTCCATTATTTTGAATTGTGTTCTTCAACCATGAGAGACTAATCTCATGGCCTAGACAATACTGCGAGGAGGTTTGACTATTCCATCTATAGATTTGTGATATTTATTTATCTTAATTTCATTGCTTTTCATTGGTGTTTTATTTTCTTTGGTATTGATTAATTAATTAAGGTTAGATTTATATTTAAACCTTGATTATTTTGCCAGTGAGTCATAAGCATCCGTCCTTATGCAATAAGATCATGCAAGTGGCAATTGACCATACCAATTGATTCGTCTCTTTTGGGACCGGTTGAATACCTTAGGGATCTAGGCTAAATCGGACACACTAGTGATCCGGTTGTCTATGTGTAGTACCTTCATAAAACTCATTGTGATTATCGTGTTAAACCCAATGCGCTTGAATATAGGGTTATACGTTTGGTTAGGGAAATAGTCATTGTCGTACCTTGTCGTTACTGGGTCTATAGCTATACTAGCATACTTTTGATTTTCATATTATACATAAATTGAAGACCAGATCCAATTTTTATCGAACCGAACTTGTATGTCTTGACCTATGTATTTTTCATTAATTGATTTCAAAAGAATTTATATTGCTTTATTTATTTTATTGTTATTTAGATTAGTTAATTTGTTCCTTCTCTCAAAACCACTGTTTTTCTCTTTTCTTTTCTTTTTGACCTTAGAAAGATATTAATATCTGTGAGATCGACCTTTTACCACTATCTACAAAATAGTTGGTCTAGGTAATATATTTTATTGACACGTTCAGTGCATGTCAATTTTTGTTGCCGTTGCCAAGGATTGTTTTTTTTTTCTTCGATTTTCTTTTATTTATTTATTTATTTTGTCTATCTAGTCCCTTATTCTTAACATGTACGCAGGCAACTCCGCAATGGCCTCCTACTCCTACAATTATGGTCGATTCGAAGAGTCACATTATTACAATGTAAATGGGGTTGGTATGTCACATAATCAACATCAATTTTCTAACACGTATTTTTTTATGCAACAGGTCGAGGTTTGTGAAATTTGTAAAGATTATTCTCATTCCACATATGATTGTCCTTACTATCTAAAGTATGAGAAACATCACTATTATGGCTATGCATTGCCACAACCCGACTTCATTGAGCTCATGCCAAGTCCACAGATTCCTCAACATGAAAAAAGGTTTATACAAAACATGATGAATGACTTGATCTTCAGAGAACTATCTTTTCAACAAGTTCATCAACAGTGTCATG
Source organism: Stephania cephalantha (assembly GCA_039657325.1). Taxonomy (NCBI): domain Eukaryota; kingdom Viridiplantae; phylum Streptophyta; class Magnoliopsida; order Ranunculales; family Menispermaceae; genus Stephania; species Stephania cephalantha. Next base: position 44,892,860 of record CM077574.1, read on the forward strand.
AAGATAACTATTTTAGCAAAGCACCTCCTTGGAAGATATGATGAAGCTATTAATAGATGGTCAACAACGTCTTCATGAAGAGCTTCAACAGTTTCAGTATGTGAATCTTAAGTTGCAAAATTTGAAAAGTCGACTTATTCAAATCAATACCACACTTCAGAATATGATTGACGAGAAAGAGTTGTGTAGTACATAGCAAATTTTTTATCTAGAGGAGAATGTGAGTGCTGATATATTGAAAAGTGTTGAGATGAATGAAGATACACAGGTGGACTCTTGGGAGCGAAACAATGGAAGAGCTTGAAGTCTTTCAAACTGAGCCAGAAATTATCATTGCACAAGATGAAGAGGAGGAAAATGAGATGATAATTGAAGTCATTTCAGAAAGGCAAGAGGAGCCACAGAAAGAGAGCAAGGAAGACTAGCCTCTGGTGTTGGTGAAACCACCCACCCTCCCATGCATCTTTGTTAAACCTTTTAAGGGGGTGGAGGTAAAGGAGCGTTCGTAGGTTTTCTACACTGCCGACACCTTTGTGTTGAATTATCATAATGCGACATAATCTTTTGTGTTAGAAGTCCCGAATGAGCTCCCAAATTTGAAGGATGACGTGCATGTTGCATTGCCCAAAGCTATAGATACACCATTCGTTGTTGATATCTCGAAAGGAGAGGGCATCACGTGACAAATTACGCCAAATCTAGCCAAAGTCTTAAAAGAAAGGCGATTGTTGGGAGGCAGCTCGGCTTTATTTTTTTTATTTTTATTTCTTGCATTTATTTCAATTTTTGTTTAGTTCTTATTTGAGTGAACTCCTATGCTTATTAGTTCTTGCTCTTAGTTTTTTAGTCACATAGACATGAGAGATTTTGTGTATTCACTAGTTTTTGGAGACTTTTATTATGCATGCCTTTGTATCATCTTCTTATTTATTTATCCATGTTCTTTTTCACCACTATTCTTTTTTTTGTTGCATGGATTCCTTGATTTGTTTTGAACATTGAGGACAAGGTTCAGAATAAGTTTGGGGGTACTTTAAGATTCGTGGATTGAGTTGGATGGATTTGTGAAAGACCGCAGTGAGATCATTTAAGTTTTTCAATTATATGCGGTTATATGCGGTTGACGGATGGTTATGGAGGTGTTTTATATCATTTACTCTCTCATTTCTTCTATTTCATTTCCATTCATGCTAACTCTCATTTCATTAAGATTTGATACACTTTCATGCATGTATTTAATATAGTTTTCATTTTTATTATTGTTTGGAGTCACCCGAATTTTGTTTCATGCCCTTGGTTATGGATGAGTACACTATGGTTGCCTTTTTGGCTTAAAACTTAAGGAAAATTAGGAGAAACACTCACTCGAGCCCGTAGCCTGACATTTTTATGATTTCATGATTATAGACTTAGTATGAGGGTTAAGCCTTGTGCTAGATACAAAAGGGCAGACGGTCGAAATTGTGCAAGTGATAATATTTTAACCCACATTGGAGAAATTGCTTAATTATAGTGAAAGTGAGAAAGGGATAACGAGAGTTTTCTTATAACAAAATATCGAGAGTCCCACAAGTTCCACAAGAAATGGAGCAGGGAATCTTGTGGTGAGAAAAAGTGAGAAAAACGGTTTCCACAGGAAATGGAGCAGGAGCCGTATTACTTGAAAAAAATATGGAGAAAAAAATAGAGAATATATATAAAATGAATAAGGCGAAAATCTATGAAAACTCCTCAAATAAAAAGATTTAGCTCGAGTGCTTATAAATAGATTAAATGAGATTGTAAACTTGCATGCTTGAACGTATAGACCAAGAAAACTCGTTAGTAGTTAATGACATTTGTCTTGACTGAGTCTATGTCTTTAAAGTGTGATCTTAATTGTGTTTGGATTGCGGTTCTTGACATATTATAACTCAGAAATTTCTTGAGTGGCTTGTTAACTTGGCGACTAAGTAAACCAAAGGAACTCCATGAATTTTGGAATCGGGTATAGGATTAGTTTAGTCAGTGCATAACTATACGAGTCTAGTTTACTTGTGTTTTGTCAATTACACATTTGCACGAGACGTACAAAGTCTTAAGTTTGGGGGTATTTGATAGGTCGTTAATTATGTCATATTATTTATGTTATTTATATATATTGTTTTATGTTTGAGTCTCCAAAATATTAGCCCAATTGTCCTTATTGTTATTTTTAGGGTTAACGGAGTATGCAGTAGGATCCGGGGCGAAAAACTACGCAAAATTGAGTATTCATATGCTCGGATCCGTTCTACATCGAAAATCGCGCTAGCTCACATTCTGAGGCGGAGTTGGTGGGGCCGAGACATGATGAAAAAAGGTAATGACGTGGTGGATAGAGTAGAGGCGACACATACTTGAACCTGCGTGCATTAATTGGTAGAGGAGTTGATCCAACGTAGCTTGGCGTATGGAGATTGATGTGAATGCATGTGAAATGTCCATGACAAGAAGCGTGCCATGGTGAGATGATGAAGATCCAACATCTAGACACACATGGGTGTACATGCTTGCTTGCATGATTTAAGGAGAGAAGTTAGGAATTGAGAATTTGTTTTTGGTTTCTTTTAGGAAATATATTATTATATAAACATAAGGTAGATATATATATATACAGAGGAGATATATAGAAAAAGGCAAAGATATATAAATATGACCAAATTGACGTGCTTCGGCACCTCTCGACTTCTATTTTCTTTTCTACCCTCTCGGCCATTCGACTCTCTCTTGACTTCCATTATTTTGTTTTGTGTTCTTCAATCATGAGAGACTAATCTCATGGCCTAGGCAAGACTGCGAGGGAGGTTCGACTATTCCCATCTATGAATTTGTGAGATTTATTCATCTTAATTTCATTGCTTTTCATTGATGTTTTATTTTCTTTGGTATTGATTAATTAATTAAGGTTAGATTTATATTTAAACCTAATTATTTTGCCAGTGAGTCGTAAGCATCCGTCCTTATGCAATAAGACCATGCAAGTGACAATTGACCATACTAATTGATTCGCCTATTTTGGGATCGGTTGAATACCTTAGGGATCTAGGCTAAATCGGACACACTAGTGATCCGGCTGTCTAGGTATAGTAACTTCACAAAATTCATTGCGGCCATCGTGTTAAACCCAATGCGCTTTAGTATAGGGTTATACGTTTGGCTAGGGAAATAGTCATTTTCGTACCTTAGCTATCGATATTAGGAAGTGCAAGGAACCGCATACGTTACTGGGTCTATAGCTACACTAGGATACTTTTGATTTGCATATTTTACATAATTGAAGACCAAATCCAATCTTTTATCGAATCGAACTTGTATGTCTTGACCTAAATATTTTTCATTAATTAGTTTCAAAACAATTTCCATTGCTTTATTTATTTTATTGTTATTTAGATTAGTTAATTTGTTCATTCTCTCAAAACCCTATTTTTCTCTTTTCTTTTCTTTTTGACCTTAGAAAGATAACAATCTCTGTGGGATCGACCTTTTACCATTATTTACAAAATAGTTGGTCTAGGTAATATATTTTATTAACGTGTTCGGTGCGCGTCACAGACATCTTAGCTTCTATAGCCCATGATCTCCCAATGGGGCTATCAGTTTTACCGTCTCAGATGAACACCAAAACTAGAAATGTTAGAAGAATAGCTCAACTTCTTCAATCTTGAAGAAGAAACTAAGTGATCTATTTATGCTCATTGAGAGTGAATCATGAGTGTACACCTGTATGGTATGTATTACATATTGTATGACAACTTAACTAACTCTATCACAATTACAATTATAACCTCACAACATATAGTTGTACTTTCATCACTCCTATCAGTATGATTTGTATTTTTTATCATATTACACTTTGCATATTAACTTTTATGGTTGACACTTACATCCCCCCTCAAACACATGGGTAAGGGAACAAACCCAAGTTTGGACTTCAAATAGTTGAATCTTGTAGTAAATAGAGCCTTTGTGAAATAATAAACAACTTGATCATAAGGGGGAACATGATGCACAACTAGTCTTCCTTGGAGTACTTGATCTCTGATGTAATGAACATCAATATCAACATGTTTGGTCCTTACATGAAATACTGGATTATGAGCCAATGTCGTAGCACTCATGTTATCACACCACACCATGGGTTTAACCAACATAGGAGATTTGAGTTCACTTCACAAAGAACGTAACCAAGAAATTTCAGCTGCAACTTGAGCAAGAGCTCTATATTCGGACTCTGTGCTGGAATGAGCTACAACTCCTTGTTTCTTGGACTACCATAACACCAAATTTATCTTAAAATAGAAAACATAACCCGCAATAACTTCCTATCTTCAATAAAAAATGCATAATCCACATTAGAATACCTAGTAAGAAGCAACTAAGAACCAACTTTGAAGCAAAAACCACGTTGATCAATCCCTTTTAAGTACCTCAGAACACGCTTTAATGCTTGCCAATGAGAAGTAGTAGGAGATTATAACCCACAATAACTTCCTATCTTCAATAAAAAATGCATAATCCACATTAGAATACCTAGTAAGAAGCAACTAAGAACCAACTTTGAAGCAAAAACCACATTGATCAATCCCTTTTAAGTACCTCAGAACACGCTTTAATGCTTGCCAATGAGAAGTAGTAGGAGATTGTTGAAACTGACTTAAACGGTTCCTAATAAACGCGATGTCTGGTCTAGCGTGTACTACATATTGTAATCCTCCTAGTAAACTTCTGTAAAGAGTTGGATCATTAATCCTTGTAGTTGAATCACAACATAAGTCTTTGCCTATGACAACAGGGGTATCCACAGGTTTAGTGGAAGACTAATGAGTCATTATTTATGCACTCTTTCATATGTGTTTTGCTATGTTAATCAAGTCCAAAGTCGTGTTTATGGCTCTATATGTTTGTGTTTGAAATTTATAGGGTATTTGAGTATTTTTGCATAAATTAGACAAATTCGAGAAAGAAGTCAAAGTTTGGTAAAAAAACATCAGATATGACATCCTTAGAATGAACTGACGGCATCATTGAAGACCCACGACCCCAAAGAAGGCGTCACAACAGAACAACGCACGATCTCAAAAATGAATTGACGACGCTAGGTTCTACAACAAAAGGTGCCACCCATGGTGCCAGGATCAGAAATAGAAACTCCAGATTGACTTACTGTTCAAGAATTACTATATTATGTCACGTCGCGACTTAGTGCCATTCCCACATAATGGTGATGCCACTGACGACGCCAGATTCGTAGAATAGAAGTTTTGCAAGTTTTAAAAGGTTTCTCGGGTTTTCCTATTCTTATACCCAGGCTCACTTATATAAAGAAGGGGCCTCTAGGGAAGAAAACACATTGTAATTTAGAGTGATTTAGGAGTAGTGCAAGGTAGAGTAGCCATGTCTGACTAGGTTCTTTAATATTTAGGTCAGGGATGAAGCTCTCTAGCCAGTAGTAGGTTTGTTTTCATGTCTTGTTGAAGTTTTCTTCAATAATAGTGTTTTGTTTCAGTTTTCTGTCTTTATGATATGGTTTTTAACGATGTGTCAATGGTAGTTTAGAGTTTCTAAGCTCATTGCAAATCTCTAGGCTTAAATCCATTGATCTGCTATTAATCAGGTTGAGTTCATGATACCAACTGGGTTGAGAAGTGGCAATCACCTAGAATAAGAAACTTGACACACTTGTTGTGTGAATAACATCGAGAACTAGGTTAAATCTTGAGAGCGCTTGCCCAAGGTTATCTAGGGGTAGGTGTTCCCACAGAGCTGCTAATGTTGCTCACGTGCTAAGTCTTAACAGCGGTTGCCCAAGTTTATAAGGTGGAGTAAGAGAAGTATTTAGAGAGCGGTTGCCTTATCTATCGATAATAGGGGATTATGGTATTTGTGACCCAAATACCCATATCATATCTAAGAAAACTATTTCATAACTCATATTTCAAAATCGACGATGTAAGACATGGAAGCAACATAGGGCTAGATTGTGGATTCCTAGACTTAGGTATGCTTTACTATTTATGAGATTCAATTATTTACTTTCTTGTTTAATAGACCTTTAATTCAAAAACCCCCCGGATTTACTTTTTTGTTTGTAGAACTCAGTTAGACAGAATTATGTGGTTTCGACCCTGTGTTTCCCTCTACTACATTCTAGTTGGATTGGTAACCTTGTACAAGTTATATTTGACACGTGCAACACGTGCTCAAAGACATTCCTGGTTTTTGAAGAAGAGAATGAATGTAACTTGTTTGTGTAAGATATAATCCAGCTGAATCTCGATGAACTTTAAAACCCAAAAACATCCCAATGTCTCTAATATCTTTGAGAGCAAATGCATGATTTAAACTGTCAATGAACTATTGAATATTCTCAAATTTAGCTCATGTGATGATGATATCATCAACATACTCCAAGACATAAAACATATTTCCCTGATATTTGTGATAAACAATGAAGTCTAAGATTTGGAATAGTAAAATCCCAAAGATAAGAGATGTTTGATACGATTAAACCAAGCTATGAGAGCTTTTTTAAGTCCATAGAGAGCCTTGTGCAGTTTACAAACCAATCCACATTGTGTAGATTGAATGAATCCTTCAGGTTGATGTATGTACACTTCCTCATTAAGAAGACCATTCAAGAAGGAATTGTTGATGTCGATCTGCCTGAGTGGCCAACCAAAGGTAACAACAATGAAGAATATAACTTGAATGGTAGAAGACTTGACCACTGGACTATAAGTCTCATTAAAATCAATTCTAGGTACCTGTTTAAACCCTTTAGCTATATTTATTAATAGAACCATCAGAGTTTCCTTTAATCATGAAAATCCATTTGTTCCCAACGATATTCTAATGAGGAGAAGTAGGGACAAGTCTCCAAGTTTTGTTTTTCATTAAGGCTGAATATTCAGTCTCCATTACTTCCTTCCAATGTGGTATTGATAATGCCTTTGAATGTGTCTTGGGAATTGACTCTAGAGGGAAACAATAAACATAAACACCTTTTTCTTGGTAATCCCAACATTGGCTCTTGTAATAATAGAGTGACTATTCACTGGAATAGATACTGGAACATGAGTAGGTACAGAAGAAGCTACATTTGTAGGAGATGAAGTATGGGAAGTGACAGGACTATCACTATTCAGCTGAACATAACTCGAAGTAGCTACATTGGATCCAAACTATGGAACAATTTGATGGGCATGTTGAAATAACCAGTAGCTAAAACTATACAAGGACCTTAATTGGGATTTTAAGACATCGCTTTCTCTATAAGACTTATAGGAAAGAATGGTTAATTAGAAAATTCAGTTTCATCAAGTAGTACATGTCTTGATACATAGATATTTCTCATGGCATTCATACACTTATAACCCTTATACACTGAACTATACCCCAGAAATAAGCATTTCTCAGACCTAAATTGATACTTATTTGTGTTAAAAGGTCTTGTATAAGGATAGCATGCACATCCAAATACCTTCAAAATTGAGTAATCAGAACTGACCTGATATAGCCATCCATAAAGGGAGTGACCTTGAAGAACCCTTGTTCGTAACTTGTTGATAACAAATACAACCACCTCACAAGTATTCCACTAATACTTGTAAGGTAAATGAGCTTCGACTAGAAGGGTTAAGCTTGTTTCCACAATATGTAGATGCTTTCTCTCTATTCTGCCATTCTGCTCATTTGTGTGAGGACATGGATGCTGAAACAAAATCCCATGACTTTCTAAAAATGCCTTGAATACTCTAAATTCATACCCCAATCTGATCTCACTTTCTTAATTTTAGTGAAAAATTGATTCTCAACTTGCAGTTTAAATAACTGGAAAGTTTTAAGAGCATTAGATTTCAAATAAATTGGATAAAATCCAATTAAATCTTGAGAAATCATCAAGAAAAATATAGTAATAGTTGAATCCATCAATTAATGAAATAGGTGCAGGACCCCACAAGTCTGTGTGCATTAATTCTAGTATATGTTTACTACAACTTTCAGAAGTAGGAAATAGTAAAGCACGATGCTATCTTAATGGACAAACATAACAAAAAACTATTTGAGAATTTAATGTTCAAATATGCGACAAGGATTTTTTGAAGTGTCCAATGAGAAGGATGACCAAGCTTTTTATGCCATAATGATGAAAGAGATTATTATGAAGCCATGAAAACTGAACTGCCAGCCATTGAGAATCCATTTGATGAAGATCTTTGTAATTCAGAATTTCCAAATTGATACAATCCATCTTTAAGTTTCCCTTTCAACGAGACTTCTCTAGTTTAAGAATCGCTCACCAGGCAATGGTTAGTAAATTCAATAACTATATTATTATCTTTAGCGAGCTGTGATATACTTAGGATATTCTTTTTGATATGTGGCACACACAAAGTGTTAGGAAATAACAATTTAGCTAAGAGTCAATCTTAACACTTCCTACACAGGTAATAGACAAAGAATGACCATTTCCAACAATGAAAGATTCACTACCTGTGTAAGGTGAACAATTTGACATCTGAGAAGAGTCAAGGGTTACACAGGAGGTAGCACCACTGTCTACATACCATGAAGTATCAGCAAATGACTCATTGGAAGAGAAAGTATTCCCTTAACCATAACCAACAAAGTTATTTTGTATACCAACAAAATGTGCACTGGGTGAACCCTGAAAACCACACCTCATGTTGCCATTTCTCGAACTCTGCTGAATATTGTTCTAAAACTGATTTCCATGTCCATTTCCATTAAACCCCAGAGCTTTCATGTAACTCATCTCATCTGTAGTAACATACAACAACAATATGCCTAATCTCGTTGCATATCTGACTTGTAAGATTATTATTTGGAAATCTAAAACCTCATCAACCTCTATTATTCCTTCATGTTCGTCCTCTATTGGTATTATTTCTACCACTATTTCCAGATTGTTGTTTGAAATTATTCCATGAATGAGATGTTCTTTGCTTCACTACTGTAGAGTTCACCTGATTTGGTGATTCAATACTCAAAGAATTAACTCCTGTAATGTTCTACAAGTGATCAAGTTTGGCTTCGAATACTAGAAGAGTAGATTGCATATCTTGCCAAGTTTACACATCTTTATGTTCAAGAACTGTTGTGATGGGTAGGTATTCACTATCTAATCCAGTCAGTGTACACAAAATCAATTCAAATACTTTAATTGGTGAACCTGATGTGGCAAGATTTTCATAAATTTTTTTCGTCTTCTTCAAAAATTTACTCATTTTCATAGAACCTTTGCGAGTAGTCTTAAATGCGGTCTTGTAAAACTGTATTTGTGCCTTATTGTTTGCACCACATTGTTTTTTAATACAACACCATAAATCATGCGTTGTTCTTTTTCCAGATGCCTGAGTGGTTACTTGTAATCCAATCTCAGCTTTTAGAGCACACAACAACTATCCATAGATCATTCTATCACAATAAAAATATTCTTGAAAATCAGGATTTACATCAGCATTTTCAAGAATCTTAAGAGGACAAAGTGTGGTACCAAACAAGAATCCATCAAAACCACATCCATCTAACAGAGGCACAACAATTTATATACACAACGAAAAATTGGTACATTTATGTTTGATTGAAATAATTTGATTCAAAGAATTACCGAATGGTTCAATGATGCGATGAGCGATTGAAGATGAATCCGTCGCTCCATGAAGAGATTGACGCCTCTCTGAGCTTCCAGAATCATCCATGGCGACGAGCCTTTCAGTGCTCATATACCATCTCAGATGAACAACAAAACCAGAAATGTGAGAAGAATAGCTCAGTTTTTTCAATATTAAAGAAGAAGCAAAGTGATGTATTTCTACTCATTGAGAGTGAATCGCGAGTGTACACCTGTATGGTTTGGATTACATATTGTACAACAACCTAACTAACTCTGTCACAATTACAATTATAGCCTCACTATATAGAGTCGGTATGCTCAGTATTCTATCATATTACACTTTGCCCATTAACCTTAATGGTTAACACTTACATACCGTCCCCTCCAGTTCCATTTATTAACATGCATTCTATTTGATGTGAGGGGTGTTTGTCTCCCTAGATGAGGTTATAAAATGTTACTTAATTTGCAAATTAAATATATATGCACTTTTCAAAATAAATTTTAATTTTTCTACTTCGACAAGTAGCTACTTTAACTTATTCTCTCTATCTTTCTAATTTAATTATTTTCGCATTCGTATTTTGTAAATGTGATTACGCTTTACTTTTTTAAAATATGATTAAGTTTTACTACTAAATTCTAAATATTTTGAAGATGTCTTGAGATATTTTGATTATGCTAATATTGTAATAAGGAAAGTTGCAACGGTCATTTAACGAAAAAAGAAGACCTACAATCAAGGGATCACAATCAGTTGTAGATATTTAATACTTTAAATTGTTTCCTTTTCTTCTTGTTTCCATTTATATGTAAATTACTAAAACATACAACTCTCACATTATATATATATATATATATATATATATATATATCCGTCTCTGTGTGTGTGTGTACACATAATATGAAAATCATTCAAGCCATGACAAACAGCCATTCTCCTAAACCTACTTCTTCTGCAGCCACCATTCTCAATTCTAATGAGACTCGCAATTCTATTATAGCCATCAATACAGCTACTCAAATGACTTTGAAACTCACTTCCACGAATTACACTTCTTGAAAATTTCAATTTCACACCCTCTTCGTTGGATTTGATCTCTTAGGCTTTATTGATGGCTCTCGCCCATGTCTAGCACCAACACATCCGAGTTATGCTAAATGGATACTACAAGACAACCTCATTCTTAATGCTATTGGAGGCTCTCTCACTCCAACACTGATTCCATTTATTGCCTCAGCAAAAACATCTCTTCAAGCATGAAATATTCTTGTTGATACTTATGCAAAACCTTCTCGTGGGCGTATCACTCAATTGAAGGAACAACTTCGAATTCTCACCAAAGGCACTCAACCCATAACTGAATACATGCAACACGTCAAGTCTATCACTGATGATCTCTTCATGCTTTATGCTCCAATTGACAATGAAGATCTTGTTCTTAAAATCATTAACGGTCTTGACGATGAGTACAAGAATTTATGCGATGCCATTCGTGTTCGCGAAACTTCCATTACCTTTGATGAGTTACATGAAAAACTCATCAACCATGAAGCATATATCAAGTATGAAGCTGCAAAAATTGTAAAAATGGCAGCAAGCGCTAATCCAACACATAAGAAATCAAGCTATATCCCAAAGTACATGCAAACCCCTATTCCTTGTATCCCCAATACTTACTCCTACAACCCACGACCTTCCCCTCCCATTACCAACTCTGGAGTTCCTATTAATCCACATGCTTCCGAAAATCCAAAAGCCAATTTCACTCCTCGTCCTTGCTTGGGAAAGTGCCAATTATGTAGACAACAGGGCTACTATGCATGCCGATGCACCACCTATCGCTACTCTCCAAGGCAAAATAACACTATTAATCAACCCCAAGCACACTTTACCTCTCCCAATTCCTCGTCTACTTCTGATTGGCTTCTTGACACTGGGGCTTCACATCATGTCACTAGTGATCTCCAAAATCTCTCTTTTCACTCGCCATATATTGGATTTGATGACATCATGATTGGTGATGGTACTGGCTTGCCCATCACACATACTGGTTCTACTTCTCTATCTTCATCTTCTCATTTTTTTACTTAATCTAATGTTTATTGTGTTCCTTATATGAAGGACAATTTAATTTATGTTTCTCAATTTTGTAAAACTAATAATGTTTCTATTGAGTTCTTACCTTCTTCATTTTTTGTTAAGGATCGTTGCACGAGTGTAGTTCTAGCTGAAGGGAAAACTAAGGATGGTGTTTATAAATGGCTAAAGAGCCAGTTCAACAATCCACCACTACTTGCCTTTTCATTAATAAGGCCTATTTATCTTTATGACACTCACGTCTCGGCCACCTCTCTATCAAAATTTTGAATTACCTTATTTCTTCAAATTTACTTGATCTCACTTTAAAAGAATCTTCTGATTTTTCTCGTAATTCTTGCCATTGCAATAAAAGCCATAAATTACCATTTTTTGAATCTACATTAACAAGCTCTATACCTTTGAAATTAGTATTTTCAGATGTTTGGAGTTCTCCAATTTCTTCTTATGATAATTTTAAGTGTTATGTTATTTTCGTTGATCATTATACTCGCTATGTTTGGTTTTATCCAATAAAAAAATATGAAGTTCATATCATATTTGTTCGTTTTAAGTCTATTGTATAAGAGTTTTTTTAAAAGTAAATCATCACATTATTTATTGACAATAGGGTGAGTTTCAAGCACTAAATTTTTTTATGCTCGAATGGTATTTCTCATCTTATATCCCCTCCTCATACATACCAACATAATGGGCTTTCCGAACGACATCATAGGCATACAGTTGATACCGAACTCACTCTACTTCATAATGCATCTATACCTCAAACTTTTTGGCATCATGCCTTTGAGACGGCTATTTATTTGATTAATCAAATGCCAAAAGTTCAATTTTCAATGATTTCTTCTTTTCAAAAATTATTTGGCCACCAACCAAATTTCTCTAAATTAAAATCTTTTGGATGCTTATGTTATCCGTGGCTTCGACCTATATCACCAATAAATTAGAACCCAAGTCTAAAACATGTGTGTTCATAGGATACTCTCTCACCAAAAGTGCATACAAATGTTTTGACCGAAACACTCAAAAGATTTTCATATCACGTCATGTTCAATTTGTTGAACAAGTTTTTCTATTTTTCACTAGTACATCTTCTCCTGTGACACCATCACACCATATTGATCTACATGATACATATCATACATCAATACTATACCCCACTATTTCCAATCACTCTCCGGTCACCAACATCATTCCCCTCACCAATACTACAAGCCATTCATCAAACCTATTTGAGGAAGCTAGAATTTAAATTAACAATCAATTGTCGGCACCCTCTCAGACCTTGGTCCCACCTTATTTCCCTCTTTTCCTTCCCAACTTCTGACACCTCATCACCATTGCCTACATCTTTATCCCACCTAACCACAAGCCCATGCATAACCTCTACAAACCGTCATCAATCATCTGAGTCTGTCTCTATCTAAAATTCAACAACTAATTCTCATCCAATGCAAACTAGGTATAAGAACAATATTGTAACGGCCCAATTTTGTTGATGTTGTTATTCAAGTTATTTTCAGACTTGGATGCCAACTCAGGCCCATTTGGACACCTCGGATAGGCTAGAACATGAATCGTTATTTTTGTCTGTTGGTTGCATAATTGCGATGTTAATTATTATGTATTTCATAACTCATCGCTTGTATTTATATTGTCATACCATGTGAGACTATGTGACAGATAAATGCCTCGTAAAACGTGTTAATGCACATATCGAGTAGACATAGTACGGGTACATTAAGTCTTATAATGCTAACTTAAATAAAATGACTAGAACAAAGGTAAATATTGCATAAAATAGATAATCAAACTTTAGGCTAAGTCAATTAAATTGGGTACATCAATGATTGGCACGCCTCGGGATGCGGGCAGAAACACAGGGCACTGGATGCCGAGTAATTAAGTACTAAGGAAGTGGTAATACACAAATTTAAGACCATAAATAGCCTACATATGTATAGAAGTGCCTAAGTTAAATTGATTGAATCAATTGATTACTAATGCCTATAGTTGGATGAAAAAATTAATGTCATAGATTTGCATCGAGATTCGCACTAAAATGAAATCTTAGAAGATTTAAGTTGGAACTTTGTGTCAATAAAGTGGAATTTAGTGGAGTAGGAGCTAAGAAAGACTATTAGATTGACCTCGAGATACATCAACAATTGATGGAAGTTAGTGGAATAGGAGCTAACAAAGTTTTGTTCTTGTAATGGAGTGCTGGAAAATTCAGCAAGAAGAAGGATGAAGGGAGGTTATCTTCTAGAGGAATCAAGCTAGGAAGATCAAATCCAAGAGTTCATCATTTAGGTACAAAAACCCACTCTATATGTCCTTAAATTCATCAAAATGTGTACATGGAAACTCAAGTTTTTGAGGTTTTGTGCAAAAATGAATTTCAAAGATTAAGCCACTATTTTTGTGACGGCCCCAGTTCCACAACCTAAACTGGGCCCCGCCCGGCCTAGACTTACGTGGACCCCGAGTCAATCCTCGCGACGTCAACGCAAGCCTAGTAAGCATTCCTAACCATTTATCATTACATTTTTAGTGAGTTATTCAAATTTGTAAGTTATCAAAGTTTATGCGGAAGCGATTTCAACTTAAACAAATTTAAACAACTCTACACAAATCAATCAGGACAACCTAGAGTGTGGAAACCCCGTATATACTCCATGTAAATATCTCACAAAACCTATATATCCCATGTGTAAAAAAAATCAATATACATAACTAATACAAAACCTATAAAAATGCGAGGGGCAAGACCGCTCTAAAGTCCTCAAAGTAGATCGCTCTAAAGTCCTCGAAGTAGATCTCCCAGTGCTGGCCCCTTTCCCTTACTCGATTGTGAATCTGTACTCAGTCAAACACAAGAATGACGAGCCCAGGTAAGTAACGCCAGGAGGACACTAAACAACATTTCAAAATAAATAAAACAGTCTACATTCATGCAGATAGAAAGAAAGGTATAAAGAACGCATGAATAAATAAAGACTGTAAATCAAACAAAAGCAATTGATATATGAGCGTCCAGGAATGCAAACAGAGAGACGCAAGTAGTCCCGACCAATAGGTCATTGAGTCTTGGCAACACATCAAGACTCGGGTTCTAGGACTCGGTACACTCACAAGCCCTAAACCCACGAGATAGTGAGACTTCCTGGAACAGCCATGCTAAGACCTCACACCCCGTCAAAATCAGTAACCAGTGCAGTGCATCCCGAGGTCATGACGCTGGTATGTTACCTCAGCCCGCCACTCCTTCCAAGGACCACCGTTGACTCACTTGCCCTCGAACAACTCAATTAGAATGGAATTCTAAGGATAGATATTAAAGCAATGAACAACAATATTCAATAGCTTAAAATAAAATTATTGTATAATTTCGTAGCTGGTTTACTTACCTCGATCCACACGCTTATTCCTAGCCTATCCGGCCTCTCGACATTCCAAAACGCGTTCTCAAACCTCCGTATCTCTTCCTTATATTTCCTGATATCATTTAGTATCAATTCAAGTCCAATATCCTTGGTTTAGAACTTTTAAACCATACAAATACTGCGACCAAAGTACGCTCGAGAGCTAATTCTAAAAATAATACTTTATAATAATTTCAAAGTATTCGTAACTAGCCTACTAGAGTTACAGTTTTAACTCTGAAAATCTCATAATTTGTTATGGCAACCAAGAAGGAACTTGTAGTACTCATGACGTACTTTCCATAGATTCTAAGAATACTCAAATCGGATCACAAATAAAGAAGTTACGAATTTTCTAATATAGCATGTCAACTTGACAAACATTATTTATTTTCAACTAGAAAATGTCTCCAAATCAATATTTTCGCAATTAAATCCACAAAACTCAATAATAAATGCCACGAAACCACTCGATACCAACACCAAAATATTTTCACGGCTCGTGGAGTCAAATATCAAGTATAAAAACATCTCCAAAATAGTTATCAATTGAATTGCATTAATTCAAATCATCAAAACCCTAACCCACGTTGTTGAAATTTATCCCAAATTGACGCAAATCAATCCAATACACCAATTCACGATAATTTATACCAATTTCTATCGAAACCCCGCGAAAGAAATTGAAAAATTGCGAGAATTCAAATTGAATTGAGGAAAAAATGCCTGGCATTGAGAATTTACCAAATTACGGGCTGAATACCTCGTTTCTGACGCGGAAACTTAGCTCGAATTGATCGTCTTGCGATCCTCTACGATTTCGCAGAAAGAAACCGGGCAAAAATCGAATGTCAGGAGCTCCGCGAGCGAAAACCCAAATCGAGGGGTTTAGGGAATAACGTTTGATTGAACGTTCTGTTGGAAACAAATGATTTTGATTTTCGTTTCATGTTTTATATATATATTTATATATAAACTTAATTTCTTTTTATTTATTAATTCCTGAAATTCCTATTTTGACGTGTTTTGACTTCCGGTACTCGTTTTCAATCCCGTTTTCCACCAAATTGAACCAAACTCTTGACAAAATAGTCCATCTTCATAAAATGTCCAAAATACTGGTTTTGGTCACGCCAAAACCTCAAAAATCTTAACTTCGTCCATGACATACCCAACTCTCACAAACCAATTCTCTTGCCATATTTAACCAAGCTTACACCAAATTAAACCCAATCTCAACCTCGACTACTGCCAATTAACACAAAACTCGAGGTAAGATCTTACCTACACATTTTCGAAATTAATTATTTGAAATTGTTCAATCTTTTGTATAATAAATAGTACAAGCATCACACAAAAATAACATACCTCGATGTGTACACCCGAGATTTGGACATACGGATCACGACGAGTGGGTCCCACGTACGACCCTGAAATGACATGTGACACAAATTATATTTTAGGGTCATTACAATTTTTCTTGTCTAAATGAGAGTTCTAAATTGATCTCGATGATCAATGATGTTTCAAACTAGTTTTGGCAAGAAATTGGTGTTTCATGAGTTCTTGATGCATACATGATTAATTCTTAGCAAATTTCTTCTTAGCAAATTTCTTGACCCAACCTCTTTAAATTAAGCATAAATTTCTCATACGAACGCCAAATGGGCGGATCATATGCTATTGGAAAGATTACTCAGAGATCTACAATTTTTATTATTGGAGAAAATTCGAAATTCAAACTCATTCTAGTTTAAAAATGCTAGAAGAAAATGAACTTAATTCATATCAGAATGAGCTTATCTTTTGATATGTTGTTGAGATGCCTTGTGACTGAAAATCATGAGTTTTGGAGCTATAGATTTGGAGAAATAATTTTTACAATATTACTGATCGGATTTGATTCCAATTTGAGTTATTTTGAGAAATAGAACTCTAAACTTAATTTAAACACCTTGAGTCACTGTAAAACACTGGAAATAAATCTTAAGGGACTCGGGGGCTATGGTACAGTAGTTAGAGCGTAGTGGGGTTGGATTTGGGAGTCCGAGGAAGTCGGAACGCGCATTGAGGTGCGTAAAACCCATGAGAATGATTCACATAATTCAGTTCATTTATCTTATGTATTTAATGAGTGTCAACTGCTTTATTTCGCTATTTTATTCAACTGCAAACTAAATTGTGTTATCATGATTCATTGTTGTTTTGTTCATGTTGAATAACCGTGCTTTATACGTGAATTTTGGTTTTGCTATGAAGACCGGTTGAGTTGGTTCATCGTGGTTTTGCTATGAAGAGTGATTGAGTTGGTTCACCGGGGTTATTTGGTGTTGTTGTGTTGAATAGAATGATTTACCAGTTGAGTGGTTCATTGAGGCTTTAAAAGACGTGGTATAAGAGTGACTGATTAACCGATTGAGTGGTTCACCGGGGTTATTTGTGTTTACATCTCTGCTTACTTATATAACTGTTGTTCTATCTTCCGATTATTTACCGCTACTTTGATTTTGTATTGCCCTACATTCATGGAAGTATGTATTTCTGTTGCCCGATAGCATACTTGCATGTCTTGTAATTTTATTTAATTTCTTGTTGAATATTGTGTAGAATTTTCTTGGGATTTTACTCACTGAACTCGTCACTATATTTGTTAGGTGACCGAGTGCAGATCCTTCTACGAGTAGCGGCAAAGAAAAATCTTAGGCAACTATCTCTTCCTGTAGACGGTCTTGGACATACTCATAGGTGTTTATATTTTGATATATTTTGTTTTGTTATATGTATCAAGTGACTATGAGAAACATTGTACATGTATATAGTTACTTTTTTATCTTGTTGCCTTATATACAGTGTACTTTATTTTCGGGCTTTCCACTATTTAGAAATTTTGATAATATGCATAAAATACTCATATATTTTAAAGTCTTCCGCTGTAAAATGATAATGAAACCCGATAGGTTAACTAACTAACTAAACAAACTAATTAGTAAAAATATGAAGAATAAATTGCTAAGCCAGTGTTAGTTGGAAATGTGTAAACAACCAGTTAGGTCGCAGGGCGTCATATATAAGTAGAACATGGCAAGGCAAGGCTTGGTGATGTGTGATGTGACATGGTGGTGCCCAGGGTTGTATCGGGATTTAGGGCCGCCACACTATTATCCAACCTAATCCTAAATACTTGCTCCATACCGTCTTCTCTCAACACATACCAGTTGAACCAACTTGCGTATCACAAGCCCTCAAAGAACCTAATTGGCATCAAGCCATGTCAGAGGAATTTAATGCTTTGTTAAGTAACCATACTTGGGATCTTGTTCCTCCGACACCCCATTAAAATCTCGTAGCTTGCATGTAAATGGGTGTTCCTTATCAAAAGAACTTTGGATGACTCTATTTAACGCTACAAAGCCTGACTTGTTGCAAAATACTTCCATCAACGACCCGAAATTGACTATCAAGAAACCTTTAGTCCTGTTATCAAACCGACCACTGTTAGACTAATTATTAGCCTTGCACTCACACATGGTTGGTCTCTTCATCAAATTGATGTCAACAATATCTTCCTTCACGGTACCCTCAATGAGGATGTATATATGTCTCAACCACCGGGTTTTCTTGATACTTAGTATCCCAATTATGTTTGTTGCCTTAATAAAATGTTGTATGGTCTTAAGTAAGCTCCATGGGCATGGTATCATGAATTAATACATTTTCTAATCTCTACAATTTTTGTTAATTCTAAATCTATCTTTTTTTATTTACAAGCATATGCATTTACAATTTTTGTTTTAGTATATGTAGATGATCTTATTATTACAGGTAATGATGCCACACAAATTCAAAAGTTTGTTTCCAAACTTGTTGGTCGATTCTCTGTTAAAAATTTAGGGTCTGTGATGATCCCTTCCCTAATTTACGGCACCGCCCGACCTAATCCTGTAATTAAGCCCTAATTCAGCCACATAGAACTTAACTACATATTAGTTAGCATTTTTTCCTATTCTCCTCATTAAACATGTTCAGGATAAGTAACACACATGTCACATTTCAATTGAATTTCAAAGTTAATTAAAATACTTTTTAAGAGTTGTAAGATTTAGCGGAAGTCTTAACAGATTATGCATGCAGAAGCAATATATTAAATCCTAAGTATGGAAACCAGGAAACAATGATCACATGCATATATATAATAAAGTGGCGAATATAAACATTGTGATGGTCATCATAAGTCGGTGAACTAAATGCTCGACCCACTATACAACCCCGAAATGTATCAAAGACATAACTGTATAATATAAAAAATATCAAAAGCTACAAAATATCGATGCAGAAGTACGCCGCTGCTCAGAGGTAGTCGTCGATCTTCTCCTTGTTAGGCCTGCTCGTCGACGACTCTGCACCCATCGTCATAAAAAGGACGGTGAGTACAAAAAGTGACATTCATTCACATTTCCAAAATACTAAATGGTATTTAAAAGCATAATTTTAATAAATAAATATTAGTACCAGAAATATGCTAAGAAATACCACATTTAAGCAAATGAAACTGACACAAGGCTAAATAGTTATGATCTAGATCCGATTGGTCGTAACACACGTCAGTGAAGCCGTTAAAACCACTAAAGGACGTGCGTGCCATCGCACAGACTAATATCACTAGGGACTCTAACTCAACTGTCACCAGGGACTCTAACCTTAATGTATCGACAACCCCAAGGACTCTAAATCCGTGTGCTGCATCATAGTGGCGAGTGCCGACGTCCCTAAGGACTCGAATCCCGTGTGCTGATCAACTTTAACATAGTGCAATAGACTCTAGATTTTATAACTATTTTATAATTCCAAGAAATCGACTTGTTAAGGATTTCAAGGCTTGGCTATGCTACAAAACACAATTCTCAAAGAGTACAAGTACATAAAGACACGCATAAATTCACAATTCCTAATAGCATAATATTTACACTATATTCACTATGAAACAATAAGAAATGACATAAAGCACATGGATGGATTCAAAGAAATTCAATTTATCATAATATCATGAAAGTCAAGCTCAACAAATGAGGAGTGTCAAATAAATTCATGATATAAGAGTACAACGTTGGACATAGTCAATATAGACTATAACAAACAAGGATAAAGTGGATATGAAATGCAAATAAAACAATCAACAGGTATACTCACATCAAGCAATGTAAAGTCCTAACTTTACTGGCCTTCCAATACCTTCAATCTCGTATTCGAACCATTGAGACTCTTCCCTAGGTTCCTGATATCATTAAGCATGTTTTTGAGTGTGTTTAGACCTTTAACTAGGGTGTTGGACTTGTTTAAAATATTTAGGTTGAGATTAGGAAACTGCTGATTTTTGTACTGTCAGAGTAATTAGCGCGTTGGATAGCCTACCTAGCGCGCTATTGACCTCATTAGCACGCTACCCAAATTCTTTAACGCGCTATACGAAGTTAGCGTGCTAGCTGATCACACCTCGCGCACTATGTGCAGAAAAACCCAGAATTATGCACTTAGAATTCTAAGTTCTCTCCACACATAGGCCACCCCAACATCTTGGGATCTTTTTTCCATATTTCCAGAGACCCAAGACACCCATTAACAACATACAAATATCCACATCTCATATATCTCATAAATTTATCAAATTAACTAAGTTTCTAGTGTAGGAGAATTACCTAGCTTGATGAACTCCTAGCTTGATCAACACCTCCTACTCCAAATTCACCTAACTTTTGTTGATCTCCCTGGTTTTATTCTTCTCCAATTTCTCCAGCAAGCTTTCTTCTCTCCTAAGCTTATGTAATGAAATGAAATGTTTGGTTTGCATGTGTTGGTCAATCAATCTTATATATTAAGATAAGATTGATTGTTAGCCATTGATCTTTATGTGCATACATATCCCAAAACTAATCTAATGATCTACAACTTAACATTTTTCCCACTAACTCCATCCAATTAACACCAATGTCAAACTCAATTGGTTTTTGGATGTGTCAACACATATATCGAGAATCATCAAATGGCTATTGTTTTAATTTGTTAACTTAGGTTACATTTAATATATATAATCAACTATAGCAACATTATTTCAACTATATAAGCTACACTAAGCTTAAACCAACCTACGTCATCACTCTCTACCCAGTCCCACGTTGGCATGCATCTCGAGACGCATCCCCACTCACGTCTCAACACCTATACACAAGTAGGAGTGACTTAGTAGTCTACACATATACAACACACTAGGCATACACCACAACAAATCTAACATATACCTCGGCCATCTCACCTCGGTCAGTGCATGCATCACGGTATGGGTCCCACGTCACGGGTCAGTAATCCTGATTACAGATAATAAATGAGATTAGAAATTTGGGTCATGACAGGGTCATTGTCTTACTTCCTTGGAGTAGAAGTCATTCCTACAGAAGATGGTATTTTTTTCACATAACATCAATATATTCAAGACCTCTCAGTGAAGACAAACATGGTTCTTGCTAAAGTTGTCACCACTCCAATGTCGATTGGTCAAGTTCTTACACTATATGATGATGTACTGCTCTCAAAGATGCCACTGAGTATAAATCTATTGTCGGTAGTTTGCAGTACTTATCATTTAATCGTCCTGATATAACATTTACTGTCAACAAGTTATCCCAGTTCATGCACCATCCTACCACAGAATATTGGATGGCAATGAAACATCTATTACGCTACCTACATGGGACGATCCATTATGGACTTTATTTCAATAAAAGTAATCCATTTTCGCTACACGCGTTTTCAGATGCTGATTGGGCTGGTAACATTGACGACAGAACGTCAACTAGTGTTTATGTAGTTTTCTTGCATTCTCATGCTATTTCATAGAGTTCAAAGAAACAAAATTTTTTGATCGCTCCTCCACTGAAGCTGAGTACCGTGTTGTTGCCTCCACTGCATCAGAAATTGCTTGGATTCAATCACTTCTCCAAGAGCTTGGTGTTACTTTGCAGGAAACACCTACTATTTATTGTGACAATGTTAGAACCACTTATCTTTGTGCCAACCCAGTGTTTCACTCTCGCATGAAACACGTCGCTATTGACTTTCATTTTGTACGTGACAAAGTTCAAAATGGCGTTCTTCGTGTCTCGCATGTCGCCTCCAAAGATCAACTAGCTGATGCTTTGACTAAGCCATTAACTCGTCAACCCCTTCATCTCTTACGGTCAAAGATTGATGTCCACTTCATGGCCTCCATCTTAAGGGAGCATAATAAGGAAAGTTGCAACGATCATTTGATGAAAAAGAAAGACCCACAATCAAGGGATTACAATCAGTTGTAGATATTCAATACTTTTAAATTGTTTCCTTTTCTTCTTGTTTCCATTTATATGTAAATTACTAAAACACACAAATCTCATAGTTGTGTATATACGTGTGCGCGCGCGCTCGCGAGTGTGTGCACATGTAATATAAAAATCATTCAAGCCTATTATCTTTTTTTGAAACCTTTATATTGTACATCAATTGAGCAATTATTTTTAAATGATTTGCATTATGTTACGTAGTTCATAAGGATTCATTCTTAATTTCTTTCATGTATTTATAATTGAGGGACATGTAATATAGTGGAACCCACTAAAGACCCCCACTAAAAACCGGCACTTGTTTATGGCATATATATGTTGCTCAAATTCAAGATTAATTAATTGGGGCGAATTAAGCTGCGTATACCCTGATAATATATAGTCTTAACAAATTAACTTACATACCATTTATTTTAACACTATAAAAACTGCCCAACCCACTCCCATTCATGCAATCTGAATGATAGACTCATAGACACAACAATAACAGATACAATTATATACAAATATGTATATGGTTTATAAGATATTCCAACAGGAGTCATAAAATAAGGATATGTTTTCTTAATTGGAGGTGCACAAGTATATTGTGGGTCTTGAATTGTAGCCAAAATCAAGGAAGACAATTGGGAAAATAAAAAAGGTGGTGAAACAGCTAGCTAGCATTATATATTGTATTATGATCAGCAGGGATTGGAGTATATGAGAAGCATGCATGTGGGATGCGTGATGAGCATAGACAGTTAATTGTTGCCCGGAAAGAAAACAAAAAAGAGAAATTAAAGTGGTGGTATGCATGCATGCATGCATGCTTCCCTCCTCACATGTTGCACGGAACCTGCATGCCTCCTTAAACCACACCATTCTCACTAATAAGGCGTTGCACAACTTTGAGATTTGTCTTCTAAAAGTTACAATTTGTAGTGTCAGTTGTGACGCATATACGTTCATAAATCATAACCACTTCTTTCTTTTTTCCTTGGAAGTGTTGAGCTATACTTCATTTGTTTCTTTTTAAGTGTATTTTTAACCATTTTGAAATAGAGTAGTGCTAGGTGGACTCAATGAGTTCCGACTCAAATTAGCAGAAAGACTTAAATACCCTTCTTCATCAATCCACCACTTTCCACCACTTACCGCCTCCGCTGCTATAACCGCCGCCGCTGACGTGACCACCGGCCACCGTCGGCCACCCTCCTCTTTGATCCCGCCCAGATTCGATCGAATTTGGCCGAGAGAGGCTTTGACTCCAATCAGATTCGATCAGATCTCGGATCTGATCGAGAGAGATCCGACTGCTCAGAGAGAGAGAGAGAGAGAGAGAGCATGGAGACCGAGAGAGAACCCCGGCCAGATCCGGTTGCCTCTCTCGGCCAGATCTGGCTGAGCGACCGGATCTGGCCGAGAGAGAGATCCGGTCGCCGAGAGAGAGATCCGGTCGCCGAGAGAGAGAGCATGGAGGCCGAGGGAGGGATCCGGCCGCCAAGAGAGAGAGAGAGAGAGAGAGAGAGAGAGAGAGAGAGAGAGAGAGAGAGAGAGAGGGAGAGAGAGAGCATGGAGGTCGAGGGATGGAGAGATGTGAGAATTAGGTGGGGTTTGTACTAACTTGAGGAGAGAGCAAATGAAAGTGTGCAGTAGATGATGGTGGTCGCGACGCGACGTCGTCAATGATCGGGCGACACTCGTCTCGCAATGGCGGCGGTCGGTGGCGATTGTGACAGTGGAGGAGGTGGATGATGTGAATATTTATGTATGTATTGGTATTAAAGATGAGGGTGATTAGGTCTTTTTGTTTATATAAGTATCTTAAATTACTAGTAATTAGGTTTTTGAGTCAGGTTTGAAATATTTAACAATATATGTGAGAAATTTGATAGTTTCAATACACATTAATTACTTAATTGACTTTTATACATTTCATAGAAAAAGAAAGTCTAATAATTACACATTAATAACTAGTGTATGTAAAAGTGGTGGCGTTAGGAGAGCTAGATAAAGAGTGATTTAGTCATTTAACCTCACACTTTCTCCTTAATCGAGATAATTAAGTGACTTTTTTAAAAACTTTGAACAACCTTAAAAAACACTTATAAAGAAACGAAGGGAGTACATGGTAACATTTTTCAAGAATATCATATGATAATTCAATATTTTAAGAAACATAATTTAAACCACAATGAGAACTTATAGGATTCACACCTCATTCCTTCTACGAAATGGAGGCTACTATTTGGCTTAATAACTTTATAGAAACTACAAAGGTTTGATTGATGCAGTTCATGCTTGCTAAAATGTATGATAAAGAATGTACTATTGTGGAGGAGGAGGAGGGATGATGTGAATATTTATGTATGTATTGGTATTAAAGATGAGGGTGATTAGGTCTTTTTGTTTATATAAGTATCTTAAATTACTAGTAATTAGGTTTTTGAGTCCAGACTCAAAAAGTCCAAATAGATTTTTTGTTTGAAATATTTAACAATATATGTGATTTGATAGTTTCAATACACATTAATTACTTAATTGACTTTTATACATTTCATAGAAAAAGAAAGTCTAATAATTACACATTAATAACTAGTGTATGTAAAAGTGGTGGCGTTAGGAGAGCTAGATAAAGAGTGATTTAGTCATTTAACTGTCACTTTCTCCCCAATCGAGATAATTAAGTGACTTTTTTAAAAACTTTGAACAACCTTAAAAAAACACTTATAAAGAAACGGAGGGAGTACATGGTAACATTTTTCAAGAATATCATATGATAATTCAATATTTTAAGAAACATATATTGGCTATACAATGGTGTAGATTTGATTATGATGCATGTCGCATAAATTTCAAGGGAATCTATATTATTACGTAGCAAATGCATGTACTACTTAAAGAATGTCAAAAAATCATTTTCCAATCAAAAAGGAAATGCACGAGCGGAAGGTATATATTCTGTTGTTAGATACCTAGATGCACTCAATTCATGCGTTTGAGTTGGAGTCAATGTTAATGTCAATCTAATCACTCTTTTTTTTTTAACCCTATTCCCGAAAAACGACTAAACTCTTTTATGTTTAGCCCGCCCGCGTTTGTATCCGTGGGCGCCCGCCTGTATTTGTGAGCTTGTGGTTATCTCTGCTTAATAAATATTGCCCCTATATCTATATTTTACGGTCTCATGAAAGATGAATTTCCGTTAATACTAATATTGACCATAACTTAACTACCTTTAACTCACAAGTGCAGGGTTCCGCAAGTACTGATATTATTGCTAACTGAACTACCTTCAATTTATAGGTGTAGGTTTTTTTTTACTCTAATTATATCACAATCCCTACATCATACCGAAATCCTCGAACGTATTTTGGTTAGATTGGTGAAGGATATTGTAACACTTAATTGTTAAGCATTGTTCATGTCAGATCCGTCGAGGCTTGGAGAACACTTGTTAGGCCCTCTCGTGCTTGTCTCCCTGAGCACGTGAATATTTGCTCATACCTTTAATAGATGTAGAGTTTTACTCCAAAATACCTCGGTATCCAAACGTATATCCTTCACTATAAATTATTTTTATTTAATTAATGTGGGACCATATTTCAACCCCCGCATATTTATTTATGATACATTTGTTTCATAGAAAATTGAGAATGTAAATACACATTCCAATACGTGGCCAATGACCCTTTTCGGAATAATTTTGTAGCAAATATTAATTTGTATCAAAAGCAATGTCTCCCAACCACTTTCACTTTAAAAATAATTCTCTTTTTCTTTGAAAAAGTTTATGGTGCTTTGAGTACAACTCAAGTAGCTAGGTTTAAGTTTTGAAGGAGTCTTTGTTTCAAAAGAGAACTTTTTGGATTCTAAACTAAACAACACATCCTTACTTCTTTTTATCATATCTCATGTGATGGCCTTTTTATTTGAAATTGATTTTGATGCACAACACAACACAACCAAAAGGTCATGCTCCATCCAGAACGCAGGTATTTTAGACTCCCCATATTAGGAAAAAGTGACAAAGTAAAAGTGAAACATTTTATTTTATTTTATTTACCAATTAGGTTGGCGCCTAGGTTTCGAAATTGGCGTACCTTTTCCGAATTTGAAAAAAAAGTAAAACCAAAGGACAGCAATCTTTGTCCAAAAATTTTAAAACTTATCAGTACTTAAAGCTCGAAAGCAAAAAATCTAATTAAAGGAGGAGGTAATTACCGTACTCAAAATTTTTTTTAATTTCAAATACATCATCGAACAATTAATGAAGCAACCATAATTACTTGTAAAATTATTTTGGTACATCTTAAATATTTACAAAAATTTTAAAAATCTCTTTATGAATCCGAAATCATGAGTCCAAATAAATTTATTGTTACCGTAATTGTGTCATCTTACGTGCTATCATAGCCCTCTTAATATAAGTGACGTATTTAATATGCATGTTTGGCCAAACCTTCAAGCGTGTAGTTTAACCTCCATCAACGGTGTTCACCTAAACGCATTAATTAAGTTGTCAACTACTTCCAAATCATTTCAGCTGCTCCAACTGCCACGCCATCAAGCCCCTTCAACACCACCCTATCCAAGTATGTTAAAGTCTAAGAATAGTTAAGCTTATTGAAGAAAAAGAATAATTAAGCCGATAGTTAATATAAATTTGAAAATTTTATGAAATGGATGGACACTTAAGCATGTGGATGACCACATTGTGAAGCATGATTCTCTCATTGAATTGTAACATCAAGCATGACTCTCACACTTCATGTAACTTGTAATCCTCTCCAATGTACACCAACTCTTTCATGTATTGTCTATGTTGCTTGTGATGTGTTGTATGACTTGTGGTATATGTATAACTTGTACACATCGTATAAGTACAATTATCATCATCACCAAATGACCTATATAAAGGGTGCACGTCAATCCAATAAATATTAAGGATTGATTTTTTTGTCTCATGGTAGCTGAATAAAATAATGAGATATTATAAATATAATATCGCTCCCGTCCAATCGGTTCAGCTTCAAATTAAGAAGCATATGTTGCATACAATGATCATGATCACAATAACAAATTTATGGATTTGGAAAAAGTGAGAAGATATGGTAAATGTCATATTGAGAATTCCACACTAAAAGCTGGAATAAAGGTGGTGCACCACTAGAAATGACAAATAATTATTAACAATGAGCGCTCGTCATTATAATATTTTTCATCACATATTATAATGACGAGGTTTTTAATGAGACAATCAACAAATATTATACTACTGCAATATTATACTCTTTTTCCTGTATTAGAGTTTTTCCCACAGAGTTTCTATAGTAGAAGTTTAACGAGACACATTCTTTCAACAAGTGTCATCCAAGGGAGAGTGTTATGAAATTGATGGACACTTGAGCATGTGGATGACCACATTGTGAAGCATGATTCTCACATTGAATTGTAACATCAAGCATGACTCTCACACTTCATGTAACTTGTAATCCTCTCCAATGTACACCAACTCTTTCATGTATTGTCTATGTTGCTTGTGATGTGTTGTATGACTTGTGGTGTATGTATAACTTGTACACATTGTATAAGTAAAATTATCATCATCACCAAATGACTTATATAAAGGGTGCCAACCCCATTGTAATTCACACACCAATGTATGAATGAAATCTCTACATTCTCATCTCTAGCTCTCTTCTCTCTTGTCTCATCTTCTCTACTTGTTTTAGTAGTTCTTAGTTTATGTCTTCTATACTTAAGTATCTAGCAAGTCCAACTTAAATTCTAGTTCACTTACAACTTAGTTTACAATGGAAAACATTTTATTGATTGAGACCTCATATTCGCCACGACTATCCCATATATTTTCTTTGGAGCCTGCCATACTTGTTATCGTACTTGAGATACACATCAAGATGTGTACTTGTATTGCGATGAGAAAATTAACGGACGTCAACAGGTGCATCACAAAAGCATTTTTAAAAAAAATCTTTTTGTGTGTAAGATTGAGTACCTCCGTACATTCTTGGACAGTTGCCACAACTAGTTTGGATCAATTGTGTTGTAAAACATGTACAATTTACATGACTTTTCAATGCCTTAATTAGGAAACTGAATGAAATGAATTCAATTGTAGAAGACTAGAGAAATACACCAAAGAATTTAAAACTACTTTTATACTATTATGGGGTGCATTAATTAGTAATTAGGAAGAATTATGAAAATTGTTGCCACATAATTAGTATTGGATTAAATAAAGTTCTCGCTCATCAAAGACAAAGGTAAAGTTAAAAAGATTCTCACAACAATTATGCCCCTCTATAAACTTTAACCATTACAAGCCTCTCATATTTATCAGAATTACCAACCGAGTCTAAGTGCATTCATTCATAAAAAAAAATAAAAATAAAAGTCCACACTATTTAAGTTGTGAACCCTATTAGGATTAGCCAATTAAGTCCATTAAGGGCTTCAAAACATGTTTAATAATATAACTATTAAACATACTAACCATACATTACATAACAATTTCTGTACAGACAAACCCTAACAATGAACCAAAAAAATTATATATATTTTTATATTACACATGCATATAAACTAATTTATATAGTAAGAGACGAATTTGAACCAAAAACCGAAAAAACCTGTTTGTTTGTTTGTTTGTTAATCAAATCAATCTCTATCTCTCATCTCTGATTGCGGATTGGAGCTCTGATCTCGATGAAGATCAGCAGCACCGTCCTCTCTGGCTTTCAACCCAGCTTCCACATCAGCAGAGGTATGGCAGTTCTTGCATCGGGATACGAGAACGCACCTGCAGGAGGGGCAGGAAGAGTGGGATCCGAGCCACGTGTCGACGCAGCCGACGTGGAAGCCGTGGCCGCACTGGGGCAGCACTCGGATCTCGTCGCCCTCCGCGAACTCCGTCAGGCAGATGGCACACTCGGTCATCTCCCCAGTGGCGCCGGCACCGGCGTAGGTCAGCTTGGGGAGGGAGCGGAGAGTCTTCTTCTTCAGTCCCTTGTTGGCCCGGAGCTGCCCCACCGAAGCTGAGGGTCTCCGGCGGGTCCAGGCGCAGCGTGCGACGGCGACAAGGCCCACAACGCAGATGAGGGCGCAGAGGAGGGCGGCGAGGATGACCACGAAGTCGGAGTCGATGGTGGAGGGTGGAGGCGGCGCCGCCGTGGAGGTGGTGTTTTTGGGGTGGGTCCTCACCGGAGGATTCATGTGGGTGTTTTTTTTTTGTTTGGGGAATGTGGTATGGAGGGAGGAGGAGTGTGGGAGTGGAGGGGGGGGTTTTGTTGTGTGGAAATGGGGAGTGAAATGACTGAATTGCCCATGGGAATGGTTAGTAAAGTACTAAAAATATTCCAGACTTCTGGATGAAATAGTTTATTTTTGAATTTTCATCGAACCTTCCTCCTCTTTTTTTTTTTTTTTTTTTTTCTTTTTTTCTTTTCTTCTCTTTTTCTTTATTTTAATTATTTAGTTTGAATTTGAGAGGGGCCATTGGAACGAGGGGCATATTTGTAAATACAAAGTTAGAGCTACAATTAGCATAGTGTGGTAAATAGATTTTTTTGACATTTTATTATTTTTTTTCTCATCACTAATTTGGTACTTACAATAATCTAAAATTAACTATCTAAAATTATGAAAAGTAATAGTGGTTTTTAAAAACATATTTTTCATACTTTTTGCTTTTTATTATAATTTTATAAGTATTTGTTCATGTCATCGGAGCATTTCCAATGAGACGCTATTATAGCATCTCAACTCCAAAATAGAGTCTAATTGTCTCCAACAGGACTTTATTTTGAGCGCTATAATAACGTTCTCCTTATTTTATTTTATTTTATTTTATTTGAAAAAAATATCTATGTATTATTTTTTTTTAAAAGATATAAGTAATATTTCTCATATTTTTTTACTGATTAAATAATTTATTAAGATTAATAGAAATAAATAAAAAAAGATAAAAATAAAAAATAAAGTTTTAGAATAAAAATAGAGTTTGTGGTTGGATGAAAAATAAAGCTTGATGTAACATAACTATAAAATAAATAGGAAAATAGAGTTTTGCAGTTGAAAATGGTTTCAATGCGCAAACAAAGAGTAAAAGTTTACCAAACAAATACGAAGAGTTGTGAGAATGAGTAGCATTTTGAGTTAAAAATAATTTTACTAATTCTAATGGGTAAATAGAAAAAAAGAGAGATGGCTTGAAAATGTAAGTTACTTTTCTTGAATAATTTCTTTAATGAACTGGAATAGACATGCACTAGTCAAATGACTCAAATAGCACGAAATTGTAGTTAAAATGAGACTAGCATGTTTATCACAGAAAGATGTTACAAAATATAGTATTTCTTAAATTTGTCCAATATGCAGAGATGGTAGGAATTTCAAAAATATAACAATTGTGAAAAATCATGGAAAAATACAAGTCGAACCGGAAGCATTCCTTCGTGATTATAGAATCACTTCGTTTTCCTAGTGATTCGTTGGATCTGCGCGATCTCGTTGGATCTGCGCGATCACGACCATAACACCATGATATGACTGTAACTCTTGTTTTACTGCCCAAAAATATTCTGTTAAATGTTTAAATAAAACATGAATGAAAATAAGTTTTCTCACAAATCTTCTATATATATAAATGAACTGTTTTGTGAAAAACACTAACAGATTGACGTGTTACATTACCTATTCTAATAGAAATACAAAACCTATTCTAATCTCAATATATATATTTTTTATTATAATATTCTAATTGCCTATTCGTTTTTTTTAAAACTCATTTTTTCGTTAAATTTGATTTTACTTACTATATTGATTTCCGATCTTGCCCGCACGCGAAGTGTGGTATACCGACTAGTTAGAAAATGTACGAAGTCAAATTAGAAAATGTACGAAGTCAAATTTAACTATTTATCGACTTATACTTAATACCCTTTTCTCCATAAAGAGTTTTTATCCAAAATCCGCCTTAATAAACGATAAAATTGTATGCAAGTTACCTTTTACGTTTCTTGAACTTCAATACTTTTATACTGAGTAAATTCTTGTGAAGTAATTGATTGTTTCTACTTGTTTGATCAATGATTAAATTTGACAAAAATAGTACGCCACCTACAGAAGTTAATGTAATTCATCTAAGGTAGATGTCCTATTAAGTCTCCTGTCCTTGCAATATTCCCTCTACAGCTCAACTTAATTTAGTCATGGAAACACTTTAATGAATGCAGCCTCCAAGCTTCTCTAATATATGAGTTTTGCGTATTGGCAATTCGGCATCTGCACATGTAATATAAGGCAACACAACATTTCATCAAGAGTGATAAAAGTTTTAAGTTGGCTGCTGTAATATAATGTTGTAACAAATTTATTAATCGAATTGAAGAAATCGACTTCCAATTTGTCTTCTGAATTATGCATTGCCTTAGCCACACACAAAGACTCACGCAGGCGGGAATGGTAAAAAGTAAGACGCACCCGAATATTGCTTTGGTTGATGACGTTGACATCTATTTTCATATGGAAGAATCATCCTCGAGGCTACATTATATTCTCTTTTATAAAAAAAATGATCACTATTATATGTAACATAAAAGCAATTTCACTTATGAGTTTTCCATCTCTAACAACTCGATGTTTAGTTCAAACGTCGCGCCAGGCTGCAGAGTTGAAATCAAACTTAGTTAAATATACAATGAAGAACTTGAAGTATTGCATGCTTCTATGATTGAAAGTTGAAGTAAAGGAATTGATACATCAAGTAATAAATCCATAAGCAGTTTATGAGCTTCCTAAATTGCACTTCCATAAAAATTTGGGATACTAAGAAGCATATTGTTTATCATTTCCCTAATAAAGAAAAGAATATAAGCTTATGTAAGACCAACGTTCCGATTAAGAATTTCGTAGGGCCTTACCGGGATTTCATTCATTCCTTTTTGGCCATAACCAGCCTCTGGAGGCACAATCACAGTTCTCTGCGCATTGAAAGATCGAAATAACATTCAGAAGATTGGCAACGAGGGAATTTTGTAAGTACTACCATCCATGGTAGATTTTTAAAACAAAGAACAAAGGAGGTATTGTCACCTTGCCTCCAACTTTCATGCCTTCAGTTATATAATACATAGCTGGAGGTGGTTTTGGAGCAGCCTGAGCCGAGAATAAGCCATTTGGATTGTCTACGAAGTCGCGCTTTCTCTCTTTGCCTGGAGTTGCTCCAACCTGAAACTCATATGGCTATTTGAGAATAGAAATAAGTCAGTTTCTTGCATACTTCAAGTACTACATGACTGCATTTTCCTCTCTCTACCAAATAAATTTATTCTTAAGAAGTTGCCATGCCATGAACTAGTGACTACAGCGACCGGACCTTGGATTGATGGCCAGAAACAAATGTTGGTTGTTGTATATGAACATCAGGATTTGCTCTAACTATGGCTAGCTATGGAACCATCAATGACCTAGTTGTATCTGGGAGAAGTTTATGAAAATTACTGGGTATTATAACAGCATAGCGATACCATAAGAAACAGATTAATCATATAACCTGGGCAATGATGCGATTTCCCGCTAAGAGTTTAGATTCTCGACTAGAAACAGCTGTAATGCCTCGATATAAGCAGTCAAAATGAACCTACAAAATCATCAATAAATTAAGAAAGATAAAAAAGAACAACATGATTTATGCATAGCCTAAATACGTTATTGAAGAACCTTGACTGTTGAGCCTTTCGTTACTGTAGGACCTTTTCCTTCAACAAGATCATAGTACTTGAGACCATCGGCTGATTGACAAATTTAATTTAAATACCATACAATATAAGAAAGCATAAATCAACATTAAATGATTATCTGAAATGTACGTGCAGGTCCCATAAGGGATGCATGTGTGCGTATTTATTTATGCATGTTGCGGTTTTTTGTTTTAGTTTTATGGTCAATCTAATATTGCATAAGGACTGAAAAACTCAGGATATTGACTTACTGTGGTTATTAAAGTGGAAATGAGCTTTTGAAATGCCTAGTACTTTGTTTTTCTTTGTCAGATCAGAACAGAAAAGAAAATATAGAGTGCAAATAAACCAAAAACTACGTTAGTGGAATTTCACTATTAGAATTTAGTGGCATGCCTTTCTTGAAGAAATTTATAGAACGACACGAATATCAACAAAGAATTTCCATGTGAATTTAGCAAAGAAAACACATCATCTTGCTGCCGATCACTTCTAGTGCCCTTACTCTATCTTGAGGCTCAATAGATCAAATCCTTAGTGGTATGAAACCTAATTGCCCTTTCATGCCACGGTGGGACGTCGTTTTTAGGAGAGTAGTTTCCACTTCAACTTCTTTTCTTGGATCCATTAGCTTGACCTAACGTTTGACTCCGTTCTTATCTTGTCTTTGGTTTTGTTAGTCAAAGCGCACATCTTTATATTTGTAGACAGTAAAATTTTCCATTATTATAGAAATGGTTAAGGGTAGCTAATCAATCAATTGTGTGGATAGTATGATCTCGGGTGCCTTAGTTACATCATACAAAGACGCATTCTTTGTGCCTTATATCAAATGTGCAACTTTCCACAGCCACACATGATTATATTCTAACTTTCTAAGGTTCAATAACTTATCCGTTATTAGCCATAGAATCTTGGAAGAGCTATATTTCAGTACTATAGATTTGAACATTCTTTGTCTGAGTGCAATTGAAAGAATAACAATCATACAAGAGAATCAAGATTGTGATAACCACATCGTCAAATCAACGAACATCTCCAACAAATGCTCAATACCTCACCAAATTTACAATATAGGACATATAGACTTGTGCTAAGGATATAAACCTATCTCGGTTTCCAAAAGATCTACTATGACGAGTGTGTGTATGGCATACTTAATCTTCTCATTCAAATCACAATCAATGTCAACTGCAGATATTTTAGTACCTATACTACTTAATCCATCCAACATAGTGACTAAAAAGCTATACACTCATAATCAAAATGACTCAAGAAATAACGAGCATTGCCAATAGTTAAGACTGTGCTTGGCATACAATCCAAAAACATTTTCCCTAGTTCCTAGAACTTCCTAAAAAGAAAAACTAAGAAAACAATGAGATACCCTTTTCCAATACTTAATTTTACAAGAATCTCGAAAAGAGCCAAGAGAGAGGATTTTCAGGCTCTTTTCAACATATATATATATATATATATATATATATATATATATATATATATATATATATATATATATGCAACCATTTCATAAAGAGTTACAAAAGTCTTATGCTAGCTATCAACCTATCGCAACTCTCCCCCATTTTCTAGGTATGGAAAATGGACTCGAGAGCCCTCCTCCTTTATCTAGACTTGGGATCAGCTAAGTAGCGCATATAATGTTCTACATAAGTGGAGTTATTTCAACCAAATATGCATTCCATGTTTCTACCCTTTTGAAAGAAAAACTCGACAACGAAAACTGGCATTTATACCTCGAACCAAACACGACCTAAACTTCCCATAAGAGATATTCATCATCATTTACTCAAACATATAGAGGGCCATAATCTTATCCCTCAAAAACAAACTATTATAGTCAAAAAGAGTGTCACCTTATCCAATACTCAAATTCAAACAATCATAATAACCCTTTAGAATTCACAACCTCAACTAACAATCTCAAAACCCCATCTAAATTTCATCCCCCAAAACGCTTAACACCATTCAAAACTTCTCAACTCCTCTTCTAACATGCTCTCCAGTCTCCACATGTAGGCAAAGCAAACCACACAAGAAATCCAAACAACGTGAGCATTCATAAACTGAGATGTAAGCCTAATAAGACCAAAGAAATCAAACAAAGGCATTGTTTAACTGAGAAGAGTGAACTAACATGTGGTGGTGTAGTCTTCAAGAGGGATTGCTACTCTGCTCCTCCTCTCTCTGGCCTGTGAAGCAGGGGACAGAGTGGTGAGATTGAGAGGCAAAATTGAAATCAGAATCGCTGATCTTCGCGAGATGATGGGTGTTGGGAGAGCGGTTTGCGGTTTCTGATGTGGGTTTTGGTGCGGTTTTTGGATTGATGAGCAACAGTGGAGAATTTCGAGAGTGGAGAGCGTTGTGTCGAAGCGCTGCAATGACGCCATTAATGACCGTTAAAACTGATTGCGGAGGTCGGAACGTTATCTATCTGACTGGTTCTCGTCTCAGTTTCTGGGCCTGGCCTATTATAAGCTGGACTTGGGCTTTAACTTGGTCTTATATGGGTCAAATGTAGCAATAGGGATCTTGCTTAAGAAACCGTGCAAGCTCATTTCACTTGGGCCCAATGTGTAGAGATATATGTTTAGTTATTACTAATAATTAGTTGATCCGAATGGCAAGGGACTTGGTTAGTTTCGAATAGTCAACGTGGTTGACGTCATATACCACGCGAGAAACCAATAGGAAAGAAAAAATCTCAGTCACTACCCAAATTGATTTTATAAGACCACAATTATGTCAACTATGCTTTTTATTGAAGTGAATATAAGGTGATAAAAAAAAAAACAACAAATACATAAAATGAATGTAGCGGAAATGAAATGCATATGTGGATGTATGGTAAAACTCGAAAAGATAGAATAAGAAATAAAAAAATTCAAAGAAAAACATGAGTAATACCAATTGACACAAATATTAAGAAGGAGCAATTGCGGTGGTTTTGACACCTCCCAAAATGACCTATATGCCCCATTAAAAAACTCGACTCAACAAAAGCTAAATAAACTCCCACGAGAATATAACCAAAAGTATGGAAATATTGAAAAAGGTTCGGACATATGCGGACATTGAAAAAAAAAAAAGTTATTCAAATAGCATCTTATTACTTTTTTCCTTTACAATGAAAGTGCCCCTTTTTGGAGTACCTTAGACAGCAAATTGGAAAGAGAAGAATACAACAAAGCAGAGCTAGTAAGTTACACCTTCAAAGAATTCCCAACCAAAACTATCCTACTGAGTACTAAGAATTCCACATTACATACAACAAGCTTGCCAAACACATTAATGGCCAAGTAGAAACTCCCATGTTCACCAAAGGTTCAAATATGTCCTGCTCAACTTCCACATTGTCGTCGTCGCACAATAATCTTTAATGCAGTGGATTTGTAGGCTTCACAAAGGAGAAGTCTTCTTCATCTGAATGCAGTGCATGCTCTTCCTGATGTGCTGGAGGCGGGCTAGATTCCATGTCGCTCACTTCCATGTGAAGGATCAAGTTGGCTTCATCAGTTTCCACATCTGATAAATCATGATCTGAGTACCTCCTACTGAGGGTAGACGAGCGCGTTGAATGCCCAGTAGTCATGAAACGGTGAAGAGTATGTAAAGGGGACTGCATTGGTGAAGCATTGCTGCTCCTGGGAGATCTTCCCTCTCTCGTCTTCTTCTTAGCTGCCTGGTGCCATTTCCTGAGAGCCTTTGATGTTTGTTCATCGAAAATGGATTTCTTCATTGTCGATCCCATCTGCGCATTGTAGCACCGAAAATCATTTGGTATCTCTTCAATCTATAGAGAGATGTATTTGAAAGATTTGATAAAGCACTAAAGCATTACAATTGCTTTTCCAGAAGACAAAAGTTCATGATCCTGCAGAATTGAACATAGAGACTCGAAATTGAAATCGGTATCATCACCAGATTTCGCAGCATGACCATACCTGAGTTACGAGCGCATAAAGTGGGAGCGTAATGTAACTACACAATACTTGGACTGCTACCCTGAAAGATCACGACCAAATAGATCTGTGTCAAGAAAAGTTCAAGGATTCTAATAACCTTCAGCGTTAGGTCTCTGTGGAAGAGACTTCCTCGCTAGAACTTGAACTGATTTTCATTCCAAACTTACATCGGTTGTGCATGTAAGCTAAGTTTTCATATGCAACATCTAGTACAAGACATAAAACTGTAAAATATAGTCTAGAATACGATAAAATGGAATTTCCCTACCACGGATCTGTTTACAAACGAGTAAATAAGCAAAGATGTATAGCACTAAAAGTACCAACATAGATGTCATTAACAAGATTTCGTCGTCAAAGAGCCGTACCAAAACAAAATTAATCAATGATAATAATGATAAAAAGTACATGGTTCGGGAGCTAAGTCATCAAGTAGAAGAGAATCAAAGAATAGAAGACTAACCCAAGAACAACCCTTACAATCACAAGCTTGAGATTTTCGTGAAAGCATGATTTTAGCTTAAATTCATACTGCATGAAAAAAAAAGGTTACCAAATTTTAAATTGAGGAATAACTTTTTAGGAAGATGTAAAAAAACCCATAATATAAACACAATAAAGAATCGATTATTACCCATATCCATAAGAAATACGTTATTTGGAATGCATTCTGCACAGGGAAATGCAAC
Source organism: Stephania cephalantha (assembly GCA_039657325.1). Taxonomy (NCBI): domain Eukaryota; kingdom Viridiplantae; phylum Streptophyta; class Magnoliopsida; order Ranunculales; family Menispermaceae; genus Stephania; species Stephania cephalantha. The sequence continues at coordinate 44,930,834 of CM077574.1, forward strand.
AAAATGAGTAAATCTTAAACCATAGTTCAACGTAAAATAAATAAGAATAAAAAATATTTTTTTAATAAGAAACAAACTCTCTACTCCTCAAACTTAGACATTGGAAGACTTGAACCCTCATCCTCATGTATAAGTGACCACATACCAGACCAATGGAGCTAGCACTTGATTGGTAGTAAATAGAGTAAAAATGAGAAGAATAGTGGTGTCAAAATTTACTACTAAATCGACAGTTCGGTCGAATAGATGCAATTTTTACCAGCAAAAGTCAGCGGTTTTGAACTCTATTCATCATGCAAATATTTTCTTAGATCAATAAAGAAAATCTATTCTATCATCATGATGGTTGTTTATCCATTGAACATACACCAAGTGAAATCCCTGGTTAGAGGAATTCAGTTGAAAACTGAAGTAAGAGCTGACTTTTTTTTAGACCCGCTATGGGCACCCACCCATTACTAAAGGCACCCCATTACAAAGGGCACCAAGTGTTTACCGAAGGCACCCAACATAATTGGGGTGAAATGCCAATAATACCCCCTGTTCTTGAAATTGAGCACCCCACTCACACACTCACAGTCGCTCCCCAATGCCCGATGCCTATCCCAGCCAACGTAGCCATGGAATTTTTCTGGCCCTGGAGCAGCGTGAACGGCGAGACGGAGCCGTAGGAGATTTTTGGCGGCCTTGTTTGCATTTTGTGTGTTGTCACTGTTGATGTTGTTGCGTTTTGACTGCGCGAGCAGCGCTTCATTGTTGTTGCGTTTTGTGTGTTTTCGTGGCCTTGTTTGTGTATTCTTATTTTTCTTGGTTTTTTTTTTTTTTTTTTTTTTTTTTTGTTTTTTTTGAACCCCGTGGTTGTCGGCCACACAGGGCCAAAAATATGAACGAAATTTCGTTCAGGCCTAACCGAAACTTATTGATAAGTCTCGGTCACAACAGATCTCGGTCACCATATGCCGAGACTTATTGATAAGTCTCGGTCACCACATACCGAGACTTAATGATAAGTCTCTGCCACCACATACCAAGACTTATTGATAAGTCTCGACCATCACAGACCGAGACTTATTGATAAGTCCCGGACCTGTACTACCGAGACTTATTAAAAGTTGAAAAAATTCATAAAAAACAGCAACGAATATCTATCCTTTTAGCTCTTCCTACCCCATTGAGTTACCTTGGTACGTTTGATGCTCAAAACCATTTCGAAATGGCCGGATCTAGAAAACCCTACAATGAAAACCAAAACTCCAAACTCACTTTTTGTCACACCAAAACAGTTGATTCAAATCTTAATATGATTGGAATCGATTGTTCCACACAATTGACTGTTGTGAACGTGAAAGCATCAATGCACGACCGCCGACGGAACACTTGGGTTTCGGTGGAGATGAGAGAGGGCAGAGGTGAGAGAGGGCGGAGGTGGGGTGGCCCAAAATTGGATGGAATGTGCGTTGGTGGTAGTGTGGTTTATATGAAGGGGCAATTGTGTCATTTCCATTGATGTCCAATTTGGGGGTGCCTTCGGTAATTGATGGGGTGCTCATAGCGACGCTCTTTTTTTTTTTGAGAAAAAGAAGTAAGAGCTGACTACGAAAAGTACACATATTATGCTGGTGAAAGGAAATCAGTTAAAACTAATTCATCCATTCAAGGATCGAAACTTCGGCTTCGCCTTATAATTCACCCTCTTGATAATCGGAATTAATTTGGAGAAGTTTAATTCGCGTGGAGAATTTTGGTAAAATTTCGCTAACTTAGAGAAGTTTAAGAAATTTTTATTAAATGGTCAATAAACTAAAACTCATTTTATGGGATGTCAAAACAAGCATAATTATGCATTTATACCTAAAAAAATTTACAATTTAATGGTTTCAAGTCAACTTTATTGGCACTAGTCATGCATACTGTGTATGGTTGATCACTTTTTAGTGATAATAATTACACTTAATTTGATTCTCTAACCATTTATTAATTGCACATTCTCATAAGTAAAATTAAAATTATGAAACGTGTTTTTTTTTTTTTTTATATGGGTCAATATTTAAAGCAAAAGAAAATATCCACTTTTTAACATTATGCATCGATTGTAAAAACTACAAAGTGTAGTAGAGATGTGTGTTCAAAAGTGAATCTCGATGCATACATTGAATCTTAATGCAAAGTCAAGGGATCACATGATTGGTGTAGAGATGTGTGTATAAAAGCGAGCCACTCTCAAATTCTCAATAACCCCTAAATGCCACCATCAATTACAACCCTCAACCCTTCGTCTCCTACACACTTATTTGATTTTTTTTACCGAATGTTTGCAATTTCTCTTTGTTTTTAGCAATCCATATCAATTTATATCAATGTTGTCGATTTTGAACATAAACTTCGGAGAAGTTTTGTAATTTTTAAAGTATCCATGAACTTCGTTTCGATCCCTTCAACTTCGATAAACTTCGCCTAAACTTCCGCTAATTTTATCGAATTTTCATTCCTTGCATCCATCCATGCAAAGCTTTTATTGGAAAATCAGAAAAAAAAAAAAAAATCTGTTGGCAGAAGATCAAGAAACAGAGTTTGAACATATTAAAGATAGGTTTCTAATACTGGAAAATTACAAAGGCTAGACCCTTACACATATAGTAGAGATATGACGCAACTAGTGTTTTTTTTTTAACGACGCTGCTAGTTGTTAAATTTCACTAAAACCTTGTTAGCTATAAGCGATAGAAAGATCGAATACCTGAAAAAGTGTGAAATGGATCAATTTGAGAATAAGTGGAGGCCGATTAAACCAAAAATATTTGTCGCTGACTTGCACAACAGGAATCCCTTGGACCACTGCATGTCTTTCTTGGATCTCAAGTGCCATTTTCATCATAATACGTTGAAGCTTTGTTCCAACAGCTAAGATGATCTGAAAAAAATAAAATAAAAAATAAAATAAAAATTAAAGGTCACATTCTGTATTCACTTCACTGAAAAGTAAGGGAAGTCAAGCATTCTAGAAGAAAGACTACATACAACAACAACAACAACAACATAGCCTCAGTCCCAATTAACTTGGGTCCCAAATTAACTGGGGTTTGAAAGACTACATACAATTAGGGGAATCAACGACGCCCAAAACATTGCCTGCCAACCTGAAAGATCAAACAACACAAATATTAATTTTTACCTCTAAGGTAGTTGAATAAAACTTGAAATTGAGAGTAAAAAACGAAGTGATTAGTCACCGTGAACGTTAAGAAGCAAGTAGAGCGCAACAGTTCCCCATAATAAAGGACTGAAAATGTCATGCAATGAGAAAAATAAGAATAAAATATTTTTCTGTTCAAATATCATTTTCAATAATTGAAGAAACATTTTCGGGATGAAACCGTTACCTGATTCCCACTACAACCTTGAAGTCATCTTCTAACGATCTCTTGATATATTTCTGAAAATCAAACTTGCTTCCAGGAGCCAGATGAACCTAAAAGAGAAATATAATCAATAAATCAAGTAATGAGGCAATCCTTGTAAGAAAATATATCATCCAAAGAACTTACAACGATAAAACCATGACGCATGGTCAGATAATCAGCCTTAGTTACAGACCTGAAGAATTGCCGAAAGAAGCAATACTGCAAGAAATGGAAATCATTAAATTTATAGGGAAAGCAAAGTGAATTTTCTACTACTAAAAATAAGCTATACAATAACAGGTAGAAACAGCATTTCTCCTGCTTTGGCTTACATATTTGAAAAACAAACACATATTTCAGCTACTCACAAACTGCGGAAAATTACATGAGGAATAGTCAATTTTCAAGCAGCCATTGCGCGTTCTAATTCTATACCCTTTGTTTACTTTACTTAGTTTACTTATATCTAACCATCCAATGGCCATAACTTGGACATTTGTTGTTTGGTTTAGCATAACTTGGACATTTCATAAGGCATTAAAACAATATGAAGTACATTAAGATCAAGTATTTCACATGTAAACGAGGGTAATGCTGCTGAGTCTTATGAGGTTCGGAAGAAAACCCGGTCAGCTAACTATCCTCCTGACATGATTATTCAGGATTAAGCAAGAACATTGAAAATATGATTTTTTTTTTAAATTAGATGATACGTCGTAGTAGTATAATAGCTATACTGTTAGTTTGAAGCACAGAAAAAGTTATTTATTGTGCTAGAGATATTATAGTTCTGCTTACAGTTTTAACTCATGTCACACACTTCTTTTTTCCACAGTATCATGTTCCATACGCATAAGAAAAAATAAATAAAGAAAAAAACTCAAATCTCCGTAGCTCCTTACAACATAGACCAAAACTGGAATTCTTGCCCAGACGCTGTTGTGACCTCTCACAAAAGATGTCTCATGAGTAAGCCGGAACCTGGAAGTATCTGCATCCATAATTCTACAACATTTTAGAATTATAGGAAATACAACTGAATTATTTCACATAAATTGACATATTAGTAATGCGAGCAACTGAAATCATTGACAAGACGTTTTGCTACGAAAGAAAATACCATTAGAAAACTCATAGTCTTGTGTTTGAGTCTCCCTCTCCCACTCTTTCCATCCACGTATCTGCACAAAACAGCTGAAACGCCTGACTTCAGAAGGTGGATAAGGTGAACTTAAAGGGGAACCAAAACAGAACAGCACAAACGTCAAACTGAACTATAAACTGGATAGGTTTCCATATATTTCTAAGTTTTCCTAAAACGCCCAAAGAACTGGAGCAGGCATCATTTAGTCTAGTGAAGTCTGAAGCATTAACAAGGTGTAAATTTCAGACAAGGCCAATCATGAGATGGATACTAGAAATTAAAACCTTAACTAACTCCCGTGACAACAAGTTAATGGATACATAGAAGTCCAAAATTGTTACACATGTCCTTATCCTTGGATAGCTTCTCACTAATATAACAAGCTAAAAATTAAACTTCATGAGGACAAATAGAAGCATCATCAATGTTTACCGACCTTTAGTCTTCCAAGCATCATTGTTGCAGCACTATATACTACATGAAAGACTGCCAAGAAGAAGATGAATATATGCAGTTGATGCAACCCGTTTGCAGATATCAGTTGTTCATGTCCCTACAAAGAACAATCCACTTATGGTTTCTTACGATTGTCAAGTTGACAAAAGTCGTTAAGATAGTAAGGTCATTAACTCAAATCCCCCAAATAATTATCAGGGAAACAAGGAAAGCAGGCAGAATTAAACTTACCGGCTTACATTCAGGAGGACTTGAACCACCAGCCAAGAATCGACGCTCATTCCACAAAAGCCTCCTATGATGTTCCTCAGAACTATCATCCTCGTGATGATTATGAGCCTCTTCCCTATAAGAGCAAGGCAGCATTGTGTGTGCAGCCCTTATGGGAATACAAATTTTAGCAATGTAGTTTTGAGAAAATGTGAGGAGTAAGGAAATGAAACCGAGAACCATCAGCTCTGCGAGAAAAAAAGAAAAGTTCAAAGTTCATCAATTTGCGAATTTCTAAACCAAAAAAGGAGGTAATAATTGTTGAACAATATCCTTCGAGTTTAACGAGTCCAACTACGCGGACAAGATAATGCAGGACAAGGGAATCTAATGACCCTAAATGCGATGCCGTTGAGCATTTCCCTTTAGTTAATTAATTGCACATAACAGGTATTCATTTCCCTTTCTTCTCCTTGGTAGAGTTTTGTGCTTACCTCCTTTAACTTTTTCAAGAGCTTCGAAGAGAGCCATTTTACGCCTGCTCATAAACCACTGAAATAAAAAACATAGATGCTTGATTACTACTCGCTAGATTAAAAAACAAACACTAGAAATCAACCATGAGCCCAAAAATAGAAGAGTTGAATTTCTTCCTAAACACATATAAGAAGCAATTATTCATCACTGCCTATGTTTTCAACCCATCATTTTCATCTAGTTAAATTCATCCAAAGAGACCAAAAGAACATTATCTCCAAAAATTAAGACTGATACACCAATTCTTTGCACAAAGAACAATTGAAACTTCAATATTTGCCCAAAATTGAATACAATATAATCAAAAATTACTTCCCCTTTTGATACCCCAAATGAACAAAAAATCAAAAACCCAAAACCCATTAAGTTTTTCAAGGAAATAAAAAAAGGGTCCCTCACAAAACATTACATGACCACCCCTACCTTTCCAACTCTGTGAATGACCTTCTCCAAGATGATTGATATCACAATGAACACAGCACAAACAGTGGCCACAGCCCATGTTGGTGTCTGGTCAAGCTCTTTTGCAGCACCCCCGCTATGATCTCCTGCCATATCTTCTTCTTCTTCAACCCCTCAAACCACTAACATAAAGCTTCCCTTTTTTCTTCACCAAACTATATATCTTCCCTTCAAACCCATATCACAAATATCTACGTAAACATTAGACTTTGACATCAAAAGCCCAACTGGGCAAATAATCTTCGACCAGCTTTACTTGGCAGTCAAAATCAAATTTGTACTACGTTAGTGAGGGACCCATCGAGAGGAGTCAAGGACCCACAATTCTTGAACACACGCAGCAGACATGGTAACTTTAGATTGACCCGATTGATGGTTTTCTTGGGTCAAAATTTGGGATTTGCTCAAATGGGTGTGCTTCAAATCTGGTCATCAATGCGCGAAATCAATGGGTAAGAGATTTGGTCCAGTTAATAAAACAAAGCAATTAAGGCAACGCGTGAAATGCATACAACACTAAACAGCCACTTGGTTTGCCTTCAAGGTGGAGTGGTTACTAACAGTAATTTAGTACTCTTGCCAAGGTGAGGTGATGAGTTTGATTCATGTCAGTTGCACCATTTTTCACATTTGAGTTAGTGGTAGAGGCGCCTCTTAGTCCATCTGGAATTAATTGGGCTTTAATCAGGAGGGCAGAGGTGGTTCGAACACCCACATTCATTAAAAAGATGGTATTGTTGGTTTGGTGTGGGCTCAAAACACCATAAGTCCAGCCCAATTAAGAATTCTAATTGGATTAGAATTGGTGACCAAAATTAAGGAAGAGAGAAAAAAACGAAAATTGCATTGTTCGCAATTTCGGGAAAGTCGACTTGTAGTTCGACTTGAAGACTAAGAAAAATAGGATTTATCTATTTTTTCTCGGAGAAGCCGAATAGGGTTTTTTTCTAGTGCAAGCATTGAAAAGTCGACTTCGAGAGTTCGACTCGGTGACCGACTGATGTGCGCACCCGAGTTGAAGTGTGCAATCTCTCTAGTATTATTCTCTCTACATTGAAGGCATATCAAGATCTTGAATCTGAAGACCCGCGGAGAGGCTTTGGTGATTTCTTGGTATTCAAGAAAAGAGGTGCAAGGGTTTGATACAATTGTGGTAGTTTTCTTCGTTCTTAGTGTGATCATCTAAGTTCTTGGAAGAGGTATTTTTTTATTACTCCATTGTTAGTGAATCTTAAGCGATTGAGATATCTTGTACTCTTTATTTACATAGTGGATTGTTCGGAGTTTGGCCCGTGGTTTTTACCTTTGATTTGGAGGGTTTTCCACTTTAAATCTTGCGTGTTTTGTGGTGTGTTTATTTTCGTGCATTGATCGTGGTTTGGTGGGATTTTTTATTCATCCGTTTCATTGATTAAAGGGGTTGAGTAACCCCAATAAGTGGTATCAGAGCGTCGCGGTTAGATCTTGACCGGAGATTAATTGTGGGAATCGAGATGGGTGAAGAAAAATCATGTATGGTGAAGTTGATTTCTTCGAATTATTCAATTTGGCAACCTATGATGGAAGATCATCTTTATTGCAAAGATTTGTTTGATCTAATTGAACTTGGACAAACCAAACTAGAAGGAACATCCGATGCTAATTGGAAGAAAATGCACATGAAAGCTGTTGGGACTATTAGAAAATGGGTCGACCACAGTATCTATCACCACATCAGTAAAGAAGTTGATGCGCAAGTGTTGTGGAGAAATTGCAAAGTATGTGTGAGAGAAAAGGTGCACAAAATAAGGCTTCTCTGGTTAGAAGACTTGTGAACATGAAGTACAAAGATGGACGGTCAATGATAGAGCACTTGAATGATGTCAAAGACCTGATTAATCAGTTAAGTGTCATGAAGATAATGTTTGAGTACGAGTTACATGCACTATTAATTTTGAGTTCTTTGCTAGAAAGCTGAGAAACATTGGTGGTGTCTCTTAGTAATTCCGCCCCGGGTGGTGTTTTATCCTTATCCATGGTACGTGACAGTCTCTATGATGAGGAAACAAGAAGAAATGATAAAGAGATTGATACTTCACAGGCTCTTGTTACTACAGAAGAACACAGAAGCAGAAGTATATCTAGAGGTCTGAGAGGGCGGAGCAAATTTAGAGATGAGTCTCAAGCAAAGGGAAGATTTTCTTGTTTTCATTGTGGCAAGGAAGGGCATATTAAAAGAAATTGTAAAGTGTGGAAAAGAGAATAGAATGATGAGAAAAACCAGAAAAGACGGGTGATCGGAACACTATAGCTAGTATATCAGATGCAAGTGAAGAATTGGTTGTGCTTTCTTTTGTCGAGGATCAAGGTCATGTCACTAATGCAAATAGTGAATGGGTTGTTGATTCGGAAGCATCATTCCATGCTACACCGAGGAAAGATGTCTTCTCTGTTTATCGAGCATGGAATTTTGGAAAGGCAAAGATGAGGAACAACACTTTTACAGATATAGTTGGCATTGGAGATGTCTGTGTGCAGACAAATGTTGGTTGCACGATGATTCTGAAAGATGTGCGATATGTTCCAGATTTGCGTATGTGTTTGATTTCTACTCATGCTTTGGACCTAGATGGTTATTATAACGTCTTTGGGGGCAATGAGTGGAAACTCACAAAAGGCTCAATTGTTGTTGCTAGAGGAAAATTGAGCTACACACTTTACAAGACTCAATTGAAGACCGTCAAATGTGACCTGAATGCAGTTGAAGATGATTCTTCACTAGATTTGTGGCATAGGAGGTTGCACATGAATGAGAAAGGGTTGCAGATGTTGGCAACGAATTCTCTCATCCCTTTTGCCAAAGGTAAAATTCTAAACCCTTGTGATGATTGCTTATTTGGTAAGCAACATAAAGTCTATTTTTCTTCATCATTTGAGAGAAAAAGAAATCTACTTGAGTTAGTTTACTCTGATGTTTGTGGTCCTATTGATGTGGAAACTATAGGAGGTAGCGGATATTTTGTTACTTTTATTGATGATGCTTCACGGAAGGCTTGGGTGTTTGTTTTGAGAACTAAATGTCAGGTTCTTGAGTACTTCAAGCGGTTCCATAACATGGTGAAAAAAGAAAAATGAGTATCTTTGAAGTGCCTTCGTAGTGATAACGGAGGGGAGTATACTTCAAAGGAGTTCGAATTATTGCCCAGAACATGGAATCAGACATGAGAAGATAGTTCCGGGCATCCCTCAGCATAATGGTGTTGCTGAGAGAACAAACATAACCATCCTAGATAAAGTCAGATGCATGTTGAAAATGGCTAAATTGCCTAAGTCATTTTAGGGTGAAGCTCTCAGTCCTGCTTGCTACCTGATGAATCGCTCTCATTCGACACCGTTAGAGTTTGATACTCTAGAGAAAGTGTGGTATGGGAAAGATGTTACTTACTCTCATTTGAAGGTGTTTAGATGCAAGGCATTTATGCATGTGCCTAAGGAGCGAAAACGGAAGCTTGATGATAAGACTGTTTCGTTTATCCTATTGGGTTTTGGAGATGCAGAGTTTGGCTATAGGTTATGGGGATCCAGAAAAGAAAAGGATTGTCAGTTCCAGAGATGTTATCTTTCATGAAAATAAGACCATAACAGATTTCAAGACATCAGAGAAAATCACAGTTGATGATGATGATGTTGATTCTCTTCCTGGACTAGTTTTTCCTTCGATTAGTGATGCCACGCATGAAGGAGATTTGGCTGAAGAACATGGGGTCGATGATGAGCATGCACATGATGATATTGATGACGTGCACGCGCCTACTGTTGATGATGTGCAAGAATCATATGATGATTTTGAGCGGGGGGCGCAGAGTCCTCCACCGTGGCTACATCAGAACCTCCATTGAGAAGGTCGGAAATAGGGAAAATTCCTTCTACGAACTACCCCAGTTCCACATATGTTACGATTATTGAAGAGGGGGAGCCGAAGAGCTTCCGAAAGTTCAGATTCTCCCTGAAAAGAATCTAGCTGATATGCACCAAGGTGGTGACTCGTGACATGCGTAAGTCATGCACCAAATTGGCGGGACTGAGTTGCAGTTGAGCAACAGATGTTTGGATATCTTCTCATGGGCTGGAGAGGGAGATTATTGGTTTGGTGTGGGCCCAAAACACCATAAGTCCAGCCCAATTAAGAATTCTAATTGGATTAGAATTGGTGACCAAAATTAAGGAAGAGAGAAAAAAACGAAAATTGCACTGTTTGCAATTTCGAGAAAGTCGACTTGTAGTTCGACTTGAAGACTAAGAAAAATAGGATTTACCTATTTTTTCTAGTAGAAGCCGAATAGGGTTTTTTTAGTGCAAGCATTGAAAAGTCGATTTCGAGAGTTCGACTCGGTGACTGATTAATGTGCGCACCCGAGTTGAAGTGTGCAATCTCTCTAGTATTCTTCTCTCTACATTGAAGGCATATCAAGATCTTGAATCTGAAGATCCGCGGAGAGGTTTTGGTGATTTCTTGGTATTCAAGAAAAGAGGTGCTAGGGTTTGATACAATTGGGTAGTTTTCTTCGTTCTTAGTGCGATCATCTAAGTTCTTGGAAGATGTATTTTTTGTATTACTCCATTGTTAGTGAATCTTAAGCGATTGAGATATCTTGTACTCTTTATTCACATAGTGGATTGTTCGGAGTTTGGCCTGTAGTTTTTACCTCTGATTTGGAGGGTTTTCCATGTTAAATCTTGCGTGTTTTGTGGTGTGTTTATTTTCGTGCATTGATCGTGGTTTGGTGGGATTTTTTATTCAGCCGTTTCATTGATCAAAGGGTTAAGTAACCCCAACAGGTATAAGTGACAAGGGACTTGTCTCAAGACTAATGAGAAAAAAAAAAAAAAAAAATGAAGGGTCGCCTTTTTATATATTTGGGTTTCAACAATGTTTAAACTTAGATTAGTCGATGTAGTTGACGTCACGAAGGGAAGACTATATAGTAGGAAAAAAAGGTAAATGTAAAAAAAAGGAAATATTAGAATGACAACAATAATGCCACACCACAAGACACATTGACTCACAAGAGCCTTTCATGTGACTTCGACCATCGTATTACGTATCGATATCTGTGTATACCCGTATCTTAAGGTGCACGTAAATGACTTTTTTGAGCCAATGTGTCTGGTAGTGTGACATTGCATATGTCACTCTAGCACTTATAAAAAAAACACAGATGAGGTAAAAATTGAAAGGGTCTTGGAAAAAACAAGGGCGGTGGGATGAAAAGTCAAACGTGCGTGTTATTAAATGCTTCAGTTATGGATCGTAACTAAAACTTAATCAAGAGTTTAGAGAAAATTTAGTCGTGTGTCCGAGAAAGAAAAGATAGTTTTGGTGGGAAAAATCTTTTGCATTTAATGTTATATACGGTACTAGGGTATGATCTGGACTCCGGATGGTTGGCCCTAGATTAGTTCACATTAATTAAAAATAAAATTGTGATCTTGTTTATATCAAAAGAAATGTTGTGCCATCCCGCATCTTTATCCGCGAGTTCGTAGATTTCATTAATACTACTATTGTCTTCAACTTAATCATCTTTGGTTAACAAGTGTCTTGGCTCCACCTTAGACCGAAATCTCAAGTGCCTTGGCTCCACCTTAGACCAACTTTCCTCTAAGATGCTTTATCGTATGATCTGTCATCGCTCATCTCGAGGAGAGACGACTTGAGGAACGCGCGACTACCAACAGGCATGCCTTGTCTCAGCCGAATCATCGGCTCTGATACCACTTGTTGTGCCCGCGGGCGCCTTTATTCGTGGGTCTGTGGATCTCACTAATACCGATATTGTCCCCAACTTAACCATTTTTGAGTCACATGTGTGGGGTTTTACTCAAAAATGCATCAGTATTATTTGGAGAGAGATAACCACTTAAGCATTTCTTTATTAAGTAACACTTAACTGATGTGAGACTATATTTTTGGTCCACACATCCCAATAAAAAAGAAAAAAAAAACGTATGCTTAAAACAATAAAAAGTATGTTAAATTATGGTCTGCAATATCTTTTATCACTAGATCAATAATCGGTTGGTTCAAGTGGTAAAAGACTTGATCTCATTAAGCAAGGTCTCGAGTTTGAATCTCGTAAATGGAAAAAAAATAGATTAGGAGGGTCGCTCCTCGTATGGACGTTGGCCCGACAATGCTTAACACATGGATTAATCATTGCAGTTGGTGCTAGACACCACATGTGAAACAAAAAATTAAAAGAAAAAATCATTTACTACAAGCTCACGTGTAGACTTATAGGCAATGTGGGCGACAAAAAGGGTCTAGATTTTTTTAGGGTCACGCTATGTGCACCCCAGTGCTTACTTAAGGCAATTCATTTATAAAGGCACATATCGAATTTGTCAGGGCACCCCGAAAATGGACGAAATTGCCCTTGTCCTTTAACTTAGTGCACTCTACCACCAAATCAAATCAAACCTTTATTTTCCCTTTCTTCCGCTCTCGCTCCCATTACGAATCAAGGCCTTAATCCACCAAATCCCCTCATTTTTTATAAAAATTTACTCATAACTAGGTTTAACCGCAATCTCGTATTATTCGGCAACACATAGCCGTGATTTGTGTTTTAGTCTCGGTCGTCCATTGCTGAGACCATTGAGTAAGTGTCGGCTAAGCTCAACCGAGTGTCGTAATAAAGTATGTTTAAGATTTGTCTCAGTTGGTAGTCACCAAGATCTTTTGGTGTCTTTCAGTTGTACCATACTGAGACTTTGATTGAAGTATCAGTCATCAGAAACTAAGACAACATAATAAGTCACAGTCCTGTGTGACCGAGACATTCGTGTACGTGGTATACATTCGGAAATGAGAAAAAACATAAAAAGGGGTGCACATAGTGGGACCCAAAAAAATATATCAAAACTCACCTCCTTGTGTGCCGCGTTCGCCCCCCTTGCGTTTTCTTCATCGATTCGACCCTAAAAACACCCAACGAAGCGTCGATGGGGTGGGGTGCGTGGGAATAAGAAGGATGAGTTAGTAGTTTGGGTTGAGAGGGGCATTTGAGTCTTTTCAAGTTGAAAACAAAATAAATGGGGTGCCCTGAGTAATGAGTGGAGTGCACATAGCACAACCTTTTTTTTATTGTCATAAAATTAACAACACTACATCGTTTGAAATTTACATCTATCTTTACATTGATACGACATTTGAAACACTAACAAGGAACAAACAATGTAATCACTTAGTCATTTTATAAGCCCCTAAATCTTAATGAAGTATTATAGATCACTTAAAAAGTAATCACGTATTTTTTCCTCGAAGTTATCACGTCTTAAAATTTTACATACTTCAACAATTTAATTTAACCGTAACGAATTAATCGATTCTTTCCCTCTTGTAGTTGTGTTTATTTTTCTTTTTGATAAGAAAGAGACTTTATTGATTCACTAGTGGTTTTCCTGCGCTTCGCGCAGGTGTTAATAAATGTATAAAATATATGATTTATTAAATAAACTTTCATAGTTAAAAATATGGTAGTTTTTAACTAATTAGTGAAGAACGTTGTAATGAAAATTTGTTGTTGATTAATCTTGGTTATTATTTTTTGTTAGATTGAGTTGACGATTTGGAATAGTTGTTTGTCGTGGGCAGGGGTACTTATATTATTGTAAAAAGTGTTAAAATGCAATTATAATATTTTTCAATCGAATTAGTTTATTGATCTGTTAACATATAAGTGATTAAGATGAAGTTAATCATACGCAATAGTTGTGAAGATAATAATATATAATTTTTAATTTATGTAAAGATGACCACACTTTATAATAAATTTTTTTTGAATAATTTTGAAATAATTTATGATGAAAATATTAAAATTTATTCCTTAATTTGAGTGCATAATTTATTTAATATATTATGTAGATATACGTAATGATATTTTGTATCAATTAATGAGAAACTGTGTTTAGTACATCATTAATTGATGTTGTGAAATTTTAATTTGACGACCGGCTCATATTTAGAATAACTCCTATCCAGGTACATCGATTTATTTTATTCTATCTTTACAACATTTAGTTTAATTTTTTTATGAATATTGTATACGTTGTTTAAAATTAGGCGTTGAAAGAGTCATAGGTATGACAATTAATTCATGAGTTGTTTTAGTTTAAGTCTTTTAATATATATTTGGTTTGTGGTAATATGCATGTTAGTATATTTAATGTAAATATTTATCCATTAATGGTAGTTTTTGATAAATAGCATATTTATAGTATGAAACTGTTTTTAGTTAAGAAGAATCTTTAAATAAAATTGTTTTTTTTTTATATCGGGTCCTTCTCAAAATCAACAATTAGTATTCTTCCAATCACTCCAAAATTACACTGCTTGCTTTGATGATTATGATCTCTACTACACTTGGTCTAATTTGGAAAAGAGCCTACCACTTCTACCTCAGACCCTCTCTGACCGCTGCTCCACTATTGTGCTTCCTCTTAATGTTTCATGGGAGGGTTCAAGTGAGCCATTGAAGAACCTCACCTCTCTCTTCACTGCTCAATACTCACTATGGTGGGAAGTTGTCCCATATTGTTTTGATTGTTACTTTGGCAAAAGAGGTTTCTGTCGAGAAAAAATAAATGGGACCCTCCAATGTGCCGACGGCTTCAACAATCCCAGTGGTATGGAATGTCAAATTTCTCCTCACTCGTACATTTAAATTAGTTCGGGTCAGCTACATGGATCAAACTTAGCACACCGTCAATTGCACTAAATCGAGCGCAATGGAACAGTTTGATATATGTGCCGACCCAAACGAATTTGGGATTGAGGCTTTCATTCTTCAAATCCTACAATTTGTTTATTATGGCATGCTTCCTTGGACTTGATTGCCAGTGGGTCTGGGTTGCCTAGATGTTTTAAAAGTGTATGACAACAATGTTGCAATGAACATTAGGTAGTATGCAGTATTGGTTTAATAGGTACTTTAAGTTTCCAATCATCATCAATCACCTCTTCAAAGTTAACCATGTAAGATGGTTATCAACATATGAATGAAATCGTGAAGTAGAAAAAATAATAACAATTCACCCAATAACTTAATATAACTATTTATAAGTTCAACTGAGTAAGAAGAGAGGCATAACAACTGAAAGTAACATAGTATTTATGTTGTGCAATGTTTAGAAGGGAGCCAACTTCTCTTTCTTATTTCCCATTCATTCGCAACTCTCCTCGTCGCTGTTGATAAATGTGAATTTGCAAACCTTTGAAGACACCTTATCATTTGCAGTAGCAGTAAATGTATCCTGTTTTAAAAATTGTATGAATCAATAAAAGTATATTACAATGAAAGGAATGAAAAAAATAAATTTAAGATAATTTTAGCACATTATAGTTACCTGTACTACATGAAATTCTTTGCCATCATCATTGACCTGAAAAGTAGTTGACTGAATGAAATATGGACGTGTATGAGAAAATTAAAACGTCTCATGGTAGAATAAAGTTAAAATATTTTAGCAAATTATAGTTACCTGTTCTACATCACAATGTTTGGCATCATCATCAACTTAAAAAGTATAGTTGATCGGATCAAATATAGACGTGTATGACAAAATAGTAATTTAAAACGTCTCATTATAAAATGAAGTTAAAATATTTGTGCATACCTTTTTTGTCAATTGCATTTTGTAGGATGATTCAATTGTTTCATTGACATGAAAGACTTTTGTGATGCAGTAATTTTCAAATCCATCCCGCAAATTGTAATTGTTCAACTTAATCTTGAAGATGAAAGTTTTGCCACATAACTTAGATATTTGAATTGGAAGAGTATTGTGATGTTCTTCACTCTTGGATGATATCAATTTGTTTGCAGATGTATCAAGTAGATTTT
Source organism: Stephania cephalantha (assembly GCA_039657325.1). Lineage (NCBI taxonomy): Eukaryota > Viridiplantae > Streptophyta > Magnoliopsida > Ranunculales > Menispermaceae > Stephania > Stephania cephalantha. The sequence continues at coordinate 44,946,928 of CM077574.1, forward strand.
CAGCCTGCTTGTTGAATAGGACAAATGTCGTTGTTCCAGTAGTATCTTTCACCATTAAATGGATCTTGTACCTGTAAATAGGTGTTAAAATGAAGTATTATACAAATAACATGGGTTTGAGTTGTTGTTTTTACCTTGCCATAGGGTAGTTGCACTCTTTGTTGCATGTGTCACAAACATAGATTAAATTTTTGGGAACTACTTTTTTTGAACATATATTGCAGGATATATACGACCAACCATACGTAGTATCAATGTCAGTCACTTCTGCTTTGATAGTAAATTCACATTCCTGGTTTAAAATACATTAAGATTGGTTAGGATATAGTTGTATGTTATTTAATGTTGAAAAGTCGTAAACTGTCAATTGATAGGTTTTCTTACCTGTTGATCATCTACCCATTCCATTTGCAAAATGTCAGTAATTCTCTTCCTATTCTTTATCATATCTTCTTCATCATATATGTGGATGGCTTCTTTGCTTTCAATTCGTTTGGTTTTTGGGGCAAACATGGAGAATCTGTGGATGGTAATATTTGTTTAATGAAATTAAATCGTAAAAAGTGTACATATAGGTCATATGGATTGTGAAAATAGAGATTATACCTATCGGCAAGTGATTTCACATGAGGAACTTCAATATTAATGTAAATCCTTGTTGCACTTGTTGATGAGAAGTACAATTCACCTGTCACAGAGAATTTTATATGTAAAGACCCAATAATAAAGAATGTATTTTTCAAACGATGATGGTCAAAGTTAGATTTTTTCAAAATACCTTGATATTTTTTGATACTTGTCGAAGTAAAAATGACAATGAAAGGTCCCGCATATCCAGTGTATGGGTTAAAATCAAAAGTCTCGGCTAGTGTGCCCCATAGTGTCACTTTCATTGTGGGGATCTTACATTAAATTGAAAATGTTAATAATAAATATTTCTGTAAATGCGTTGAAGGAGTAAGTAAAGTATGGTTAGTAGGTGTGTTTTTGTGCCGCCCATACTCATCTCCTAGTACTTCAATTTCTATTTTTGGGATTTTTCTCTCAGCTCCAACATGGGTTATGTTTCCAACACCGGATAAGCAACCAATGACATCTGGGACATATAAAAGTGAAGTAATGAAGATTTGAGTTAGTTGATGAACTTTGTGGTGGAATAATGTTCAGTTTTAAGGATAATTAATGCACAACAATGAGTGGTTACCTGTGAGTGTTGTATTGTCATTAACCCTTACGTAGATGGCATCCGAGGAGATAAATTGGTAGCCATACTTAGGAATGACAACACTATCGTTTTGCAGCCGATGGATTGCTGTTATAGCCATGAAAAAATACGGAAACCATTCGTTATTGGCTGGTATTGATTTGCAGCAGCAGTAACCTTCAAGTGCTTCATGGAAAAGATACATCCTTCTTGCAAGATATGTTTGTATTTTGAAATCTGGTTTTTTCTAACAGTTGCATGCATCATTGTTTCCTGTAGGTTTAATAATTTAAACATTATTAAAAAGGGCATGAAATTGAAGGATATAAAATATCCAAAGTATGATGAACTCTTATTCCTCTATTTTAATAACATTGCTAGTGCCATCCAAAGGATGTAAAATATCGGTATATCTTATAGTAAACTGGACAACGACTGAATTCATGCCAGAAATGTAAAAAAAGGGGACCATGTACAGTCAAATGTATATCAAGTCATCATGAAAAAAATTGTGAAAATTAAAATGAAAAGCCATCGTGCAAAAATACTTGAAGGTTTAATGGATCTAAATAAATAAACTGCTTCAAACACTCCAATCCTTACTTTTTCTCTATGTACAAACCAATTACCTGTTCATCAATTAGAATCATGTCTAAACTGATGACCTCATTGTTATTACGAAGATTTTGGGACTCCCATAAACTGGATATTCTAACTCGAACAGCCAAGTCTTCTCTTGTAGGTCGCAAGTCATCAAGCATTGTGTACTCCATCTATAGGTGGGTGTGAAGGGAAAGAAAAAAATAACACCAGCTAATGGAGTCATTTTGTTAACATAAATAGTTAAGGTAAAGAAGTGTGTGGAATTTTACTATAAATCTTTTTTGTTGTTTAGATTCTTTCAAGGGGAATGGAAAAAAACCAAATGAATTGCAACAATAATAGATGGAAAGCCGAATTTATAGGGGGAATAGGACTTGCAGCACAATTAATTCAATGAATCCACCATAATTTTCAGTTCAATGTACTAATTCTATTAATCGAACATAACGTTTATTTAATAATATGATATGATGTATGATATGATGTATGATATGATGATATGATGAAATTAAATAATATTTACTTGAAAGTAAATAGGCCCAAATCCATAGAAAAATTTCTTCATTGAATATGAGATGCTCAGAATGTGAATCCTCTAGGCCAAAACTTGTATGACGGGATTGAAGATGATATGCCACACCACCTATTGAATCATATGAATCGCTCAAAAATCCCAAATCCCAAAAACCCTATACGCAAAAATGAAAAGCACCATTAAATAACATAAAATTATATGAATGTGTATGCTTATGGGAGTGCACCTGCTGCTGCGAAGGAGGAATGGTCGATTGTTGTCCATGCGAAGTGTGGAATTAGAGTTGTCCAACTGGGCGTGAATGTTGAAGAGTTGGGCGTCAATGTTGAAGATGAAGAGTTGGACGTCACTCTTGAAGATGAAGAGTTGGGCGTCAATGTTGAGATGTTGAAGATGAAGAGTTGGTCATCGTGAAGATGAAGAGTTGGGCGTGAATGTTGAGATGTTGGGCGTGAATGTTGAGAAAGAAATAAATGTTGAGGGGTGGTTTTAGTTGTGGGTATTGTGTCAATGTTGAGTCGGTAGGTAGAAATTGTGGGTATTGTGTAATTGTGGGTATTGTGTCAATTTTGAGTCGGTTGAAAATTACATAAAATTGAAAATTGAGAAAAATAGAAAATTGGAAAGATGAGATAAGGTTGCTTCAAAAATTTCTCTCTCCTCTGACTTATATATATATAGATACTCTTAAAGAATTTTACGTACTTCAACTGAACATACCCCATTACTCAAGCATACCCCATTTTTGTAATACAATTACTAAACGTAGCCTAATTTTATTTTATTTTATTTTAAAATCCTCAAAATACTCTTGCTCACCTAATCACCCTCACCCTCACCCCGTCAACCTTTAATCCTTTCCATTTCTCAATTTTTTTCCAATGTAAAGCACTTATATTAGGTCAGGAGTGTTGTAGGAGTATTTTTTCGTCAAACAAAGTCGAATTTAGTCTTGCTGATGCCCTAGAAGTGAGGAAGCATCACCTAAAAGTCTTGGTCACACAAAGTTGAGACCTCTAAAAAAAGGTCATGATTAGCTCCACCGAAAAAGTAAAAATCTTTGCTTGAGAGAGTATCAAACTTTCGTGGGTATTGAAGAAATTAAACAAGGGCTTATTGATCGATGTCTTGTTTGGGGTATTGTTATTTCGGGGCAGTGCCCAGTTTGAAGATTAAGTTGAGATTTTGTCTTATAATTTTAGACATTTGGGTCATGAGCATTTTCATGAAGTCTATCGTGTTTGATAACTTCTTTTTGGTAGGAGAAGATGATTAATTATTTTGCGCTGGATCCTCCTCAAGTCCTGCAATAGATTTAATAAATTTTAAAACCAAAACATTATGTTTAACGTTTTCCTTTTAAGAAATTATTATTTATAACCATCAGATCTTCCTCAAGAGGCACATAGCCCCATCATCATCATCGCCATGTGACTGACCACAATGAAATTTTTGTTAAACTTAAGTGACCATCTTGTTACAAAATAAAGTTTAGTGACCAAACTGATACAATTGATAAAGTTGGATGACCATGAGTGAATCAAATCTTAATATGCAGGGGTAGAACTAGGGGGCAGGTTGGGCGGTCACCCCCTTCCGTCCACATACCTCTTTGTAGTGTACCCCACCCATGGGCACTTCTCCCACTCCTCAACTTCTTTCTCGCCTTTTTTATGGTCGATGTACTTTCTATAGACTATAAATATAGCCTAAATAATATAGGTGTTAATGCGAATAAGTTGGATTGCATTACAGGGATGGTTTGTCATTTAAATAATCTATACATAATTAAAACAAAAAATTAAGTTTTTTTTTATTAGTGAGGAATATTGATTGTTAAGTTATAATTAGCTTACAATCAATGTAAAATAGGAGTAGCACCAATCGACACAAAGATTAGGGAAGAGCGGTTGTGGTGGTTTGTACACCTGCAAAGATGACTTATAAATGTCCCCACTAAAACATTGACTCAATATATAAAAACTCTAACTGGGCCATGTAAGCACTTGTCAAAAAGGAATTGGAGTCTATTTTCATCAGAATTTTATAGAATTTGATCTCGAGTTGCGATTAGAATGTTATGAAAAAATACTCGATTAATTAAGAACAAAAATTATATGTAATCATGAAATGCCTCGTGAAATTAAGTTTTTAAAGCACTTTGCCTCATTTTTATTATTTTAAGCCTTAAAATAATTTGCTCAAAAAAAGCCCTACAATAATTAGAAAAAAAGTTAGGAGAAAGGAAACCATTAAGAAGTCAATTTTGTTGTAAAACTAAGTAGGACTAAAACAAGGAAAGTAAAAACAATGAACTAGAACTAGAACAAGAGAAGAGATAGGGGAGAAATAGGAGAACTTTCATTCTAATATGGTATACCTCATTAAATGGGTGTGACCCATTTATATAGGCCCTTGGTAATACCAAAGAGCACAAGTCACATTTTCATATAATTACATGAATAAATAACATTAAGGCTAAGTAATTACATGAATTAAAGTGGGTGTTACATCATTTGAATTGTTGGAATAATAAGAGGCGGAATATGTAAAGTTGTAGATTCATATTATTTACAACACCCCCCTTGGATGACAACTTGTTAAGAGAAAATGTCTCGTTAAAAACTTTACTAAGAAAAACCCCGTGGGAAAAAATCCAGTATAGGAAAAGAGTACATCATTCTCATCAATGTTGATATGGAGTATGATATTGATATGATTGTCTCATTAAAAACTTTGCTAAGAGAACTCTGTGGGATAAAATCATAGCTAAGGGAAAAAGAGTACAATACACATCAATTTTGATAATAGAGTATTAATATTATTAGGATCGCCTCGTTAAAAACCTTGCATGGAAAACACAGTGGGATAAAAATCATAGCTAAGGGAAAAAGAGCGCAATGCACTAATCAACAACTCATTCTGTTTCTCCCCCTCATGTTCACATGGGTGAGACATCTTATATTGTTTTGCAAAAAATCTTTGCAAAACTTAGCTTTACCCTTTTGATTAAAACAAACTCATGCCATGAATGATTAACTCGAAGATGACAAAAAGTCTATGTAACATCATTTCAATTTCTTCGAGTAGGCGAAAAGCCGCATCTTGCTAATAAGTTAATTAAAATGCAATATCTGGTCTTTTATGCCTTAAGCGTTTTGTTGGTGTATGTATTTTTGTTGCACATGGACATCATTTCCTATATAAACCTTTAATGTTGGAACATAAGATTTTGCAACTCTTTTATATTAGTAATTGTATCAAGTAATTGATTCATAACTTGTTGCTCATGAATGATCGTTTAAACTTTCAAGTTCACATTAATTTATACATGGATCATAATGCAACAAATTTGATGCGTTTCATGCAATTTCATGTCATTCCTTTTGAATTGGCTTTATATATCTCCCCCTAATAGTTGAGAAATTGCTTAATCAAAGTGACAATCCGCAAAAACTGCTATAAATATATTCCCTATCAGGGGCCCAATACATCTTATAATATGATTGATAGAAAGTTAAATCAATATAAGTCTCATATTGATTTGCCTTGAGATAATTACCAGCTGATAAAAATGCGGTCTCATAAAAGATGTCCATGCGAATTTAAAATATTTTTGCATTATTGATGATTTTGAACGATCAAGAAGATCATTCCACATTTTGAATGTCATTAGATCATTTGATTTATGACGACATTCGTTTTAAACTGCCTCATATATTCAGAAATTTAAAGCTTGAAATTTCATTATCAGATTAAATCATAATCATATAGAGAAATTCTCTATTATTTTGAGTAAATTTCTTTTGGAAAAGACATTAATAATATAATTGTTGTACCATATATTGTATGAACGCTAGCCCCCGTTAAGTTCAAATTCGAGAAAGATTCTCTTTTATATTGTTGTGTGCATGCATGTAGCACAATAAGCGAGATATAAATTCATTGTCTTTATTCAGCTCGTAATTTGAACACATCTCAATGTGCCAATTTTATTGAGCCATTTTTAATGATTAAATTCATACTTTTGCTTTTGATTTCGAAGGCATAGTAAAAGTCACCAAAATATTTGGTCATATGACAACATATAATCAATATGGGTAGACTTTTATACGTGACATAGCTTGTCACAATTTAGAGCATGCTCATTGTCAATAACTTTATTCATTTATATTTCATGTGGTGCATCGCTTTTATTCCACTTTTGATGAAATTGCTAATATGACCTTTACCAGATCCTTTCCCTTTTTCCACATCCATAATTTTGTCATTGCGATCATGATCATTTTATAACGCAACATATGCTTCATGAAGCTAGACCGATTGGACGGGAGTGATATTATATGTATACAATCTCATTATTTTTACTCAGCTACCATGAGGCAAGAAACCAATTAATAATATTCATATTGAATTGATATATACGCTCGATATTTTGTTGCAATAATATATCGAGGCATACCACGTGGACTTTTTTTGCCTCATCAGTCACATTTCTGCATAGCCTCAACCAAGAGGCAATTAAAGTTGCGGTATTATAATTCATATTCGATTGATATAAATATTGTAGCTTGAGACTCAACCACTCATTTCTAGCTTTTTGAAGCATCACCAATTTTGATTTTTATATTCATAGCTTTATAAGGTGAAAGGATATTATAAAATAAAGTATTCACTTTTCAATTTTTTATAGAAATACTAGCGAATGAATATTAGTGCTATACACACAACCTTGCGTAGACGCTTTATTCATAAGTTTAAAATCTAGTTTGCCTTGACAATTAATTTTTGTCAATAATATTATGACAACAAATTCAATTCAAGTATAATATTTTTAGAAATAGAGATGACGTAAATAGTTTTCATTTTTTATGTAAAAAACATAATATATTATTAAACACATGTTCACGATTTGATTATTTTAGATACAAAATATACTACTTGTAAGAGTTGATGAGACAACCTTCAGGTTGGGTGGCGAGACGAAAGTCTACTTAACAACCATGCCTCCTCGAATGAGATAACCCATCTCCCTTTCAACATTTAGCTTTACCAAGGACGGCTTACCCACTTTCAACTCAAACTTATAGTATTATATGTATTATTAAAATCGAGAACTGAACATAATTAATCATTAATGATTTTATAAGAAAAATTATGTGTCGATTATCGATTTTTGATTTCTAACTTAAAAGTACAGTATACTCTAAAAGGAAGCATTTCTAATTTATTCTTTTTTTTACAACATAAAATGCATATAGTAAAATATATATTGCTTAATAATGCTTTAATAAGGTTCTATCAAAAAAATAATGCATTAAGGAAAACTTTCTTTATAGCATTTATATAATGCAATGGAAAAATGCAATGACTAAGGTGACTTATAGCATCTATATAATGTAATAGCAACACACAATCAATAAGGGCCATGGTACTTATATAAAGTGAAATATTCACTTTTCGGATCTCTAAAGAGAAATTGGCGAATGATTGTGTATAACACACGCTTCGCATATATGATTTATTCACAAATTGTAGTATCTAATTGTCATGACAAGTAATTCTTGTCGGTAATATAATAAGACAACAAATTCAACTATGGTTGACTAATATTTTGAAAGTAAATGTAATATAAATTAATTCTCTTTTTATGTAAAAAACATAACATATAATTAAATATATGTTCACAACTTGATTCATTAATAAACAAAATGTACTATTCGTATGAGTTGGTGGGACAACCTCCAAGTTGGGTGGTGAGACAAAGTCTACTTAATACTATGCCTCCTCGAAAGGGATAACCCGTTTCCTTTCAATGTTTAGCTTTACTGGGGACAAGACTTACCCATTCGTCAACTCAAACTTATAGCATTATTTGTATTATAAAACCAAGAATAGAACAATAACTAATCGTTTGTAGTTTTAAGAGAAAAACTATATGTCACACATTGAATTTTGATTTTTCATGTAGAAGATCGTACAAGACGCAACTACAGAGCATACTTTCGCAATCGGTGACGTTATAATGCATATTATATGAATAAAATATGCATATAGAAGTAATGCATGTAATAAAATGAAGCAACCATGATAATATAGAAATAAATTGAACTTATTTAAATAACAAAAGTTATACCTTCCTAGCTTTGTTTCCTTAACAAGCCTTCTTGAACTTCAAGATCTCCTTAATGTTAGAGCAAGCTCGTGCTTTGATAACGTGTTGTAAATTGAGTTGGAACTTGCTAAGAACTAGAGAAGGAAAATAGAAGACTAAGAACTTCTACTACTACAAACTACTACTACAAAGGAGAAGAGAAGAAATGAGATAGTTGGAATGAGAAGTTTTCATTCAACTTGGTGTACATTGGAGATGATTACAAGTTACATGACAATACATAGACAAGTGGAGGTACTATTAAGTGAGAAATACAAGTTACATGACTACACAATATGTTGGTGTACATGCATGGTCATCCATATTCCACAAAAAATTGGAACAAAAATGGTGCACCACCGCAAAGGGCAAATAATTATTGACAATGAGCGCTCATAATTGTGACATTTTTTGGTCATATATGAAATGCTATTTTGCCTAAATATTGTCATATATATACCCGAATATTTTTGTGACCTTTACCATGCCTTCAAAATCAAAGGCAAAATATTATGAATTTTATCAATGAAATACGACTTTTTTCTAATTTGCCAAACATTATTTGTCTAGATGGATCAACAAATCACGTGTTCAAATCATGAATCAAATAAGAGCTATATATGTCTTATTGATTGTGCTACAACGCACACAATCCTTAAAAACAGAGAATATTTCTCCAATTTGAAACAATATCGACATCTCCAATTTGATTAATGGCTCTGGAAGAGAAAATATTATGTTGCCTGGGGGAACAACAATTCATGTTGACAATGTCTTATACTCTGAAAAATCCAAGAAATTTACTCAAATTTTAAAGATATTCGACAAAATGGATATCACATTGAAAGCACGAACGAAAATAATAAAGAATTTCTCTATGTCACATTGGTTTCAAATGGGAAAAAGAAGTGTTAGAAAAATTCACAAACTTTATCATCTGGATTATATTTTACTCATATAAGGCATGTCGAAACGAATGTCATCTTAAATAAGAAAATTAATGATCCAAAGACATTCATTTTATGGCATGACCGGCTTGGTCATCCAGGATCATCAATGATGCGAAGAATAATTAATAATTCGCATGAACATCCTTTAAGGAGTCACAAAATATTTTCAAATTTAGATGATTATAATTGTGCTAGTTATTCTCAAGGTAAATTGATAGTTAAACCATTCCCAAGTAAAATTGTTGTGGAATCCCCAGCTTTTCTTAGAACGCATTTAGGGAGACATATGTGGACCTATTCATCCTCACTTTGTGGACCATTTAGATATTTCATGTTTTGATAGATGCATCAACTAGGTGGTCACATGTTTGTTTGCTTTCGACCCGCAATGTTGCATTTGCTAGACTTTTAGCACAAATCATTAAGTTAAGAGCACAATTCCTCGACAACCCAATCAAGACCATCCGTCTTGATAATACCTGGGAATTTCAATCTCAAGCATTTAAAAATTATTGCATGTCTATAGGAATTACCATTGAACATTCTCGTTCCACACATGCATACCCAATGGTTTGCGAGAATCTCGATCAAACGCATTCAACTAATTGCCATACCTTTAATCATGAGAACTAAGTTATCAACTTAAGTTTGGGGACATGCGACCTTCATGCAAAGATCTATCATTCGTTATAGGCCTATCGCATACCATGAACATTCCCCATGCAACTCATTTTAGGTCAACAACCAAATATTTCACACTCGAGAATTTTTGGTTGTGCAAAGATGTACGTTCCTATACCACCTCCCAATAGAACTAAGATGGGTTCACAATGAAAACTTGGGATTTATGTTGGATTTAACTCATCGTCCATTATAAGATACATTGAGCCCTTAACAGGGGATTTATTTACTTGCACGTTTTTTGATTGTCACTTTGATGAAGCAATTTTCCCACCATTAGGGGAGATAAGAAGCCAATTCAAAAGGAATGGCGCGAAATTACTTGGAATGCATCAACTTTATCACATTATAATCCACGCACAAATCAAAGGTGTGAACTTGAAGTTCAAAAGATCATTCATTTGCAACAAATCGTAAATCAATTACCTCGATGCATTTAATGATGCAAAACAAGTGACAAAAATCACATATTCCAAATTGTAAATGCTCCCGCAAGAATTGATGTCTCTGTGCAACAAAATGCACAAGAACCAACGAAACGCTTAAAGCGTGGAAGACCAGATTGGTTCAAAGGATACAATTCTTCGAAAGAGGAAAACGGAGTAAAAATAAATACAAATCAAAATACTCCCGAGAAAGCACAAGAATCATTTGATAAGGATTTGTCGAACAAGTTGATTCGACGAGGAACAATCGCCTCTAGAAAAGAGGAAAAATATGAAAATAATGAGATCTCAATAAATTATTTAAACTCGGTAAGATTTGAGATCGAAATAAAATTGTTCCCGATGATATATTTGTTTTCAATGTGTCCTTTTAAATATGTGAAAATGATGATGATCTAGAACCACGATCAAAGTGACGAATGTCGAAAAAGACCTGATTGGCAAAAATGGCAAGAGGCTATCCAAGTAGAGCTAAACTCGTTAAGGAAACGAGAGGTCTTTGGACTGATTGTTCAAACGCCGATGGCGCAAACACCGTTGGATATAAATGTGTATTTGTACGAAAAGAGAAACGAAAAAAATGAAGGTACAAGGTACAAAGCAAGACTTGTAGCTCAAGGTTTCTCACAAAGACATGACATCGATTATGAGGAAACATATTCTCTTGTTATAGATGCAATCACATTTCGGTTCTTGATAAGCCTTGCGCTTTCGAAGGGCTTGATATGCATTTAATGGATGTCGTTACAACATATATGTACGGATCCCTGACATGTGAGATATAGAGGAAAATCCCTAAAGGATTTGTAATATCCGAAGAAATAAAACCAAAACCTCATAACATGCATTCTATAAAATTAGAAAGGTCTTTGTACGGATTGAAACAATCCGAACGAATGTGGTACAAACGTTTTAGTGATTATTTACTTGAAAGAAGGATATGCAAATAATCCGCTTTGCCCATGTGTCTTCATTAAAAGATCATCAACATGATTTGTGATTATTGTTGTATATGTTGATGATTTAAATATAGTGGGAAACCACGACGACATCGTTAGAACATCCGAATACTTGAAAAGAATTCGAGATGAAAGAACTTGGAAAAATAAGACTTTGTCTTGGTTTGCAAATTGAACATTTTTCAAGTGGAGTACTTGTCCATCAATCAAATTATATTGAAAAAATATTAAAAAGATTTTATATGGACAAGGCACATCCATTGAGCTCTCCAATGGTTGTTAGATCACTTGAAGTGGATAAGGATCCATTTCGACCTCATGAAAGTGATGAAGAGCTAATTGGTCCGGAGGTACCATATTTAAGTGCAATTGGTGCACTTATGTATCTTGCAAATTGTACAAGACCTGACATTGCTTTTGCTATCAACCTACTTGCAAGATACAACTCTTCACCAACTCGAAGACATTGGAATAGTGTTAAACATGTTTTTCGATATCTTCGAGGAACAAGTGACATGGGTTTATTTTACTCGAGAGGGGTAAAATTGAATCTCCAAGGTTATCTTTGATCTTTGGATTTTTATCTGATCCCCACAAGGCCCATTCTCAAACGGGATATGTATTCACCGTGGTAATATCGCCATATCATGGAAGTTAGTAAAGCAAACTATGGTTGCTACTTCTTCCAATCATTCTCAAGTACTTGCAATTCATGAAACAAGTCGTGAATGTGTATGGTTGAGAAACATGATTTTGTAGTAGTAGTTTGTAGTAGTAGAAGTTCTTAGTCAATGTTAACTATTGTGGATGACTAGGATTTATTCTAGCTAGCTAGCCATGATGACCTTTGTTCACACATTTAATCAATTTTTATTTTATTTTATTTCATTTTATTTTTTACCTCAACTTTTGAAAGAAGCACATACAAAGCCATATATACATACATTTTAATTGAGGAGCATATGTTTGTCAATGTGTTGGTGTCTTTAATGTTTACTGCTACATGTATATAATGTATATACACACCTACATTAAGCACTTTTACAAGTTTTTAATAGATGTTTACTACTAAATATATATATAATGTATATACACACCTACATTAAGCACTTTTATATGTTTTCTATAGATGTATGGGAATCATGGAATAAAGCCCATATTTTATATAATATAAAAATAATTCATAAAATTAATATTTAGATGACCATCCAAAGCTATTTGACATCACATGCATCAATTTAGTAGTGAACGGAATTTCTACTTAATCTAGATAAAAATATGGTAATCATAAAAATACCAAGTCATCTAATTCTAGCAAAAATGCAATAATAGTGCATGTCCTAAGCAAACAACCTTGAAGGCCGTACTTGGCGAAATATTGGGTTACAAACCGAGAGAGTATACAATATTGGATTCATGTTGCTCCCAAGGAAGAAAATTTGGGACCAATACCTTGACTTTTAGATGTATATATGTATATGGTAATCATCTTTTAAAAAATATCATGAGATGTTATTTCTCAGTGAAAAACCTATGTGCTTATGCAACCTTTTTTTCATATCAAACGAAATCAATCACATTATACCCCCGAGCTTTGTCTCCATAGAAGCTTTCTTTCAAGTAGAGTCTCGTTCTCCAAGCTATATCTCCTTAAGAAGCCTCTTGATCTTTGAAGTCTCCATCATGTAGAGCACACTCGTGTTGATAACGTGTTTTTAAACTAATTAGTACTAAAGCAAAGAAAGTAAAAACAATGAACTAGAACTAGAACAAGAAAAGAGATATGGGAGAAATAGGAGAACTTTCATTCCAATATGGTGTACCTCATTACATGTGTGTGACTCCTTTATATAGGCCCTTGGTAATACCAAAGGGCACAAGTTACATTTTCATATAATTACATGAATAAATAACATTAAAGCTAAGTAATTACATGAATTAAAGTGGGTGTTACATCATGTGAATAGTTGGAATAATAAGAGGTGGAATATGTAGAGTTGTTAATCTATATTATTTACAACTAATTTAATAGTTTTTTTTGTTTGACAAAAAAATCTTATAATTCAACTTCTTTCTCGTAAAAATTTGTAGTAACTTATTAATTTATATTGCAAATCTTACAATTATTAGTTTATTATTATATTTAAACTTTTTAATATAATTCTTTTGTTTGACGTGTATCTTATTTTATGTGGTTCACCTAGGCTCAATACGAGTCGAACTTAATTAGCTGGGTCGACCCAGGCTTAACTCGCTACAATAAAAGCGATATATAACGATAAAATTTGTCGCTAAATATAAGTATTCATCGTTGTTAATATTTTGCAACGAATTTTTCGTCACTAATTGTTTGTTGTTGTAGCACTGTGAGGGAAGATATATTGTGATGGTGAAAAAACCTCGTCGCTAAAGCATCTCTTTTGAAACGACATGAAGATCCTTTACGTCAATGAATACTCATTAGCAATGAGGTAATGATCAAGTTACTATAAAAAATTTGAATTCGTCGCAAAAGAGTTACAAGTACATATTAGAATTTTGCAATGAACATTTTGTTGGTCACAAAAACTTTTCAACAACGATTTATGTTACTATACTAGATTTCGTATTCTAGGATGAGTTTCGTCACTAATATCATTTGCTAATAAAGTTCGTCATGAAATTCAATTGATGTCAATATTCATCGCTAAAAAAAACACTTTCGCAACGAATTTCGTTACCAGTGACATCATCCGTGATGAAATTGATCACTGAATTTGACTTTATGTAACGAAATTATTGTTTTTCAAAATCTCTTTACTAACAAGATTTAAAACACACTTGCAATAAATTTGTTATTTGTCACTAATAATTCGTAGCAACGAGTACTGATTGTCAGTGTAAAATACTTGGGATCCATTATATTATTTGTTGCTAATTACATTTTAGTAGCGAAGTTCGTTACAAGCATTAAATAACAACGATTTTTCGTTTCTAAAAATTATAATTATGCGACAATATTTGTTACAATTGATTACTTTTTACAACATATTTTGTTAGTATATCTATGTTTAAGCAACCTTTTTACAAAATATTTTGTTAGTATATCTATGTTTAAGCAACAATTTCATCAGCATATCTATATTTAAGCAACAATTTTCGTTAGCATATCTACATTTTAGCATCAATTTTCATCAGCATATCAATATTTTAGCAACAATTTTTGTTAGTATATCGATATTTTAGAAACAACATTTGTCGGTATATCCATGTTTAGCAACATATTTTTTTGTCTCAAAAATCTTTAGGAACGACTTTTCGATTTTGATAAAATAGCTTTATCAATACTTTTATTTATTAGGCAACATTTTGATAAAACACACTTTTAATAAACATAAGCAATTTAACATGACATTCAAAGAAAACCAACATTTAAAAACACTTTAAATAGATAAAACAAAGTTCACTCCTTGTCATAAGAAAAACACAGTCTACAATCAAAATCCTACATGTTAAATAGAAAATACTAAACACCATATATTCACTCTCTACGATGCAAAGAAAAAATAATATGCATTATATTTGCTTAGAGTTTTTTTTTTTTTTGAAAAGATGGGATCGTATAAGCACAATTATAACCTGCAATAGAAATGAATATTGTTGTAAATTGAGTTGGAACTTGCTAAGAACTAGAGAAGGAAAATAAAGACTAAGAACTTCTACTACTACAAACTACTACTACAAAGGAGAAGAGAAGAAATGAGATAGTTGGAATGAGAAGTTTTCATTCAACTTGGTGTGTGAATTACAATGGGGTTGGCACCCTTTATATAGGCCATTTGGTGATGATGATAATTGTACTTATACAATGTGTACAAGTTATACATACACCACAAGTCATACAACACATCACAAGCAACATAGACAATACATGGAAGATACATTGGAGAGGATTACAAGTTACACGACAATACATAGACAAGTGGAGGTACTATTAAGTGAGAAATACAAGTTACATGACTACACAATATGAAATGAATATGATATTATAATGAGGATAAAACATAATTAACTTAATAACACTTTCACAATGCAAGCTCAAGATAAAATAAGATAGACACAATCAAACATTAAAATACAAGATGAGTAATGGTGAAACAAGAGATAAACACAATCAAAATAGAGACAACAATACAATGCAAAAATGGTGAAAAAAAAAATCAGAAACAACAATTGACCAAAAAAGATATCATTGTACATACCAACTGTGACATAAACAATTTAATATCTATGATAAAAAATCTTAAAAAATTGTGACAAAAAATAGTCAAGAATTGTGATACATAAAAATAAAACTGTGACTGAAATAGTAAATACAAAAACTATGAGAAAATAGTGAATAAAAAAATGTAACAAAATTTGAATAAGAAACTGTGACAAAAATATTACATAAATATGTGACATAAATAATGAATAAAATTTCTTAACCAAAACAATGTATAAAAACTATGTAAAACACTTTTCATATAAAATGTATAAAAACAGTGTAAAATATGTAAAAAAAATTTGTTAAAATTTTAACAAAAACAATGACTGTGTAAAACAATCATATAAAAAATGAGAACAACTGTTAAATAAACATTGAGATTCAACTATGACATAAACAATGAGATTCAACTGTAATAAAAATAGTAACAAAAACAATGATTTATATATATATATATAGAAATAAAAACAATAAGGGTGCTGAAACAAAGACTACCCTGAAACAAATACGACGAAGCAGTAACATTACAGAATAGTGTCAAAATATAGACAACAGATGCTCTTCTTCTTACAATTTTGAAGAGAAGGAGTTTCAAGTTATAAAACAGAATAACAGAAAAAAGAAATTCAGAAACTTTTATATATGCACATAGATTACAAGTATTATTGTTGATCGATGTTAGTTGGGATGAAAAAACTTAAAATCAAAATTATTTGACCAAATAAAATCATATTCATAATAATGAGATAAATAGAAATATGCAAACAAAATTGATAATTTGTATTTCATAAATCAATATTAAATAAAATATGGAAACTATTACATTAAATTTACTGTTGGTTGAATAAGCCGGTTGAGTAGCATCTGAATCACTCATCTCAGGAGGGTTTCCCTCAACTCTAACCATGCAACTCTCCAACTCAACTAAGCAGTCATTCAAAGCTTTCTTATCAATTCATGGTGTGCATTCATCTCTCTCTCTCTCTCTCTCTCTCTCTCTTCATGTTGTCATGTTGCATCTGTTTTCATCAAAGTAGTTATCTGTTCCTTGGCTTCCTATAGCTCGAGTTAAGTATTCACTAGGAGGATTAGCTACAACTCTTTTGCCGCTTAATGATGGAGGAAGTCTAGGACCAAATCCAACTTCTACCACATACATGAAATTTTTACCTAGTACCTAATGAATAACATAATAAATTAGTTAGAGCTAATATTTAGAAATTGAATAAAAATATAAATACATAATAATGCATCTTCAACAATTTGATCTTCCTTCCTAAGTGTAACTTCTTCTTGCTCCTCATCATTGATTGCTTGATTATCCTCCATCATTTTTATCATTTTTTTCTATACACATAAACATAAATAAAATACAACATATATAAGTAAACTATGTAGAAATATCTACACAATAACAAGGAATGAGATAGAGAATTAATTGAATTTGTTATCTAATTTTTGTTACACAATCATTCCTAGCTCTTTCGTTTGTCCATTTCCCATTTTCTTGGTGTGAGTGATACTGTAATTCCATACGATCTAGCTCGACACCAATTTTAGGATCACGTAAAAACAACAATAACAACAACAACAACACGCTTTGATCCCAAATTAAGATCACTCTACATAGAGAAAATTTAATTGAAAAACTAAACCAATTTGATATGATTAAATGTATGAAATGGAACAACTTACATGAGGTGCAAGAACTTTCATAATTGATCTTGATCCACAACGATGACCATATTTCACATTTGACCTACTTCCTTTATTTGTTGCTGATTTTTTCTACACACCAAATTTTTAGAACCTAAGAAATATATAACTAATTGTAAAAATTAGCAGTGAAAAATAAAATACCATAATAGAGAATAATTAATAAATGAGAAGGATACCTTTTGATCATCAATGTTGAACTGTTCACATAACCAATACTAATCTTCCTCATCAATTTTAGTATAATTTGGCTTTCGTGCTTCTTTCGCTTCTTGAATGGTATGAAATGACATTATATGAGATCGAAGTTCAAACTGATAGCTTCGACACCTATTCGTCATTGTTTTGTTAGCACATCGATAGGTGTGTGTAGCATCCCCTATCTCGATTAGGGCGATACTTGGCCTGAAACCTTAATTAAGCCCCGGTTACTCATCCTAACTTAAATAGATCCAACAACCTCTCTTTCTGTACCTGATAAACTCAACCAGTATATCAATATCGAATTAAGAATTCAAAATATATGCAACGGAAAATTAAAACTTTTTCAATAATTAAAACGATATACATAAATACGGTGTTTATCAAAACCCAATACTCGATTATAAAATCTCCCAACCTTATTCATTTATGACAAAGTAACTCAAATAGCATATATATAAACATACATGAAGATTCATTACATCATAGAGAAGATAGTAAAACTCCTAAATCTTTTCTTTTCCCTTCGCTGAAGCGTTAGGCCGAGAACCTGAAATGTTAAATTTGGGGTGAACGCTCCAACTTGCTTAGTAAGTAAAGTTTCACAAAGCCATCAACATTCCATATAATAATTAAGATTAATATACAATAACAATATGTACCAAAGATAATTAACAGGATTATGAAAAGTATATAATCCAATAAATAACGGATGCAAGTCAAATCGTCAATGACTATTACACTGTGATTCTCATTTCATTTGTAAATCTAGGGTCGATTACTAACTAATACCATTAATACGATTGATAGACCAACATCTTGGCTGATGTGCTGTCTAGCCAATCCATTAATGTTAAATGGTTCTATCCCAAATCCTTCAGTGAATATGTAATCCACGAAATCTGTTTAGCTAAGTATGATTTAACATATAGGTTGGGAATCAAACCCATATCCTATACATCCTCTTCTCAATTGCAGGATTTATTCTCACTGATCACACTAGACACTGTTTTCCATTTAATAAACACATCACAGTGTACATAGTCCCCCATTCAGTCCATAAACTATATGAACTACATATACTAATATATCCAGACAACATTGATAAATAAGCGAATCCATACTTACCTAGGTTTAAGTTTCATTTTCAAATTTCCTAACTTTCCGGGTCACTCAAGCATTTTTGGTGTTCCAAAACCTATCACAAACTATTTGTGGTTAACATAGGTCTGATACAATATATTTAGAACCCATAAATCAGTCCCTAAAACCTCGGTAATTTCTAATCAAAATACAACATAATTACTATTTTCTGAGGTGGGACCATGCTCCTTCATTAGGTGGGGCGCGCTCCCCCAACTGGGTTCATCACACTTTATAAAGGGAACGCACTCCTTTGATACAAGGAGCGTGCTCCACCCTTTACTATCTTGATAGTGAACAGGGCAGCAACCCCTATTCGACCAACAACATCCACAACAACCATCAAACACTCCCCCAACAGATCACGGAGGACCTCTAATAAGGTTTAAACCCATTTTCAGTAATCAACAACAACAATTCACATAGATGTGACATCTAATAATTTCATAAACTTGATTAGGAGGCTAATTAAGTATTTTTAAAGTTTTATTTGGAATTTAGGTATCCGAAGTGGGACCCACGCATTATGGATAGGAGATCATAAGGTAAAATGTTATTTTTCGATAGTGAATTCTTATTATGTGTATTATATGGTATTTTATCGCGACGTTAGAGTGTGTTGAACTGTATCCTTAATTTTTCATAATCGGGGTTGTAAATGCGTATCTATAGTGCAAAAGCGAAATAAAAATGATTAGTTCCTTGAAAACTAGAAAATCAAGTATCAAATATCACGTAGGATTTTGCCTCGATTTACATGCAAGTTGGGATCGGTGGTAGTGTAAGATGAGAATGAAGTTGAGGGCATGACCTTACCTCGAGCTTTATGTCGGTTGGTGGTGGTCGAGGTTGAGATTGTGTCTACATTGGTGTAAGTTTGGTTTAGTATTGCAAGAGAATTGGTCCATAAGGGTTCAGTATGTCGTGGATAAAGTTAAGATTTTTGGGGGTTTTGGTGTAACCAAAATCAGTGTTAGAGACGTTTTATAAAGATGAACTGCTTTGTCAAGAGTCTGGTTCAATTTGGAGAAAAAGAGATTGAAAACAAGCATTGGAAGTTAAAGCATGTCAAAATATGGGTTTCAGGAATTAAAAAATAAAAATTAAGCTGCTGACAAGCAGCTTAAGGTTTATATATATAAACGAAATATCAAAACAAACAAAACGTTTTTTACTTTCATTACCTAAGCCTCTCAATTTGGTCTTTCACTCCGTGAACTCGCGACCTTCGATTTTCGCTTGGTTTCTTTATGCAAAATAGTAGAGTGTCACGAGATGATCAGCTCGAGCCAAGTTTCCGTGACGGAGACGAGGTATTCAGCTTCAAATTTGGTAAATTATCAATTCAGGACGTTTTTCCTCAATTCAATTTGAATTCTCGCGATTTCTCAATTTATTTCGCGTGATTTTAATAGAAATTGGTAGGGATTATTGTGGATTGATATATTGGATTGATTTGGACCAATTCAGAATAAATGCCACTGGTGTGGGTTAGGGTTTTAATGAATTGAACTAATGTGTCGATAACTATTTTGGAGATGTTTTTATAGTTAATGTTGATTTACATTGGGTTTCTAGATGAATCGATTATTGGTTTTGATCAATTTGACTTCACGAGCTGTGAAAATATTTTGATGTTGATATCAAGTGGTTTTGTAGTGTTTGTTATCGATTTTTGAGGATTTAGTTGCAAAAAAATTTATTTGGAGATCAGTTCAAGATAAATAAAGTTTGCCTAATCGATAGGCCATATTGGAAAATTCATAACTTCTCTATTGATGATCCGATTTGAGTGTTCATGGAGTCGTATGAGAGAAACCATCAATCAATCGTCTGTAATAACCCGCTAACCCTAGAAAACTTCGAACCTCTGACACTGTGGTAGGAGCAGGCCAATCTTGGATTGCCTCAACCTTTGTTGAATCAACAAATATACCCTTGGCATTAACCACACATCCAAGAAATTTGACCTCTGAAGTTCAAAATTCGCACTTACTAAACTTATCATAAATCCGATTATCCTTTAGAGTCTGCAATGTAACTCTGAGGTGGTGTAAATGCTCTTCTTGAGTATTCGAATAGATCAAAATATCATTGATAAACATGATGATGAACTGGTTAAGATATGGTTTAAACACCCTATGCATTAAGTACATGATCATAGTAGGAGCATTAGTGAGCCCAAACGACATCACTGTGAACCTGAAGTGCCAGTAGCGAGTACTGAAAGTCTTCTTCGAGATATCCTCATCCATGTTCCTCAGCTGATGATAACTAGACCTTAAATCAATATTCGGGAAATAACTGATACCCTTCAACTGATCAAATAAATCACCGATCCTGGGCAATGGGTATTTGTTCTTGATAGTCACCCGATTAAGCTGTCTATAATCAATGCACATACGTAGGGTTCTGTCATTCTTCTTCACAAAAAAAAATCGGTGCTCCCTGTGGCGACGTACTAGGATGGATAATCCCTTTTGTAACACTCCTCAAGCTAATTTTGCAACTCTTTTAACTCCTTCGGTGCCATACAGTATGGATCAATAAATATAGGTTTAGTGCCAGGAATAAGATCAATGATGAAGTTAATGACACGTAGTGGTGGAATTTTAGGCAATTCAGATGAAAGACTTATGGAAATTCATAAACCATGGGTATCTCACTAACCTTAAATACCCGACCAGGCTCTCCAAATGTAATAACCCTTGTCATAACCTCTAAATCTCGAAGAGTAGCTTCCCTTCCACGAGTTGCAAGTCGTGAAGGATTATAGCTCTTATAGACTATAATTTCAGAAGGTTTAGGGATCTGAAAGATTACCGTCTTATGAAAATAGTCAATAATGGCATGGTATGCTGATAACTAATCCATCCCTAGTAGTGCATCATACTCCAAGAACTCCATTACCTTAAGACCAATTGGGGTTCATTCTCCCAAATTCTGACTACACATCCCTCGTAGATCCGGTCAATATAAACCTTCTCACTCACTGTTGTGCTCAATATCAACAACGTACTACCTCTAACAGGTTTCAATTTTAACTCATCTACCAATGCACCAGTAATAAAGGAAATTGTAAAACGGCATCAATCAATACTTGCTTATCTCAATCACAAATATTTAAAATACCTTCCACAAGCCTCTTCGTAGCCTATGGTTTTGCCTCAGCCACTGCATGAGCCTATCCTCGTGCTGGTTGTGTTGTATTGTCTACCAATGTGATTGATGGCATAGAACAATTTTTCTGAATATGCCCTGCCTGCCCACACTGATAACATATTGTAAAAGCCCTATGAGAAACCCATTGGCTTATTAAACATGCCCAGATCCACTCCGTTTCTTTGATGATTGTGTCTTACTCTTGCCCTTACTTCCAGACTGAGGTGGTGACAAAAGTGGTTTGGCTATTGAAGCCCGAGAAATAAGTGGAACCGGTGCACTAATAAATGTCATCTTTGCAGACCCTGTCTGTGTAGCTGCTCTAGCTGCATTGCTCTCTCTCTCTCTCTCTCTCTCTCTCTCTCTCTCTCTCTCTCTCTCTCTGATGGATGAAAATAAACAAATTCTTGGGTTCTCCGACTCTTAGGGAACTGTGGTACCGGTGGTGCCATAGATACTGCTTCAGAGGGTTTGGCTAATATGGCTGCTTCCGCCTCCATCACACTCTCAAATATAAATGCATAGCTAGTGTGACGACCCAAAACCCAAAATAATTACCCTAAGGGCAATTCAATAATTTCGCAAACCCTACAAAAATTAGTCCCATTATATAAATCAAATTGTAAGTCCTAGCCCCCATTTTAATTTGAAAATTTAACCACATGGAAAGAAAGAGAGATTTAAGTGTATATAGGACCTTGATATGATAAAGATGTGCATGGCACACAAGGTCACTAGACTTTCGAGGTTGTCGGGATCTCACCACTAGCTTGTGCAACACACGGGATATTAGACCCAGGGTTGTTGACAAGTATACATCACTGGTGATTGACACATGTGATTGATTATGGAGGCGTAGAGCTCAGCTGCGACCTTCAACAGGGAAGTAGAGCTCAGTTCCATCATGAGATAGTGGAATAAAGACATTTGTGATAGGACTTACGACTGACTGGCTCTAGATCATTACTACTTAGCCATGTGTTAGTTTTATATTGATTAACTTAAGAATCTATTAGCATGATCTTATTTTCAGCATAATTGATATTATTATGATTTTAGATTCTTGTTGTACATTTAGAAATGTGGATAAATGTCTCTCACAGTTACGTTCTACTTTTCCATACTCACCATCCTTTTTCCGACGGTGAGTGGAGATTCATCGAGTAGCAGACTAGACAAATAGAAGATCTGTGACTACCTCTGAGTCAGTGGAGTGCCGCTACATCAGATTTTGTAGGTTTTTGGTTTTGTTTTATAACATATATATGTCTTTCATACACTTTTGGGGATGTATTTTATGGGATGAAAGATAGTACCTTGACCAGATACATGTGGATATATTATCATTGTTTTGTTTATATATATATATGAATATGATCTTTGTTCCGTGGTATTTCCACATTTTTAGGTATCATGTTAAAAGCTTCTGCTAAATTATTAAGACATCCGCTGAATAAGCTTTAAATTCTTAAGATTGTAAATAACTCTGGTTTATCAATTGACATATGATAACAAAATGCTTATTTGAAAAATTAACTTGTAAGTAGGAAAGTTTTAGAAAAAGGATGACTAATTCGTTGTTAAGTCCTGCGTGGCAAGATTAGGACTTAATGACGGGATTAAACCGAACGATGCCTTAATTTGAGGAAGGGTCATCACAATTGGTATAAGAGACTAGTCTCTAGATACTTAGCGAGAGATTATAAAGTTGCTTAAAATCTTGATACCAACAGCACAGTTGGTATCAGAGATAGCTTTAAAACAAATCTTCAATAAGAGATAAATTTTAGCTGTGGAAAACTAGATGATCCTTGCCTATAATCAATTAGTTGGGAAGTTAGTGAAAATGAAGTAGGGATTTTCTTATATGTACATGTTAGTTTCTATATGTATATATATGCGTTATCTATGTAGTAGCCGATTCGCGTTCGCTATCAACTAGCAGATACCGATGGCTGATTCGAGCGATAGCGAGGATGTAGGTGTTAGTGGGAGCCAGCCTCCTATTCCATCTGCTGATGATTTTCAGAGGCTACCTGACCAATTAGCTGCTTAGGGGCAACAGTTAGCGGATTTCATTGCCATGATGAAATCACGTTTTGCTCCACCAGCACAGACACCAGCCTCTACTTGTAACGACCCAAATTAATTAAACCAGGATTAACATTAATCTTAGGGATTAATGGTCGTAATTTGGGCATTACGTGGTAAGCTCGGTTAGATCGGACACGAGAACCCATGGAATACATTATTTGTCAGTGATGGTTGTGTATATATGGTGTTTAAGATTATTATTATATTGCATTGCATGTGTGTACATTGCTATCGGGGGCGAGTTAGTGTGACGGGTGTTCGCCTCAAAAGGCGTGTCAATACGGGTATTGGGTAGGCGAACTACGTGTACACTGGGAAACTCGATTAATTCACATTAGGATGAGTAGTTAAACAATTAAAATGGGTAATGTAACCACATGCTAAGTTGATTAAATTAAAACAATAGGCTATGGCGTACCTCGAAGTGTGTCGAGACGGGGGCATTGGGTGTAGGGTAGTCGAGGGTTAGTGGGATCAAAAACTTGTCAATTTGGTAAATAAAAACACTAACCAAATGTATCATAATGGGCCTAAAGTAGTTTAGTTAAATTAAATAAATCAAGGCCTATATTCTGGTTAATTAATTGGAAACCATATGACTTTCCTAGAGATGCACATTGGCACATCTAGGAGCTATGTGAGTATCAATTGGTGTCATTTGAGTTTGGTTAGTGGGAATTAGTGGGGTAAGTGGCTAGAGGTGAACCACAAGATAAACCTTGGGATACGTAAACACATGGAGATCAATGGCCAAGAATCAAGCTTACCTTAATATATATATTGATGATTTGATCAAACACATGCAACCAAAAACATTTACATTTATGAAAAACCAAAGAGTAGAGAAGGAGATTTGGAGATGGAGATCATCAATTGAAGTTAATTTGAAGGATCAAAGCCAAGGTATTCATCTTCTCCATCTCATCTACATGAAAATGAACTCAAGGTTGCGTGTGTTGGTGAAATTGGAGAGTTGAGGATTAGTCACTGACGTTGATGAATTATTGATGAATTACCAGTATTTTTATGGTTTCAACTGGGAATTTACAATGGTTTTGATGGAAATTTGGGTTTTTGGTGAAAATTGAGAAAACTAGTAATTGCATGAAAATTAGTGAATTTTGATCAAAATGTTGTTATGAGATTATTTTAGTTGATGTTTCAGAGTCTATTTTAAGTGGAGAATATGTTGGTAAGGTCTAGGTAGCTAATTGGGAAGTTTGGAACAAAATTCTCGAGTTGAGAATTCTTTCACAGAAGGTAATTAGCGCGCTAACTAGAACTATTAGTGTACTAATGATTCTGGGCGCTTAACTGTTTCTCAAAATGAAGAATAGTAGCACGGTAGACAGATCGTGCGCTAACTCCACCAAGCGCGCTAGGTAGACCAATTAGCGTGCTAATGCCAGATAGAAACTAAATTTTAAGGACTGATTTGGGGGATTTCGACTTAATACATACCCTAAAACCACTACAAAAAAACAGGAGATCAGAAACGGAAATTTTCGTCTCTGATTAGCATAAATTTCGTCTCTAATTCAATTCGCAACGGAACAGAGACGGAATCTATTCCGTCTCTAAAATCGTCGTCGCTGATTCAGTCAGCAACGGAAATGTGTTTCCGTTTCTGATTAGAGACGGATTAGCGACGAAATTTAGAAACGGAACAGAGACGAAACATAAATGCGAATTCTTCTAAAGGGTACAATTGTAATTGCATTCCGTCTCGATCCATTGCTAATCAGAGACGGATCTGAGACGGAATGCAAAATTTCGTCTCTGATCCGTCTCTGATTAACAACGGATCGAGATGGAATTATTGTATTTCGTCTCTGATTCGTCTCTGATTAGCAACGGATCAGAGACGGAATACACTAATTCCGTCTCTGATCCGTCTCTGATTAGCAACGGATCAGAGACGGAATACAATAATTCGTCTCTGATCCGTTGCTAATTCATGAATTCCATCTCTAATCCGTTCCTATTTAGTATCAAAGTCTAGTTTTGCCCAGTTGGGCGCGTCTATTCCTCGAAAATTAGAGACGGAATAGCAACGAAATCTCTGAATGCCGTTGCTAATCCATCTCAATTCCGCTTTGTTTAGTTTTCAAACCTAAGCTCAATCCAATTGGTTCTCCATAACCTCTAAACCTGAAAATACAACCATATGACCTACTCCATCGCCTGCACCCCCTCCAACAACTCCTTGGGGTGCTAACATCCCCCAAAAAGCGTAATTTGACATACATACATTGACAATATATATCAACAATAAATATTCAAATGAGAGAAAAAAAATGTACAATTCGACATTGAAAAAGATTTATATATCCACGAAAGCTTGTCAAGTTTAATAAATGTTCCAAATTTCTAAGTATGCACAAAAACCACCAATCCTATTGTTCAACAACCACCAAAAAAAACTTCCAATCCTCTAAATATGCACAAAAAGAAGTATCAATCTAAAAGTAACAATAACATAAACTACTCTGGTACTATGTTCCATAAAATAGAGAATTCGTCCAATAAACGCGAAGTGTATGTCACATGGTTTCAAGAATTCTTTAGAACTCTTCGTTGTATATGCATGGGCGCTGACCCAATAGAAAACATAAGAAAATGCTTTCCATGACACAAACAAAAAGAATGAAAGATTATCTCAAGACAACGCCATTTCTTTTTTGTGAATTGTTTTATCCAATGTCTTAGCTTACAGATTTACTTTTCCATTCTACTTCATGAAACTGAAATCAAAGCCAAATTACAAGCTCCATCAAAAAGGCCTTATACAATCTATAGCAACAGTGCCAGGACAACACTTTTACATGAAATTCAACATCATAGATAAGTAAATAGATCATGTACATAGCTACTCGCTTAACTCAAAAGGATAGCAAAAGAGGGGAACACAACCATATATCAAGTCGGGTGCGACTTTACAATGAGATATATGCACTAATGGATTCGGGATTACCATTTCCACTCGGCGAATGAGATTGATCCCCGAGCTTGATATAAAGATACCCTAAAGAAAAGAAAAGAATAAGAAAATCGAGATGGACAATATATGACGAGGTCAATACTCAATAGAAAATACTACCATATCTACAAGAGGAAACAGTGTGGAATTCAATAAAGTTAAAAACTCGCTTTAGCCTAGCTCACAAGCTCTTGCTCAAGTTGGGTTAGCTTTACTCGGCTACTCTCAAGCTGTTGCACATATGCCTTTAAGATAAAAGAGTTAAATGAGTGAAGTCTGTGTCAGAGAGCATGTAGACTAGTATATTATGCATTAATATATATGTATACATAGTCACTGCTTCCTATTATTCGTGCAACAAGTTTTAAATCATGGTTTGAAAAATTGACAAACTTCCCCAAATTATGTTAATTTTCAAAAGAGGGAAACAAAACTCATGTGAATGGAAAAAATGTCAAACTTCCCCTCAAAAAATTTGACATAATTCGGAGAAGTTCAACATAATTTCGGGGAAGTCCTCTAAATAGGGGCAAAAACTGCAAAACTTCCATGACTAAGTAGAAGTTTCGGGGAAGTTTGTGGAAGTTTATGGAAGTTTCAAAGAAATTATGCATATGGTACTAAAACCAATCTAACATGAAAACTCACAAACAAATTTTACTAGTTGCCAAAACATTTAACTCAATCAAATTTTACTAGTTGGGTACATTTTTCTGTTTGAAAATTTATAATTTACAAAACTAAAAAACATATTATGTCCTTTACAGAGTATAAAAGTAAGATAAAACATAATCTAGTTTCTACACCAATGTTCCTCTCCAAAGTCCAAACTCAAAAGGGATAGCAAAAGAGGGGGAACACAACCATATATCTAGTCGGGTGTAGCTTTACAATGAGATATATGCACTAATGGATTCGGGATTATCACTTCCAATCCTCTAAATATGCACAAAAAGAAGTATCAATCTAAAAGTCATGTGAACAACTGCAAAAGTTATCTACAAAAGCAAAAGTATAATCTCAAAAGTTACACAAACAACAAGAAAAATACCTATATATCACCATGCTGCTCATCTCTCGTAAGCCAATCTTGCATCTCTCGCTCAACATTGTCCTGTTGTTGTGGTGGATCATGCGGAACTATTTACTGCATTGCTTTGGTCATGGGTCATGGTGGTGGTGGTGGTGGTGGTGGTGGTGTGGCCGAGATAGGCTCGCTCCGTCCATGGTCATCCCGAATTCTTGATGCATAAACGCCATAACCTTTCGTAATTGCTCGACAACGATATCGAACTCGCACGTGGCACCATCTCCGCATCTGGGACGTGCTAGCACCAGGATCTGCATATCTCCTCTTCTTTCTCCCTAAAGACCCGAGACCGTAGACACGTCCTTTGGGACACTCACGCGCCACATCGAGGTACACCGCCTCATCATCCACCGGCTGGTCCGGTATAGCCTGGGTCAGCTCCAGACGTCTCCTCTGGAGCTTAGCCTGCATGGATCAACAATAAACAACTTACATGATATGCTTTAAAGTAAACTTAATACTATTTAACATTTCACTTCTATACTTACATAGAACCGCTCTGATCTAGTATCGATGAATGTCACCCCGTCGTGATTTATGGTGTGGAGATGCAAATACAATTCATTCACGGTAGGTGGCGTCTCGGATGTATTAGTCTGCATACAGGACCGGTTATAAAAATGTTAAATATGTCAATTAGTAGTAGGTCGGCGAACTCATATTCGCCAAACACAAATCAATTGCATAGTGAACAAGTGTATAAATGTAAAAAATAAACTAGAGTGTAAAAAACACTTACCAATCTTTCATTGGTAGTCACAAAGACACCGAACCACCACCGTGCTTCGAGGGTCCAGATCCCCAGTCCTTCGACCTCGGTGTTCCTATTCGTTGACGTTGCTTGACCTGGCAAGAAAGTCCTCGCTCTCCCAAGATACTCAAGTATCTTCTCCATGCCTCATCTCGTAACAAAGTTTGCCTGAACACGATTCTTCTTGAACTTGAGCATCAATGCGGTGTACCTTGTGCCTGCATGCGTGTCGTACGCCGCACGAATGAGATCCTCGTGAATCGCGTCATCCCATCTAAAATATACCTATAAAATGGCATTGCAATTGTTACGAGACATTGAAAAACTAGTATAAATCCTAAGACATTTATTAGTCCTGCGTACCTTCCATTGGCGCCAGTAGTGGTCTTTATGATGATTCGGTACCGACTTCCAACAATACCCTTCTGGAATCATCCATCTTTTGAAAACTTTTGTCATCCTCCGTGCACAAGAATGAGAAGGATGCAACTCCCTGTGTTTCATGAAAATGCATAACATCTTAAAAACTTTTTTAATAATTTACATCGATAATTAGAAGTACATATATGAATCAAATACAAACTTACGTATTATTGGCAATCAGTGTGATCGGGATCCGCTGCACGCGAGGGGGCTCGGTCCTGTCCTCTGAGGTGCCCGCGGAGGGCTGTCACTGCAAGCTTTGCTCTGCTCGCCGTCATAAGATGGGGATGCTGCTTGGTGATGCGGTGGTCGGAGGTGCGCCCTCGTCGGTGCAGGAGTGTCATGTCTCGATGTCGGCGATGGTTACCGCAACGGCAATTTGGTATAGTTCTAGATGACGATGTTGATGGTACAGCGATGCGACGGTATGGAAGGCGAAGGTGACGCCGAATGTAACTCATGCTCGAGTGAACGAGAAGTCGGAATCGATAATACAGAATCGACCCACGACCTCGACCGCCACGACCTCTTTGAGCCCCCTCGTGTGGCCCGACCATGAGGCCCGGTCGGTATTTCGGTTCCCAGTGTCTATCTGCCGCACCTCTCTTACGACCGGACGATGTCCCCTAAAGGTATCCTCGATCGCCCCGAGGTAATGTGCGCCCTCGAAGTGGGGGTGATCACCGCCCGCCATGAAACCTAACAAAATACCAATAAAAGTTTAGAGACCAAATGCATACCAATAAAAGTAATGAACTATTTATTCAATGTCCAATAGCCTCGAAATTAAGAAAAAAAAACCATCAAACATAACATTTGATTGTGAATGGGAAACTTGCGTTCACCATACAACCACATAAAACTTCATAGTTTGACATGTGAATCTCAACATGACAATATCAAGCTTGCCATTCGCGATAACGACACTTGAAAGCGAAAGCATAGACTAAAAACCAACACACTTCCCCCAATAATTGTGACTTCTAACAAATAAATTAGAACTTACAACCAAAGAAAGCACATGTCAAAAGTTTCCAACCATCTTAAAGAAGGGTATATTTCAAACGAAGGAAACCAACAATGGCGTCCTGACTAAGAGCAATATTAATAATCAATAAACATGTAAGACTAACACATCAGTTCACTATGGAGAATTAGTACTTATTCTTGCTTTGCAATAATTATAAATCATAAGTTATAATCGGCATACAAATACCACATAGTATCAAAGCTCCTAGTACTTGTTCACTCGTACCTCCTTAAGGTTAGAGGTTTGTTCAATTCTCTTGACATATTATGTGAAATAGCAACATTAACTCAAAGAGTAATCATAGTTTTTTGAACCCTACCTAGTAGTAGAAAATATAAAATCTATAGGTACTATTCATCTATACCTACTCTATTGGTAGCTTTATCTACACACATGCATATACACACAAGTGAATCAAATATAGTAGGAAATACATGAAAAATGTGGCATAACAATATCAAAGAATGTAAATTAAAAAATACAATATAGCACAAAACCTTACCTCTCCAGAGCAATAAGAGCGGTATAACGCAATCCAGATAAAGCACGTTGCACTTCGACTACGAAGGATTTCTCGCTTCCGTATAGCTCAGCCACTTCCCTAACGCTACTCTGCATCAAAACCAAAACCCAAAACCAAAACAATTCAACGTCCTTGGCGCAACAGAAATAGCATGCTATGTGGCCATTGTTGCACTAAAATTAAATTTCGAGAACACACAGCAAAAAAAAATATATGCATTTCAGGAAACATATAACCTCATAAGCATAGAATAAATGCTCAATCAGATCACATGTTCCAACATATACAAATACTGATTTCTGAAGTCGATTTTTTAACGCATTGTGATGTGCCCGCATATATCTTAATTCCTAGCTGAAGGGCTCCAACAATTGTCTAGCGAATGCATATATCAAAAAGTATGTCAGCCTATCACTACTATCCTTCAGTTATTCAAATATAGCTAAACAACAGAAAAGTAGATAAACTGAGAAAATTCAGGTACTTCAAGAAATTGAAATCTAGAATATATGATTTCTTGATGGACAAATAATGGCATCGGCAATTCAGAGATTGAAATTGAGGACCACCAGCACATAAAAAAGCAAGTGAAATTGAAAGTTCTACTCATGAATGATAGACCACACATATTCCAGGATACCAGTGGCATCAAATGTCTTTATTATAAAAGTTTAAAGACAAAGCAATCAGTCAGAGACTCACAAATGAGTTATCCTAATCACAAGGGGAAACAAAAATTTATCTTCTCTTCAAGTTGAGATACAAAAAACTGAGAATTGAAAGGCACAAGAGCAACCCCCTTTTCAATCATATTTCCCTATCATGCATTTTTATATTTTCGTTTCGTTCTTTTTTACTCTATTTTCCTTTTTTTTTATAATTTTTCGTTGATGAAACTCCTTCGACCTCATGTGGTTGTGCAAATCGCCCCCACAAATCATCACCTCCGATACGTGCCTCCAAACTCCTTCCCGAATTGTCAAGATAAATGAATTATGAGAATAAAAAACACGCGAAAATGAACTAAAAACACATTGCGGCGCTTACAATATTGGTAGCTCGAAAACCGATGAATGCTTGTTGCTTAATGGCAACCAAAGCTCCCTAAACAATTTTCGAACCTATCTCCAAAGATGACATCTAAAATTGTGCACATTTGCAAACAAACTCCGCTAAACGATCTACATTTCAAATCAAATCAAACCAATTTAATAATGTAAGACCAATCTTCGAAAAAAAAAAAAAAAAGAAAACAAGGTAATCACATAGAAACCCAATGAACAAAAAATGGTTTTTTTTTCTTCAATCAGTCCTATTCCTTCATAGTATCAAAATCTGAACTAATAAACCTATCATTCAATGCAAATTGAGTTTTATCTTTTTTGTTTTCTCAATCAGTCCTATATAGTATCAAAATCTGAACTAATAAACCTATCATTCAATCCAAATTGTAACACCCATTCAAAAATAAAAAACAAAAAAGACTAACATCTTAGGGTGTTACCTTGACTAGTTCGGTGACGGCTTAGGGTGGGGCGTAGGTCGGCGACGGCTTAGGGCTTCGGAGGCTCCAATCTCCGCACGAACGCCAGAGCCAGCGACGCCTCGTCGCAACCGCAATCGCAGCAGACGACAGCGAGATTTAGGGTTTGGGAGAGAGATTTTGGTGAGAGAGCGGTGAGAGAGAGAGAGCTGGGAAACGTCGGTCCGAGAGCGGTGAGAGAGGAGAGAACGTCCTCGACGAGCAGAGAGCGGTGAGCACAGAGAGAGCATAGAGCAGAAAGCGGTGAGAGAGAGAGATAGCAGAGAGCGGTGAGCGGAGATGACCGATGAGAGAGCGGTGACCGGTGAGAGCAGAGAGCGGTGAGCGGTGACCGGAGAGAGAGCAGAGAGCCGTGAGCAGGCGCTTAGGAGAGAGAGACCATAGCGCCAGCAGAGAGAAAGAGAGTTGAGAGAAAGAGATTTGGGAATTGTTTTGGTCGATCGACTTTTTGGGGGGCCTAGATCGAAGCACGCACGAATCTCGAGATTTGATGAACGGTTATAAAAAAGAAAGTTTTGGTGGGAATGTTGGCGCCATTATTTAGAGACGGAATTTAATTCCGTCTCTATTTCCGTCTCTATTTCCGTCTCTGATCTCTCTCTATTCCGTATCTGAATTAGTCCGTCTCAATTCCGTCTCTAACCACTTTTTCTTAGCAACGAAACTTAATTCCGTTGCTAATTCCGTTTCTAAATATCATTTTTCTTGTAGTGAACTTGTAAACAACTTAAATATGTAAATTTGAACTTCAGGGACTTAGGGGACCGTAGCTCATGTCGGGGAGCTTTCAGGTCGGATACGAGAGTCCGGTGAAGTCAGAATGCTGATTGAGGTGAATAAACCCATTGAAATGCCTCATGGAATTCATGGTCTGTTTTATCGGTATCGAATTACATGTGTGACTGCTAGAGGGCACACATGGGGTTTTCACTCCTATTTCAATTTGCGTTTATATTGGTTGTGGCTAAATCACTTGCACATGTTACTTGTGATAATGCTTGTGTCAATTGTAGTAGAATATATATACGATCGTCAGGAGGGATTAGGGTGGTTCTGATGTGTAACAATGTCGGGAAAGGACCATGTCATTTACTGAAGTTGGGGTTTAGTCACTGTAAGCTTGTACGTATATACGTAGTTCCTATTCGATTTATCGATTACTGGCTAGTGTATGTCAGGATTTTCTCGTGATTATACGGATGTTTATTGATTAATGCTTTATTTCTGAACTGGTTTAGTTGGTATATGTTGTTTATTCATTTCACGCTACTGCTTTTGCTTGTCGTGTGATGCCTATATTCATGGGAATATGACGTATTGTTGCCAGGTGTTATATTTGCATGTTTCGTAGTTTATCGATTTTATTTCATGAATATTGTGTGAACTTCTCTTCGAATTTTACTCATTGGACTCGTCACTGTATTTTTTGTTGGTTGACTGAGTGCAGATCCTTCGACGAGCTAGGGTAAGGGCAAGGGCAAGGAGGTACTGGGCGACTACCTCTGAGATTGTGAAGCCAGCTTGTGCTTGATATCATTATGTATTTATTTTACTTTTATTGGGTTTTGGGGACCATAAAACACTGATTACATGTATATGGAACTTTTGTTATACTTATCTCACCTTGATATATATATATATGGTATCTTTTGTCGAGTTTTTCACTACTTAGGATTGTTAAATATTGCATAACTTCCTTAATTTAAGACTTCCGCTGGAAAATCGTAATATAACTTGATAAATTAATTGAATAACGGGCTAACTAAATCATTAATACTTATATAGAGATTAATTAGTGAAACAAAAGGTTAGCTTAAAAAATGTATGCAAAGCTTTAACCCGGACGATTATAAAGGTTGTGATTGGTTCTTGTGTGAGCAATGTGATGAAGTTGTGTAATCGAGATAGAATTTGTCCCTCTCATATAAAGAGAGATATCTAGTGGATCCTCGATGTGTTAGACTCATGGGACGTCGAGACTAGTAATAACAATTCCATGCGGATCAAAAGGATATCGTGTGACGTGTTATATACACTATTGATTAGGTTGTATCGACATATTCGTACAACTTGGGTAGTCGACGTGGTGGATCCCTTCTTTAAGTAAGGGTATATGCCCCAAAATTGTATAAATAGGCGCTTTAAGTTAGGGGCGCCACACTACGACTACTACTACTTTTTGGAGAGAAACAAAAAGGTTTGGTATTCCACATTACTCGAAAATAGATATTTATACTACAATACCTTCGAAAGGTATATTGCGATTGAGGTATGATTAAGTTTTTCATGGTTTAAACGATAGTACAAACTGTTTTGTAATCTCGCTGTACTAGTAGTGACAATTCCAGCCATTAAGACAATTTATACACCGTTTTCAATCCTACATCTTCTACCTCGACAGTAGAGGTTCAGTTTTTGAATGATTTCATCAGAATGAAGCCAGTTTACTTTTATGGTCTACGAGATTTTGAGAATATTAAGAAGTGGGTATTATCTTAAAAGAAGCTGCATAGAGTCTTGAGGATTGAGGACATACTTCGGGCTGAGATTTCATCGTATACACTACAGAGAGACGCCGATGTTTGGTGGCGTATGTCGATAGCTTCGATGGTGAGTTTGAGTCTTAGATGCATTCAAGAAGAAGTTTTATCAGTAGTACTTCCTACTTGCAGTGATGAAGAGGTCGAGGAAAGAGTTCATGAATCTGAGACAGGGAGCCGATGAGTCGGTGATGAGCTACATAGTTCGATATGGCTATCTGAGACACTTTTCTAGGGATTTAGTGAGAGATGATTATGTGGATGTATACCATTTCGGAGATGAACTGAGACTAGATATATGATCTTATGTGATTAGTTCAGGTGTAAGGACTTTGGGTGAGATCTACGAGTGTGCACTTTCTCACGAGACCTACTACTTGGGTAGAGTTGCTGATGGGTCATCGTTGGGACCTGCATTATCAACGAATTAGATCGTGGAGTCTGAGAGGAGGAGACAGAGGGGCAAGGGATAAAGGAGATGAGAGAGATGTTCTTAGGGGTCAGGGACATCTACCTCAGTTATGCCCTATGTATCATCCCTTACGCCATTACATAGTATATTTGGTAAACTTCCCTTGTCACCACCTGTCAGACTTGAGTTGCTAGCTCCTTCTACTTTACTAGCTCTTCCGGCACCACCAGTGCCATGTCAGCAGTAGCAGGGTGAAAGAGGTCGAGAAAGAGGTAGAGGTAGACGTCGAGATGATTCCCGATAGAGACAGGCACAAGCTCATGATCAAGCATAGAGTCATTGTATGCCGATTACTTGTTATAGGTGTGGTCAGATTATGCATGTGATAACTGATTGTCCATAGTCAGCAGCAGTACTTCCATCATAGAGTCGCGAGGGAGTACATATTGTAGCTCATCCAGAAGTAGAGGCCACTCGAGGCCTTATTGAGGGTACGATTTCCATTTTTTGTAAAGATTTATATGTTGTATTTGATTCAGGTTCTGTAGTATCTTTAATTTCTGGTCACATGATACGCATCTTAAGGTTGACACCGGTTAGAGTTAGCGTACATTGGATTTTGAGTAACCCAATCGGGGATAGGGTTTACCCTAATTATCTTGTTGAGAGATGTTCAGTAGAGATAAGTGGGGTAAAGTTACTTGTAGACTTCAGGGTTCTCGAGTTTTTAGACTTTAAGGCGTTGTTAGGGATGGATTGGCTAGCAGCGTATCACGCTCATATCGACTATTTCAGTAAAATAGTGATAGTTAAGATTTTAGGGCGTCTAATGTTCACATATAGTGG
This sequence comes from Stephania cephalantha, assembly GCA_039657325.1. NCBI lineage: Eukaryota > Viridiplantae > Streptophyta > Magnoliopsida > Ranunculales > Menispermaceae > Stephania > Stephania cephalantha. The sequence goes on from CM077574.1 coordinate 44,983,160, forward strand.
TAGTACCCCAAGAGCTGAGGGCACTGGAGGTCGACTTGCGACTGGTGGAGAGATGGAGACTCTAATATCGTTACACATTGTAGTAGAGAGTCAAGAACCTAGACTTGAGGAGATTTCGATTGTATGCGAGTCTCCTGACGTGTTTCTAGATGACTTACCTAGTTACCACCACCGAAAGAGATAGACTTTATTATTAGTTGGTACCAGGCACCAGACTTATTTATATACCATCGTACCGCATGGCTTCGGGAGAGTTGGAGGAGTTGAGGAGTTAACTTCAAGATTTGGGACATAAGGGATTCATTACACCTTTTATGTCGCCATGGGGAGAACCTGTTCTGTTTGTGAAGAAAATGACGGTACTTTGAGGTTGTATATCTTCTACAGACAGTTGAAAAATGTCACAATCAGGAACAAGTATCCATTACCATGGATTGTGATTTGTTTAATCAGCTGAGAAGAGCATAGTTTTTTCCAAGATAGACCTGAGATCAGGGTACCATCAACTTAGGATCAGGGATGAAGATATGTTTAAGACAACATTCAGCATGAGATACGGACACTATCAGTTTACAGTCATGTCGTTTGGTTTGACTAATGCTCCTGCCATGTTTATGGATTTGATGCATCGGGTGATGAGATCGTTTCTTAACCGCTTCGTGATAGCTTTCATCGATGATATATTGATATATTCGAGGAATTGAGAGGATCACGAGTAGCACCTCAGGGAGACGTTGTAGAATTTGAGGGACTACAGACACTACGCTAAGTTCAACGAGTGTGAATTTTGGTTGTTAAAGGTCAAATTTTTGTGACATGTTGTTCGAGCAGTAGGTATTGCTGTATATCCAACCACGATTCAGGCTATTATGGATTGGCTAGCACTGACATCAGTCACGGAGATCAGGAGTTTTATGGGGTTAACAGGATATTGTCGCAGATTTGTGAAAAGTTTCTCGAAGATCGCTTCACCAGTTACCAGATTGAGCTAGAAGGTCGTAAGATTTTATTGGTCTAAGGAATGCGAGGAGGCATTTGCTTAGCTGAAGAGGTTGTTGACTACTACATCAGTGTTGATATTACTAGAGGCTGGACAGGGACTCAAGGTATATAAAGACACTTCTCATATAGGTCTAGGCTGTGTATTGATGCAGGATAGAGGAACAGTGGCTTATGAATCCAGATAGTTGAAGATACTTATCCCACTCATGACTTAGAGTTGGCAGCGGTGGTATTTGCTTTGAATATATTGACACATCATCTGTATGAAGAGAGGTTCACACTCTACACTGATCATAAGAGTCTGAAATATCTCTTCACACAAAAGAGCTGAACATGATACATTGCAGATGGTTGGAGTTTCTGAAGGACTACAACTTTTCTCTACAGTATCACCCAGGAAAAGCTAACGTGGTTGCTGATGCACTGAGTAGGATACCAACTGGAGATGCTGAGGTTGTTGGATGTCATATGTCATATGAGTATGGATTACTCGAGGCAGCGACGATGATGAGTTAGTCAAATGTTCCTATCTTCATTCGAGTGATGATAAGTTCACTGATGAGGCTTCAAATAGTGTCTATATATAGAGTGTTAAATGGTTAAAGAACCAACCTTCTATATCCGAGGTTTAATGAGTTAAACCAGAGTATTGATTGTACTAGCTGGACAAGGACAACATATCAGTGTCTGAGATTCAGAGGCATATTGTTGATACCGTTAGTGGCAGAGCCCAGGGATACTCTTCAAGATTCACACCGTTCCTGATTCACTGTTCATCCAGGCAGTACCGAGATGTACCATGACATAAGGATACATTTTTGGTGGCTTGGGATGAAAACAGACATATCATAGTTCATCAGGAACTGTGGGATTTGCCAGCAGGTGAAGGCTGAGCATCATAGACCTGCAAGATTATTACATCACTTCCCATTCCACGATGGAAGTGGGAAGACATAGTAATGGACTTTGTCAAAGGATTGTCAAGGACTGCCCATCAACATGATTCTATCCGGGTAATTATGGACAAATTGACGAAATCTGTCGATTTCTTACTAGTTGCAGCTAACTACACCTTTGACTAGTTGAATATATTGTTCGAGAGGGAGATTATCAGGATACATGGGGTACTATTGACTATTACATCAAACATAGATGTTATGTATATGTCTAGGATATGAAGAAGTATGCAGGAGTAGTATTGCACGCACCTGTAGTTCACCACATCCTTTCACCCTCAGACTGATGAATAGACTAGAAAGGTTGGTTCAGGTTCTCGATGATATGCTCCGGTCTTGTGTACTTGAATTTGCTCGATCTTAGGAGGATTACCTACCAATGTGCGAGTTTGCATACAACAATAGTGATCAGGCAAGCATTGAGATGACACAATTTGAGGTCTTATATGGCAGACCGTGTCGCTCGCCATCTTGTTGGGCTGAGCCAGAGTACCGAGAGTTAGTAGGGCTTGAGATTGTTGTTGATCGCATAGAAAAGGTACAACAGATTTACTAGAGGCTTAAAGGAGCCCAAAAGAGACAGAAGAAGTATGCAGACACGTATTGCAGCGATCTCACATATGCCGAAAGAGCCTTGTGTATTTGAAAGTTTCTCCTCGGAAGGATCTTCACAAATTCGGTCTTAAAGGAAAGTTAGCACCGAGATTCATTGGGCCTTTTAAGATCAGAAGACGAGTCGGGAAGTTTACGTATGAGCTTGAGTTACCTCCACAGATGTCGGGGATTCATCTAGTCTTCCATATTTTTATGCTTATGCTTCGACTAGCTATGTCAAATGCAGGTGTAAGACCAATGGTTGACTTGAATTAGATTAACCTAAACAAAGATGTATATTATAAGGAGTAGCCAATACATATCCTAGATCGAAGGGTACATCAGTTGGGAGGCAAGTCTATCTCGAAAGCGTTAGTCGAGTGGCAGGTCCATGGAGACTCGAAACTCACTTGGGAGCAGGAAAACTATATGCGAGATAAATTTTCGTACCTTTTCGAGTTAGGTATAACGTTAACCTAAGTTTAATTTTGAGGACGAAATTTTCATTAGTTGGGAAGATTTATCACAGCCCAAATTTTTAAATCCTAGTTTAATTTCCTTAATTAGGATACCCGTGACATGGTACCCGCATCGAGTTATGTGCAATGATCGAGGCGATGTGGCCAAGGTATATGTTAGATTTGTTGTAATGTATGCCTAGTGTATTGTATATGTGTAGACTACTAAGTCACTCATACTTGTGTTTAAGTGTCGAGACGTGAGTTGTGATGCATCTCGAGATACATGCCAACCTAGGACCTGGGTAGAGAGTGATGTGGTAATTTGACTTACACTTAGTGTAACTTATATAAATTAATTTGATGATGCTATAGTTGGTTTTATATTAAATGTATCCTAAGTTAGCAAGTTAAGACAATAGACATGTGATGATTCTTGAGATATGTATTGACACATCAATAGATCAATTGAGTTTCAAATTGTGTTTGTTAGGTGGAGAAAGTGGAGAGTTTGTGGAAAATGTGTCAAGGTGTAAGTCATTAGATTAATCTCGAGATACACATGTACATAAAGATCAATGGCTGTTAAACAATCATATCTAAATATGTAAGATTGGATTGATCAACTCATGCAATTCATTTCAATTAGGAACTTAGAAGCTAAGGGTGCTGGAGAAGAAGAAAAATCAAAGAGAGAGAGCAAGTTAGTAAAAGAGATGTTGATGGTTTTGGAAGTGGTGATCAAGCTATGTGTGGTGTACTACTAAGTAATCGTACTTTCACCATTAGTTCAGTTCAATTTGATAAATTTATGATAAGATTGATGTATGGCTATTGTGAATGGTTTTGGTAGTTGTTTTGGAACTTTGGTAGGTGTAATAAGGATATCAAGGTGTTGGTTTCATCTACGTGTGGAGAGAACTCATAATTCTAAGTGCAGAATTCTGAGTTTTCCTGCACAGCTAACAAGCTAGTAAGAAGTAGCGTGTGCTAGATGTTATGACAGACCAAAAATTTGAATTTCTTAACTTAAGCTCAAACATTATAAACTAGTCCAATACCCTAACTAAAGGTCTAAATACACTCAAAAACATTTTAAATGATATCAGGAACCCAGGGAAGAGTCTCGGGGGTTCATATACAAGTTTTACGGTATCGAGAGGCCTGAATAGCTAGGAAATTTGCGTGGATTGTAAGTAAACTGATTGAGATATTTATTTACATTTCATTCCTGTTTTGCTATTCATTTTCAGTTATTTGAACTGAACTATCCTTTGTACTCTACATGCCATTACTTGTTGTCTCTTCTCATTTTATGAGTTTACTATCATGCCATTGGTTTTTGATTAATGGTTTCATTGACTCTATATCATGTGATATGTCATTCTTGATTATTGAGATGTTTAGTCAAATGAAATAACATGCTATTAGGTAGGTGTTAAATGGTATTGTAATATATTTTCCTTTGTGCATTATATATGCAATCCTATTATTGGATTCTGTAACTGTGTCATTCTTTAAATTATGAAAGTAGTTCTTGTATTTAGGACCTTGATATGATAGAAATGTGCGCAGCACACGAGGTCACTAGACTTCTGGGGTTGTCGGGACCTCACCACTAGTTTAAGCAGCACACGAGGTATGGGACCTGGTGTTGTTGACAAGTATACATCACTAGTGACTGGCACTTGTGATTGATTGTGGAGGAGTAGAGCTCAGCTCCGACCTTCAATAGAGATGTTGAGCTCAGCTCCATCCCAAGATAGTGGAATAAAGGCATTTGCGATAGAACTCACGGCAGACAAGTTCTAGATTATTACTACTCAGCCATGTGTCAGTTTCATATTGATTAATTGAAGAATCTATGCTTATTTTCAGCATAGTTGCTATTATTATGCTTTTAAATTCTTGTTGTATATTTGAAAATGTGGATAAATGTCTCTTAGTATTATTTTCTACTTTTTCGTACTCACTATTCTTTTTATGACGGTGAATATAGATCCATCGAGTAGCAGACCAGGTAAAGAGAAGATCAGCGACTACCTCTGAGTCGGTGGAGTGCTGCTACATCGAATTTGGTTGGTTTTTTTATTTTGTTGTATAACATATATATGTCTTTTATACACTTTCGAGGATGTGTTTTATGGTATGAGAGATAGTACCTTGACCAGATACACGTGGATATATTATCGTTGTTTCGTTTATATATATGCATGTGATCTTTATTTCTTAGTTTTCCCACATTCTTAGGTATCATGTTAAAAGCTTCCGATAAACTATTGAGACTTCCGCAGAATAAACTTTAAATTTTTAAGATTTTAATTAACTCTGATTTATCAATTGACATAAGATAATAAAATGCTTATTAAAAAACTAACTTGTAAGTAAGAAAGTATTAGAAAAAAACTGACTAATTCGTTGTTAAGTTCTACGTGGCAAGATTAGGACTTAATGACGGGATTAGGCCGGGTGGTGCCCTAATTTGAAAAGGGGTTGTCATAAATATCCTCAAGTCTGCTGGCATTTCCTGGTCCTCTATCTCAACTGAGCAATCAACATATAGTAAGTTCGTGTATATCTTATCCCCAGAAGCCGTGCTGAGGATCAAGGGTCGCTCTTGCCTAATAGGTCTCAATCCTAACTCATCAACCATATGACCATAAATAAAAAATATTGTATACCTCGAATTAATCATGGTAAGCATAACTCGACTGCAAATTGAAATCATACCCTCGATCAAGTTACGCGTGGTGGCTGGATTCGGCGTGGTGACTGCATGACCATGTTTTTTGCCCTGTCGCGGATGTCCTCTACCCAGTTGTGGACATGCACTCACAAAATCTCATGGCCTTGTGTGGCCTTGGTCCTAATGAAATCCTCTGTCCCTGTGACTAAGAGGACCTCTGTCCCTCTCCCTGACCATGACCATATCTTAGTTCCTAGCCCAGTCCCTGCCTCTACCTCTACCTTTACCTCTGCCTCTGCCTTTGCCCTCAGTCCACTGATACTGCTGCTGCGGTTCTAACTATGCTTGCTGCTAGGGGTGGCAAAAAATGGGTCCGAGTGGTTACGGGTTTGAACACCCCTTTAATAACGACTAAAAATAGTGTCAGGACCCGTACTCATTTTTTTAAACGGACATTTTTTTCGGACCCGTATGTCTTTAAAACATACAAGACTCTTTTTTTGTCTGAATCCATTATTTAATATAATGAAATAATTTTTTCACCTAATTATTAACAAAAACGCATGATTTTTATGTCGCCATGCATTCATCACTACAACAAAAACATTTTATAAATTCAAAATTAAAGTCTTACAAGTTTTCATATAAAAAACATCATCATTAGTGAAATTACAATGTAAACATCATGAAAGTTTCAAAATACCTTTATAAATAAATAAAATATTACTTAAATTAATCGCTAAACGGGTACCCGTTTTTAAAAAACTTTGTCCGGACTCGGACCCGCTTTTTAAAACGGACAAAAAACATCCATACCCATATTTATTTTGAAAAAATTATGTCCGGATCCATTTAAAGCGGGTCCGGACAAATGCGGACAAACGGGTCCGGACACTTTTTGCCACCCCTACTAACGCTACGTGCACTGGGTGTGATGGTGATGTCATGGACCCTAAACTATGTGCCCTAGCATCTCTCCGCCTGAACTGTCTGTGTCTCTTCCTCTTTCTGTCATCACCTGATCCTTACTCTGACTAAACATGGGTCGATGTTGTTACGACCTCATCGGGGTGTGTGCTCAGGTATGTCTCTCTGGCCGGTCTCCTTTCATACGCAACATGTAAGCTCCCTGGCTCAGTAGCCGCCACAGTGCCCCCAATGACTCTCAACATACCCTCCATAAAGTAGTGTGTCGGTCTGGCGTCTGTGTTGGCTATCCCTCCGGCATATACCAACAACTACAAATATTTGTCCATATACTGCACCACCGACTCCCTACTGTACTGTCAGATGCTCAGAAACATGACCCTTTTCAGCTTCAGGACTGAAGGCGGAAAGTACTTCTGATTAAACTGCCTCTTAAACTCTGCCCAATCCTTGGGCTTACCTTGGGTAGCCACGATATTGCGCCACCAAACGTCGACCTTTCCAAACATCAGCCCTGATGATATACTCGATCTCATGTGCTCTGGTGTGGCCAGGATGTTGTGTATCTTCTCGTGGCTATTCATAAATCTCTTTTTTACCCGAGATTAGTGCCTCATAGAACTCAGTCGATCTATGCCTCTAAAAATATTGCGACTGTCTCGCCTAAACTGACCCCTATTACTCGTCTCTATAGGTGTAGTCAACATAGTCTCTGCCGACGTAGAGGGTAGGTAGTATTGTCTCAGTCTGTACTGGTACAATCTCTGCGATAACTTACTGTGTTGGTACGATGGGAGCCATCGAAGTAGCCTGTACAGTAGGCGCACTCCCCTCATGAGCAAATGACATTGCTGTAGTAATTGGCGATGGTGATGGTGCGGCCTGTGCCCTCAGTAGCTTGAGGATCCCCTGAAGCTGATGGATGTGAGATGTGACCAACTGGGACGTCTCATCTAGCCTCCCCTATACATCTGAGCTACCACCATTACCTTTGGCCTCGAGCTGATCGACCATCGCAATCTGCAAAAAAATGCAAATTTTCGATTAGTTTAACTACTAGTAATAATATAATACGGTACGGTAAATAACATATAACTGAAGTTTTGATTTCCCCAACTCTCATCACTTCCCAATTAAGACTCTAAGTCCTGATCATAGGGTTCACTCTAAGTTTCAACTGTGTCCTAACTCTATTTTTTATTTGTGTCTTATCCTTATTGTGGGTTAGTCAAGAGCTAAGTGTTAAAACTTTAGGCTCTGATACCAACTATGATAGCCCCAGATCCGCACAAACTGGGCTCTGCAAGGCTTAATCCTACGTGGAACACCGAGTCAGCCATTGCAAGGTCAACGTAGGCCTAATCAGCCTTATTTTCCATAGTTTAAGTCCTTTAACAATTATGAGTTGAGTTATTTGAGATTTACAAGTTTCACAAGTTACTAATTTTGGCAAGCTTTAAAATTTAAGCGGAAGCAATATAGAAAATTAAAGAACTCGACAAGTAAATGAAAGAGTCGAATAACCTATGTGTGAAACCCTGCATATATATAAACCTGTATATCTGGTGACCAAGTACATAAAGTAAACGAAGTGATATACAAGTATAAGTGTCTCTCAAAACCTATAATATATCCCAGGTGTACAAAACATCGAGTATATAGTAAATACAATACAAAAAGAAACCTACAAAATGGCAAAGGGGAGGGGCACTCTGATGTCTCATAGTAAGTCATTAATCACCAGCACCTTGCCCTTACTCGCTTGCAGATTTTGCAATTGTCACTAAAGGAGACAATTCCAGTTAGTAAAGCCAGAAGGATATCGACAGTATTGCATGAGTAATATAAAGCAGTCCAAGAATTATGCGGGAGATAATGAAAGTAGTAAATAAGTATAATGCATGATAATAAGACTGGAAGATGTAAACTGCGAGAAATGAGTGTAAACGAAGCTAAAAAAATAGGCGCCCAAGTAGTCTAAACCACCAAATGCTGGTGCCACAGGGTCAGGGTCATAGTCATAGAGTCGCGTCAACGTCAGGCAGACTCGGGTCCTGGGATGTGGCAACGCCTGCTGAACCTAGATCATTGCGAATGAGGGATATTAGCAGTGCACTTGATAAAACACATCTCATTCCGACTAAATCTAGTGAATTGGGGTCATGGTCCCAGTTGTAAGTAGGCAACCACACCCCGTAGACACCTTCTTGACTCACTTAGCCCTCGCACACTCATAATGGGAATGAAAATCTATGGAAAAGCTAATTCACAATTTAAAAAATGAAGAAACGAAAATGAATTACTATGAAGATCCTTGCTGGTTTACTTAACTCAAACTGCACAGAAAAATACGCCCTATCGGCTCCTAACACTTTTCCCAATCAATACTCGATGCCGACTTTAGCTCGCTAGGTCCCTGATGTTCATTTACGTTGGTTTTAAATATGTTAGAACCATTAAAATTTGGTTTAGATTCTTATAGTTCCAAATAATCCCAATTTGATTTACTATACATATAGGTGTAGGCAATGTTACGCAAATATACCTAATGTCTTATATATACATATACATACATATCATTACATATGTCTAATTGTCACCTTTCAACCATTGATATGATATGACTATTGATTAATTATTTCATACTTTTGTCTCGTTCATTTATTTATTTCACTACAACTTACTAGGTCTATTAAGCCATCAATCACCTTATATGTATATTTTACATTAACTATCTACAGTTCTAATAATTAATATTGAATAGAGTAATCTATAGGCATGATCTTCCTTTTATTATTATTTTATTAAATTACATATCAATAAATACCTATAAAAACTACCATAACTATGGAATCCTAGGATAGATGATGCATATTAAAAAAGACCCAAAATATAAATTGCATGTATTAGCCATTAATCTACCATGTACACATTTATAATTTTTATTTTCTCATAAAGTGCATAACTTAATCATATGAAGTTTCACTAAAATGTTAATCTTATGGATTAAATTGAATTCATTCTTAAAGAGAAGACACACACTTACTTCAATTTGAGTAATGCAAGAAAAAATGAACTCTCACTTAAATAAGACATTAATGAAACATATAAGCATACATATTTTGCATAGGCTAATTAAAATAGGGTAATGGAAGAGATGAATAGACCATAATCTAAGATAGGGAGATAGAAGGTGAAGTAGATCATGCATGTACACATCAAGAGAATATGGAAAGAAGGAAAGTAATGCTTGCCTTGAGATAATACGCGTCTAATTGATTTTTTTCTTCTTGCTATTCAAGCTCTCTTTTACTCCATTAATGGTGTGTTTTTCTTCTTTAATTGAAGAAAATAGAATAAGCTAGTTATTTATATATGAGAAATAGGATTAGAGTCATTAAGACTTGATTGATTAAGCTAATCTAACTTAATTTTCTTCAAATTAAAGTTTCTCATCATTGTTCTCATGATGACACATAGATTCTACTTATCATCTCATTGGTCCACCTTACTCATGAATAGTGAACTTATAAGAGTGCCCTTCGTTTGTTTAGAAAATTTCCATTCAAACTATGTCCATTTCCCTAATCAATATCTTGTTTCTTGTGATAATTACCTTCCATACCATATGCACTACATTAATATCAAAAAAATTAAATCAAAGTATACAACCTTAGTCATGATGAGATAAATTCTTCTTTTTTTTCATAAAATCACTAGAACTCTTCTAATGTAAATTAAGGTCTTTATAATTTACTTGGAGTTTATACAACTTATTATTTCCATTTCCATATAGTTAGACATTTGAATTTATATGCTTAAGTGGTTCTTTCTTCATTTAATTAGATACTTTGCTTAGTAATGGGATTTCATAGCTTAGACTATTGTACAAAAAAAATAGTATTAGCCTAAGTTCCACCCTTGCACCGATCTACCCATATATCCGTCACTTGTAGCGTGCTCACACTTCGAGGGACTTCTCACTCGCACCTCGACAACATAACATTAAATAAATAAATAAACTAAATTGTGCGTAGTTGGTATAACTAATAAAGTAATACAGTCATCACACAATAAAAGTAATATACCTCGGTGTCGACTCCCGAGGGTTAACCGAGCTCGCCACGTCTCTCCAAGCCCAGGTCACAATCCTAAAATGACACGTGGTACGAGTTAGAATATTCGAGGAGTTATAAAATCCACCACCCTTTTCGGTCTTTTCACCATTTCTCATTTAAATTTCATGTTTATCTCATATATTTTAAGCTCAAATTAACCCTGAAAATACCTCAATTTCGTAAAAAAATTAGAAAAATTTCCAACACGCTCCGGTACATGGAGACACCACACACCTCTACTTGACTATATTTCGAAACGAATAGAGCATATTACATCCACTAGGCATGCGACACCCAAAAACAATATTTTAACTCATGATCTCTATGTAACACGTGTGTCCAACCTCGGGTAACTAAATCACAATTAAGATCCGAAATCATTTAATTAGTCAACTAATCAAGTTTACAAAATTTTCAGATTTCGCAGGTTTCTAAGAAAACTCAAAAAAATTAATTGCTTTGGTTTTTTGTGGCACTTTAAAGTCTAAGCAATTGACACAATTGCCCCTACAAGAATTGTATTTTTTGGCGACACTTTGAAGTCTAAGCAATTGACATAATTGCCCCTCATAAACTCTCTCTCTCCTCTCTGTCTCTCCAAAGGATAATTGCATTTTTAATGGGTATTTGGTATGTATGTGGGGGGGGGGGGGGTGGTGTATGGGTGGGGGGTATTTGTGGGATAAAAAACCATTTTTCCATTTTTTGGTCTTTTTGTGTTTGTCTTTGTACATTTTGGTTGATTATAATGTTATACTGTTTGTATTGCGAGTAATGCTGGGTTTGTACCCTATTTCCAGACTACAACGACACGTTTACACCTTGTAGGCCCTTCCCATCTAGAGAAGCGGTACTGTTTCATGGCTTCAAATGATAGGCCGTGAGAACATGTTTGTGCTAGTGACAAAGAACTCGACGCCGGGGCATTAAGCGCAGGGGAAGGGTGAAACCCGTCTGTGAGAGGTCTCGTGACATATAGGGGAATGTCACAAAGAGTTGGGAAGGGTAAAGCAAAAAATTGCTTCGAAACCAAGAAATGTAAAAGAAGAAGAGGAAACGACGAGGACTCAAACTGGTACCAAGAAATGTGGATGCCCTTTCCTTATCAACGTAAAGGAAAATGATGACTCCTTGTGGTATGTAATCGTTATATGTGGGAGGCACAATCACGAGCCCGCAAAAACTTGGACGACCATTCATTTGCTTAGGGAGATTGGATAAGGGGAGCAGGAAGTTGTGGTGCAAATGACAAAGGGGAATGTGAAGCCAAGAGACATCCTAAATACTTTGAAGCAAAGAGATGTTAGAAACGTATCGACAATGAGGACAATATATAATGCAAGACAAAAAGTCCGAAATGAGGATGCGGGTGGGAGGACTCAAATGCAACAACTGCTGTTGCACATATTGGAGAAGAATAAGTGGATGTCATGGCATAGGAAGCATCCCGTTACGAATGTTGTCACCGAGTTATTTTGGTCACATCCCGACTCAATAAAGTTTCTAAGGTGTTTCCCATCGCTTTTTTGATGGATTGCACGTACAAGACAAATAGGTATCGAATGCCTTTGTTGGAGATTGTTGGCATCACTTCTACGCACTTGACGTTCTCCGTTGGGTTCGCATTCTTATCATCAGAGAGTCATGGGAATTATGTTTGGGCACTTGAGAACTTGAGATCCATATTGGATGGGTGGCCTAAGCCTGACGTGTTCGTTACCGATAGGGACTTAGCCCTTATTAGTGCCATAGAAGAAGTTTTTCCGGCCTCGTCTCACCTCCTTTGCTCTTGGCACATCAACAAAGTAGTATTGGCCAAGACTAAGAAGATGTTTGGGGAGAACGATGGTTTTGCGCGTTTTATGGATAGGTGGACGGACGTGATGTATGCCAACTCGGATGCCTTATTCGAAGTTATGATGAATGACCTGCGTTGTGAGTTTGGGAATGTCAAGGGTCTTACTGAGTACTTGGACAACACATGGTTAAAGAACTACAAGGAGAAATTTGTCTCCGCTTGGACAAATAGAATTATGCACTTTGGGGAAACGACAACGCAGAGGTGGAGTCTGCATTCTATTCGAAGCTACACATCGGGGAACAATCAGACCAATTTTGAGACTCTGTGGAATGTGGTTGATGGCCTCCTTAGAATCCAACACAACAATATCAAGGCATCGTTTGAGCTAAGTTTTAATGTGGTCCAACATGAGTACATTGATGAGTTGTATCGACGATTGCGTGGTTATGTCTCTCAACTGGCGCTTAGGCTAATTAGAGATGAATTGACACGTGGAGAGGATGTTGGTCACGACTCCACTCGTTGTGGTTGCGAGATACACACCACACATAGCCTTCCTTGTGCACATGAGCTAAACCATCATATATTTGCTCTGGCCGCCCATCCCTATAGAGGACATTCATGTTTATTGGCGAAAGTTGAGTATGATACATGAGAATCCGGTGGACCCGTCTGGGTACAACGTGCACGATGAGATTGAACGGGTGTTGCAAAAGTTTCATGCTTGCACTGATGAGGACGATCGACTCAGATTATTCACAGCTCAGGGAGATTAGTCGACCTTCGTCTACACCGGAGTTGTGCCGCGGCGAAAATTAAGACAAAGGGAAGGACACCGGGTCTTCGAAGAGAAAACACGATGGTGACGATTCTTCAACGAGACGGTTGCTGCGAGCGGATTTGAGTACGTACTATCGACTCAGGAGGCCTCCGGTTTCTAGCGCGAAGAAAAGTAAAGTTGTTCCTAAAATGCGTCGTAGCGATCGACGCACGCAAAGTGCAACTAACATGGCTTACGATCATTGCGTAGAACCGGATTGGTTGCCACATGTTGAGGGCATCATCGATGTGGTTGCCGATGAAAATTGTGGATATCGGTGTGTTGCGTCCGGGCTTCGACTTGCCGATGTAGACGGGTGGAGGATTGTCCGTAGAAAGATGTATGATCGATTATCGGGCATGAAAACCTTTGGCGGGAATTGCTAGGCTCGAGTTACGAGTGTCAAGATTGCGGTGCATTGCCAAGAGAATCAAGTTGGTGCATCTTTCAAAGAATGGTTGACACTTCCGGACATGGGATTGTTGGTATCCACCGCATTCAATGTCATTCTCGTCAACCTCTCGCATGGGAGTGCTACCACATTTCTACCTCTACGTAGTGCTCCACCGTCGTCGTTGCATAACGACTTGTCATTGCCATGGTGAATGACAGGAATATACATTGGGTTAGGGTAAGTGCTATGAATATTGTTGAATTGTTATTTTTCCCCGGAGTGGGGTTGTGACAATATGTTTATGTTATATTGTTCACTTTGACAGGTGAAGTTGCGTGTGAATGCACTATTGCCATCCTTATATCCTTCGTGGGACCTAAGTATGTTGAGGATCTGCGCGAAAGGTTGGCGTGATGGATTCGTCTTTCGATACATCGCGCCCATTGCAACTATTGATGATGCCACCATATCGGTTGTAGATTTAGGTACACCGTAGTGCTAAACTTGTACCTAGAATTCTTGATGCCTCAAATTTACCAATTTTGAAAGTTAGTTGTCAAGTTGTACGGATATACAATGAGTGTAATTTTGTACCACCTTTGGGGTATTGTCGTACGCTTTGATTCTTGTATAGTGATTTTATCCTAGTACATTGATATATAATTACTTTTGTTTTCGTGGCTATTGTCGTGTTGAAATTTCATTCATGCGAAGTTAGTTGGAAAGTTAGTTGTCGAGTTAGTGGGAAATTGTTGCTGAACAGACGTGTCGACCCGAATGACCGAGACATACGGCATGCAAAGGTCGGCCATACACCACCGAGAACTAACGTTAAGGTTCGGTCGCGCAATACCGAAATTGCCGCTTCTCGTCGACCCATGCGCGACCTTACCCATGGCTTCTCACCATCGAACCAACACATATTTAAATACTTTGGAATCGGCGACATTCTCGTACGGTAAGACCGGAATCCCGTATTTGTCTCGGTTGTTCGGTACCAAAAATTGCACATGATTGTCGGCCTCGCTTGACCGAGACACCCTCATAATCGAAAAACAAGTATCCTAGAACAAAAAATACCAAAATAGAACGATAGGCAATGTAACATTATAAACCGTCATAAAAATGTCGTCAACAGTAAACAAGTACTCATCAAACATTTAAAAATGTCGTAAATCATGTAGTCAATACGCACCATATAAGCGCAACACAACAAGTACTCATCAAACATTACAAACCGTCATAAAAACATCTCCGTAAACCTCATAAAACTCAAAGAATGTCATACAAATGTCTATCCCTCCGCAAAACGGTCATTGCTTGGGTTTCTTCAAATTCTTCCTTTGATACTCCTTCCCATGCATTCTTTTCTAAGGCGAGCATCGGCCGTGGCGGGCTGCGTTGTGGCGGGGTGGAGTGTGTGGAAGTGCTACCATGCTTTGGGGCCGCTCGGGCTTCGGTAGGGCCGGATGTTGCGGTTGTGCCGGTTGCATGTCGCCGCCGGAGTCGTACTCGTGGGGGTGGGACCCGTACTCCTCCCCGAAAGAAAGTTGACGATGTCACTCGCCATTGTCCTAGCCGACTCATTCGTACGCACCTCCGGCGGGAGGTCCATCCATCGCAACGCCCGTCCAACGCTTTCGCCTATTACGCCGATGAAAAAAATCGGGTTAGTGTCAATGTAAAACATATCGAAATTAATAATAAATGCATAATACATATAACCATTTCAATACCTCAAGTAGCTCGTTGTCTGCGATGGTTGTGGCGACCATGTCATGGTCCTGAAAGCTCGGATTGCTGATAAGGGGATGAGACACTTTGAGGAACCAAGGCAGGTAGTCTGGTGTAGCCAAAAACTCAAATTCTCGCTTCTCCCGTACTTCAGAGCCAACAAATGGTTCCTCCATCGCTCCCAATTGTCTTGTTGGAACCCATACTTGACGGAGTACTTGTTCGCATATGGGCCTCGGTGTGCTTCCAATGATAGACGGTACGGAGGATCTGGTATAGATTGCACATGGCCAAACTGTCTCAGAATCCTCTCCGGGTGGTAGGGCTCCACCACATCCATGTACTTGATCGTCCCACTGTAAAAGGCCATCGCGTGCACAACGCCATTTTCCCTTAAATTCACATATGGGTCCCAAGTGACTGCAACAAATACAACAACCATTGTTAGCAAAAAAATCATCGGAGAGGATATGGATAACCATCTCACCTCACTTGGCGCAACCTATCCAAGGTTCTCCTAATGGCCCCGACCTTGTCAACATTCGCCACCGTCTCGTGCTTTTGAATCCATTTGGAGACACGAGGTTGCACGTAGTCCATGTACTTCGCATTGGGTGTGGCGGACCAAGTTTGAAATGGTCGTACACCCATCCCTCGCAAATATATACAATGTTAGTTAGTCCACAATTGCAAGTTGGCCTAATTGAAAAACAAAATGAAAATTAAGTCTATTTCACTAAAATACCTCAAGCAATGTGAGGTAGCCAAGAAATACTGAGACACTTGCGCCTCGTGGCGGACCCCAAGTGTCGATACAAGTAGGCCAATGCGGCGCACCCCATGCGTAGTTTCGTACGTCGTCCAAGTCCTCGAAGCTTCAGCAAATGCGATCGACACCGAGACCCACTCTTATCGGCAAAAGAGTGCGGGACAACAAGTACAGCCCAGTACGCTCGGGCGGTGCATTCCACGGAGAGGATAATTTCGGGTCTCGAACCGGCTTTGGGGCACCATCGACTCTTCAACCAATGTTTGCGCACTTTGTGAGCCCTGGCGATATTCACCTCCTCCTCGGCCTCCTCGACGCTAACCCCAAGTAGGTTCGAGACCATCTTGATAGCGTCCGAGCGAGATTCCTCCGTGTACCTCGCAAAGTTCTCCACCGCAACAACTTTGCCCGTCACAGAATCTTCGGAGGAAGCGACATCCTCTAATGAGATAGACATTTCACCAAAAGGTAGGTGAAATGTGTTCGTCTCCGCCCCCACCGCTCCACAAATGCAGAGATCACCTCCTTGTTGGCCTTGCGGTATGAGCGATCTATGAACGTATTCAACCCGGAACGCCGAATAATCCTCGAAGTCCCGCCGTGTCCGCCGGGCACGATCAAATCCCATTCTGTATTTGAGCTCCGTGATTGATACACTTAAGAACGGCCGCTCTGCGCAAATGTAAAAACATCTCGTCATTATGTGAAGACCATGAGTATTAAGTTAATCCGTTCAATGAAATTGAAATTACCTCATTGCTCCAAATCGATAAAGCCACATGATCCTTGAAGCTCTTCAACAACGCCCCGTCTATAGGACCACCGGGAATGGAGCACGCGCTTCAACAGGCACTTCTGGCTCTCCTTCATCATGGCCAGCTCCACCACTACTGCTCCCGCCCACATTACGATCTGTTTCTATCGTGTTCCCCTCCTCTGAAGAGTCACTGCTACTAGACTCCGATGCATGCCCCTCCTCTTCCCCTCGGGCAACAACAAGATCCTCAGGTCGCCCGGCATCGTCGAACCCTCATCGTGCAAATGTAACCTTCCACGAGTACCATCTACATTCGCCTTGCCCTTAACATCCTCATTCTCCTTTTCTTTCTCTTTCCTAAGGTACGATGTCGTTGTCGGGGTCTCCGCCACCTCGCCCCTGGTTAGGCCTCGGCACCTCAATACCAAATTTCTCCTCCCTAGTCACACCTCAGACTTTCGGACGAGCCATACACGAAAAAATTACAACATATAAGCGCATGGAACAGAACCCAAAAAAAATTTACAAAAAAAAAGTTCAAATTCATCCATTTCGATGTCTCGGTCAAGCGGTCCGTCAAACAACCTATATTTTCGGTCCACTCATGACCGACAATTCCTCCAATATATCTAGCAGGGTACAACCGAGTCCAATGAAAAGGTCTCGGTTATGCACCACCGAGATTGCTTGACCATTTCAATTCGCCTTGCTCTCGCCAATCACGCCCGAGCCTACTCTAACACTCTCGCCGGTGTACAACCGAGAGAAGTATGAGCAAATTCTCGGTTGTACACCACCGCCACCACATTACCTAGCACTAATTCTAGCTCTCGTCACATCTCGCCGAGACAACTAGAGTACTCTCGGCCATGCGTAACCGAGCCATCACAGCTTTTCCGGCCTTTGTGGCCGAGACTTCGACTTCCCAAAATGTTGCTTATATCTTTAAGGAAAATTCTAACTTTTTTTGTTTGGTTGGTTTTGTAGTGTCAACTGCCCTCTTATAGGGGAAATATATGGACACAATTACGTACTCCTCATAAAATCACCTCTCTATTACCCTTAAGGGTCATGTTGACCCTATCTTTTGTTATTCTCAAAAGTATTTTGACAATTCTTATGTTTTATTCTTTTTGAAATTTGGGTAGTTTCAAGTACAATCAAACAAGGAAAATATAAACTTGTTTAGAATAAGTTAACTCCCTTGTAAACTACCTTCCCTGAAAGAAGATTTTTTTAGAAGTTGACAAAAATGAACAAAACGAGGTCAAAGTTGAATCAAACAAAAAAAAAAAAAAGAAAATACTAGAATGACAACCACTAAAGCATGCCTCAAGACACATTAGCCCACATGAGTCATCCATGCAGCTTTGATGCGCGTGTAATAAATCAAGATCTGTGTGTGTCCGTATCTCGAAGTGCACACAAATTACTCAAATAGGCTCTATATGACTTTCGGTGTGATTTCTTTGTTCTCATTCTAGCACTTCTCAAAAACAAATCAACTCCCTTATCAAAATGACCAGACCATGTTCTATAGGAGGGCCTGATGGGCGACGACCCCAGGTCCCCCCACTTCAGAGGAGGCACCATTGGGGCTTACAATTGGAGGGTATACATGTAATTACACATTATTTTTTTAACCCTTATCTTAGCCTATGCCAAAAGGCAAACACTTCGAAACGTGATTGATTTATTGGCGTATTTTTATTTTTATTTTTATCAAAGACACTACTATTTATTCCATCTTTTAACTCTCACACCCGCACCATCTCTCCAAATATCTAAATTTCTCTCTTTGAGCCACATTTTTCTCATAGCAATACCTAACATTTTTCTCTCTTTTCTATTCTCACTTATGTCCCTCAATTACTCTCTCTCATGCAGCAAGATGTCTATATATATTTATGCTCCTTTTTATCGAGATATTATATATTCATGCTTTTTATTTCATCTAAGTTATTTCATCAAGCTTACACTATAGTTTCTAAAAAAGGCTTAAGTTGTGCTTATGCACTTGTGATACGGTGCATCCATCAAGATTTTTCTTAGCCACCATGAATCACATAAATTTAAGATTAAAGATTAAAAGAATTAACTATGAGATTGATTAGGAAAGACTTATCATCAAATATTATATATTGTTTATAAAGAGAATGTAAGAAAAATTGCTTCGCATAATGCATGTCTAGTAATTTTATAATAATAAAGTAACATGTATTGAACTTTTGTATTTGTTTTTTATGCTATTTTCTGTTAATTCATTTTTTTCTTTTTTTTTCTAACCCTATTTTTTATTTAAATATAATTACTTTTTGTTTTTTGTTTTTTTTATGTCCACTACAAGAATAATGAGGAATAGCATCAAAAAATTGCAGCAGACCGAATCTGTTGTTAAACAACAACAAATCAGCAACAATTCTGCATCAGATAGACCGTTTGACTCGGTTGACCAAAAAGCAACAAATCAGTGATAGATTTGTCAACAATTGTGACAAATTGCATTTTGTCACTGATCTGTCGCTGATTTCTCCCACTATTAATTTCCCGCCAATTCGTGACGGATCAACGATCGATCAACGACATACACTAGTTTGTCGCTGATCTGAAGCTAAATCTGCATGACAGATCTGCTACTGAGATCGCGACAAATCAATTTTGTCGCGATCACGACAAATCAAGAATGATCGTCAAGAACATACTAGTCTGTTGCTGATCTGTCGCTAATCTCTAAATGGTATTTACAACCAGGGGCTCTCCTCCTCGTCCCTGCAAACCCATTTCATCCGAAACGCCGAAGATCCCCGCCGCCGCACCGTTGCCGAAGATCCGCCGCCACCACCGTCGCCGTCGTCGTCCATTGCCATCGTCGACGTCGACCGCGACTCGCCGCTCATTCGTTCATCTCGCAACCCCGTCCGATGCGAGTCGCCGCGCGCCTGCCGATCGAGCTTGTTGGTCGACGCGATCGCCATTGCTGCGCGTATTCTCCTCCGGCGCTGCGCGCTGCGGTCTTCTCCTCCGGCGCGCATTGTTCGCGCCATTGCCGCTGTGCCCTTTTTTTCGAACCGCCGCCGCGCCCCTTCTTTGATCCGCGCCGCCGTATCAACAAAGCTCATGGCCCCGTGATCCGCCCTTCTGCGCGCCCCCAGGTCGATATGTAATGTTTACTTAGTTGAGGAATCAACTTCTTTTTGTTCCTTCTACTTCGAGGATCATATTAGCACTTCTGCACGAAAGAATCCAACGAAATGATGCTTTGGTGGAGTAGGTCCGAGTGTTGCTAACAATGGTGCATTCTCGATTTTCATTCATCCGGCGACCGTTGGCAAAGCAAGGAAACGATACCTCACGTCGAGAGAGTATGTTGCAGCTCATCAATATGTGTTACTAAATTGCCCGGAAGTAGTTCCGTTCATAAGGTATTAAAAATCAGGGTCATTTTTCCTCTGACATTTTTTCTATGCAGTGTATAATCTCATATCATTTTTTGTAGCATTTTCAAGTCAATCGTTCGTTTTCAAGAACCGAACATCACTGATCAAGCTATTGAGATCAAACTTGAGCAACAATTTGCAGCTTGGTTCTTGCAATATGTACGTAATAGTTTATATACGCATACGTCTCATTACGTTTCTTGGTTGATTTTAATATCGTAATTTTACATCTATTAGGCTGAACAAAACGATGTGCCGAGGGCGATTCGTCAAATTTCTCAAGGACCAATGCGTTCATGTACGAGTTATCCCGCATACCTCGTTAATGGATATAAGTTTGACACACTTTCATACGGTACGAACAAAACAACCCAAAACAGTGGTGTATGCGTCAAAGGTGGGAACGATACTGATTATTACGGTGTATTCCGAGACGTAATTCGAATTGATTACCATGATGGGTCGCTTCGAACAATGCTGTTTAAATGTGATTGGTTTGATCCTACTCAAAATGGTACACGACTTCTTCGTAAGCTGGGGTTGGTAGAAGTTCATAAAAACCGTCGGTTCAATAGGTACGAGCCTTTCATATTGGCAATGCAAGCAAATCAAGTATATTATCTTCCTTACCCTTCTATCGGAAGAAGGGAACGAAGTGATTGGTTAGCTATATGCAAGCTACAACCAAAGTTCGTAGATGAAACCAATGTGATTAGTTCAGAAATGGCCATATCGGACAATGCATTTCAAGCGGATCAAAATGAGAATATGGACATCATGGAAGTAGATGTAGATCCTTTTGCGTCGGCAGCTGTTGATCCGACAAGTGAAATTGTGTCTGACAACGATGAATTTGAGATAAATGCGGACGATGAAGAAGATGATGAGTTCACATCGTCATCAGACAGTGGTAGCGAAGATGAGTTTGAGTGATTGGTGTGAGGTTTTAGTGCAATATATCTATAAACTTGCTTGAAATATGATGTTCACGTTATATAAACTATATCTCTATAAATGTTATTTGTATGACTCAACTGAATTATTTGTTTATGCGATAGATATAGATACCATTATATATGGCGGGAGGTAGGGGACGTGGTAATCCAGAGGATGAGGACATGGAGGACATCAATAGACATCCTGGAGGAGACTAGCACCACCGGACGAGGTACCCTGTCGCACCATGCTACACATGCCCATCCGGATGGTCGTTACTCATTACATTATACCCACAGATGGTCACATGTGACTCGTCCATACCCGACTTATGCCCCTGGACCGTCGTCATCACATTATACCTCCTCATCGCCTCCCGGTCATCCAAATCCATATCAGCATGGCACACCATCTCCTCCAGTTCATGCACTCCCACCTCAGCATGGTTTCATTCCCTCCTTGTCACACCACTCCACACCATCACCTCCAGCAGATGTATACCCACATGACCATGGTATCGGCCGTCCTCGTCACATCACGCCACACCATCACCTTCAGGTCATCCCGCTCATTCTCCTGGAGTCGGCGACGAACACACTTCTACATCTCGTAGGCCCCCAGCACCACATCGTCATTCATCCGCGAGGTCATCCAGTAGCATGTTGCGGTCATCGATACCACATCCGATTGAGGAGATCCCCGACTTTTTCATACCTCCGACAGCCCTTGCGGAAGGCGAAAACCCTCTTATTTATCTCATTGCTGAGCATGGCTTGTATGTTACTCTCCACAAAATATATCTGCGTCCAATTTATAGAAATATTATTTTCTTAGACTAACCTAAATGACGAAATGGTAGGTTACACCCTTCTTCCGTGGCGGCAAAGAAGATGAGTTTAGTTTTTAAGAGCGGATATTTGAAAGAAGGATGGAAATGGGAATATGTTCCACAATCCCAACGAGATATATACTTGGCGCGTTGGAAGGTCGAACTTCACATCACCATTGGGTTAAATAGCGGTGAAACTATTATATGATCATAGAAATGATGATGTTTTCATAATACTTGTTCATCTGTAGGTGTTCTTCACTTGGGACTTGCCAATGTCCTTTGCGATATATGATGCGTGGTGTCGGAGGGCAGCCATTCGGTACACGGGCAATATATATCTCATCGCGAAGAAAAGAATACCACTTATTTACTTAATACCACATATTTACTTAACAGAAGGGTGTTTGAGCATTACAAGCGAATGCGAGCAACGGATGAATCATTCAAGAAAAAGTCCGAGCAGATTAGCAGCAATAGAAAGTCCGAGGTGGGAGGGCCGGGCACTGGTATTTCGCTGCATAGCGCTGAAAGTATATCCGCTAGACAACATGGTGATACGTTGGTACGTATACATACAGAAATAGTGTCTTTAGTAGATGAACCGAAATAAAAAACTATTAATCCTGTAACAATGTTGTAGGAGAAGAACCTTCAACGTCGTCCCACACGGAAGGAGATGTTTCAACACCTCCACACCCATGGCCATGACGGACAATCATTCGTAGATCAGAGATCCGCGAAGATTGATGTAAGTAATATGAATTGCATATATATAACTAGTTCGAGACAACACATGTAGCCCATCAATTTAAAAGAAACCAATAGAGTTAACTATAATTTCATACTATTTAATGCAGGCTGAACTCACTCGGAGATTGGAGGAGATGTCCACCTAGACCCCCGACACATCGATTGACGAGGATGCCGTTTATCTTGAGGTGGTGCCAGAGGTCAAGGGACGTGTATACGGATTAGGGTCACAAGGTTATCATCGCAGCATATCTTCAGGGGGAGCAAGCTCATCTCGAGGACCAACGTACGAAATTCATGAGTTGGAAGAGCTCCAGCGGGACCACCAAAGGTTGCAAGAAACATTGCTGAAGGAACGAATGGAAAAACAAGAACAAATGCAGAGAGACAAGATGGAACGCCAGGAAGAAACTCGAGAGATGCAGGACCGGTTAGCACGTATGGAGGCATTGTTGATGCAACACCTTGGCATTAGGCCCCACGTGCCTCCGACACCGCGGACTCCATCATCATCAGTAACAAAGCGTTCTGGTCCTCAGAGTGACGACCACCCTGGTCATTTGACGACTGAGATAGCACCTTCTCAGTCTGCGCACCCGCATGACCACCGACTCCGGGCATTGGACCTCTCCACATAGAAGGATGTCGAGGATCAACGTCATCTTTTGGATGATCATGATGAGTTTATGGAGCACCTTATGCGCCTCCGCGACCACCGCCACGGCAAGAGTGATTGGATGTCCTATCTTTTTTAATGGTAAACTGTTAATTACGAGTAATGTATATCTTCACATTTTTTCCCTTCTAATGTAGTCGATGTGATTACTTCATTTGCGAGTGTATGTGCACCTATGACATTTGATATGGGTGTTGCATAGGGAGGCAAACTTACATCACCAATTGGGTTGCAAGTTTCAGAGATTCCTTTGGTATGCAACCTTCTGCCCTTTATTTTATTCACAAAATATCCATTTAACATGTGAGGCCTGAAAATAACTTGGGCAATTATATAGGTTGAGCTTATTATTTAAATCATCACCATGAATTTATCTTTTGAGTTTAATTGCAAAAATGGGCAAATTGGTCATCTTTTTATCGAATTTTTTACATTACATGATGTTCTTAACTTAATCAAAAGAGTACGTGCAAGCTTAGTAAAAGTTAGTGTTAAATTAATTCATGATTTCTTAGACTTTGCATTTTAACATGTGAGGCCTTCAATAAGCTTTGGCAATTATATAGGTTGAGCTTATTATTGAAATCATCAAAAAAGGCTAAGTTGATACATATCAAAAAAAGCTTTTATTTTATGTATTAGAAATCCTTAACTCGTTGTGTGTATTTTGGAGTGGTTGTGTTGGTCATGTTATACATCGAGATAGGAAGACTGTGATAGATAGTGTGTACTCAGAAACAACACTGTATTCAATTTCACTTTACTTGGATGTGATGCTATTTTCATTGTGTTTGAATATTTTGGTTGCATTTCGAATATTAGTGTTATGCGTAAATTTATGTTAATCGCGTGGTTCTCTAGGTACTCTTGTCTAGTATACCTTCTTTTAGGTACTGTTCCATGGCCCTTCTTACAATTGCTATTCATTTTCTGGTCCTTCCTCTTTTAGGGGAATGTTGCCCTAAGAGAATGTTGTTATAGTTATAAGCATTCACTTTAGGGAGTAAATATTGGTTATTGAGGATTGGTAACATAAATGAATTTTGTTGGTTTTTTAGTTATGAAATTAATTGAAGTTCGAAACTTATGGACATGTAACAATATTCTATGTTCAATATATCTAATATTGGAACTTGAACCACATGAAAGAATGTACAAGAGGAAAAAAATTGAAAAAAAAACATGGAATGTCATGTATGGAAGTTCATTCAGTCCCTTTTGAGTTGGAAATTTTTGTGTGTGTCACTGTGTGCGATCTTTTATGTATGAGATCGATGACCAAGGCTTAATTTTAGGATTTTTTCATTTGTGTTTGAATATTTTGATTGCATTTCGAATATTGTTCAAGTTTTTCCTTTTCATTTTCAGGATTTGGATGGGACACGCACTCCTAGCCCCAGAATTTGTATGGTGCCTATCTTCTATAGGTGAAACAATTGGGTAAGAGTGTGGGATTGACATTGCATATATATATATATATATATAATATTAATTTATATATATATATGTAAATTAATTTGTGTAGCCATCTTAATTTGTGTAGTATTTTGTATTTTGTTGAATAATGTTCATCTAGTAGTATATAGTATACTACTAGTTAATTATGAAATGTTAATCTCCACCTTTTGTAGATATTGTTTGTCAAATTTTGATAATATACAAACAATTTCTCAATTTTCGTTTTAATTGCAAAGAGAAAAATTGTATTTTTGCATATTTTGTCATTTCAGATTCCAATTTACTATTTACTGTGAACTGTAATTTTTAAAAAAATTACCATTCCAAATCGTGACAGATGACCAGAATCATCGCGATTTGCACAATCAGCAAAAAGTTGTCTGCTTGCTGATCTGTCTCTATTTAGCGACAGATCGGGACGATGATAAATGCTTTTGTTTGGCTCAGTAGTAAATCAAATACGCTTGATCTTGGTTGTCAATGACGACCATGTATGTCGCTGATTTGCAACAGATTTGCAACAAAACCTCTTTTGCTGACTGTACTGAAATTAGCAACAGATTTGTTTCTGTTGCTGTTCAGCGACAGAATGTTGTCACAAATCTGTTGCTGAACAACAACAGAACCAAAATCTGTTGCTAACTTCAATCTGCAACAAAGAGTTTAGCAACAGCTCTGATCTGTTGCTGATCTGTTGCAGGTTCGCTTAGCAACAAATCCGTACCAATTCAGCATCAGATTTGTTTGTTGCTGTTTAATTTTTTTCTTGTAGTGGTCTTTTTTTATTATTAATTATTTCTTCACTTCACCAATAATAAGTGTATATTTTTCACTATTAGTTTAAGTCCCGAGAAAAAAATAAGGAAAAGTCTAAAAATATTTTATTTATTTTTATGTGAAATGCTCCATTTTTAAGTTTCGCCATATATCTAAAAAAACTAAAGAGCAGACCATGAAAATGACCAAACAATGTTTTAAAATGATGATGTTTGCTACACACACCTAATGGCTTCCTTACACACACACCACAAATTACAAACACCACATTTTTTTATTTTTTAATCAAACTACCTGTACTTCACTCACACACCTCCTTTGTTGATTAAAAAAATGTTTATGGCGCTGCAATGCAAACCCTGACCTCAGCACCACATGACAAAGACATAATTGGTCTGGCACAGAGTTGTACACTACAAAACCCAACCAAAAAGATGCATTTCTTTGGTATTTTTTTATATGTTTTTTGTCTGTTTTTCGTACCTATTCACATCAAGACTCGCCCCTTTGCGTATAAATATTAAGTCTTTTAGTTTTCTATAAATTAAAGGGTTCAAAATGTATTAAACACATTGAAATCACAAAGTCTTTGAATCAAAGAGTTAATTGTGATTGTTCTTGACTAAAAGGATCATTCTCTCAAAAGTTCTTCAAAGAGTGTTTTTGGATGGAGTTGTGTTACACACACATCATCCAACAATCATTAGAGACTTGATTGTATCATAAAGGTAAATTTTGGTTTTCTCATTGTGTATTCACGGTATTGACCGGAAGGGAGAAATCTTATCTAAAAGAAAATAATTACACGCCTCAAGTCTTTGTTTGGTACTCATTCTCATATGGTATTCTCTATCCGAAGAATTTTGCTCCAACAATTTTTATACAAAAAATTTCTTTTCAATGGCTTCTTCGATTTTGGACGGAATTGCTCAAACGAATATGAATGGTGGTTCTTCCTTGTCCTCCAAACTAAACTCTAATGGCAGGTTTGTTCCACACTCAATTCGAATCATGAATCATGATTTGACTCGTCTGGATCACTTTGATGACGACAACTTTAAGTGATGGCAAGAGAAAATGATGTTCTTTCTCACATCCCTCAAGTTGGCGTACATCCTTGATGATGCGCTAGAGACCCTTCTTCAACTAACTTTGAATGATTCAAATGAAGTGGCTGATCGATTTGTCACGAAAAATGCGGATGACTATCTTAGCCAGGGCTACATACTAAATGTGCTCTCTGACAATGTCTACGCGGCGCATCAAAGCATTGAATCGAAGAAGGAGTAGTGGACTGCGTTGGACACCAAATAAAGAATTAAGGAGTCTACCAATCGTAAGTTTTTAATTTTAGATTATTTGGATTTTAATATGGCCAACGACGATTCTCTACTTACTTAAGTTCATGACTTTCAAAAGATCGTTGGTGATCATAACACTACTGGAATTTGTCTTGAAGAAGAATTAAGTGAGTATAATTATTTCTAAATTGCCTACTAATTGAAATAATTACAAGAAGAAACACATTCATGAGGAGAAAAGTTATACTCTTCAATCCCTTCAATGCCATTTTCGAATTGAGGAAGACTCTCTCTCTCTCTCTCTCTCTCTCTCTCTCTCTCTCTCTCTCTCTCTCTCTCTCTCTCTCTCTCTCGAGCGTGAGAGATAGAGAGGGGTTGGGGATGACTTGAATTTTGAATCTGGTTCAAAGAATAATTTAGTAGAATCTCACCATTCCAAGAAATTTAAGATTAATAATGATTCAAAGTTCAAGGGAATTGCCAATGAAAACACTTCAAGTAAGAAATGGAAGTGTTACTATTGTGACAAACCAGGACACTATGCACGAGCTTGTCTTTCCAAGAAGAGATTATCGATGAATAAAGAAGTAGTTAAGGAGATTCACAATATGGAGAATATGGAACTCATAGCAATGGTTTGCCAAACCAATTCGGTTGCAAATGAAGTTGGGTAGTGGTCGATACCTACGCAACCATACATATTTGCAAGGATTGTATTATTTTCAAGACATACAAAGATTTTGCTACTAATGAAGAAATGCGCATGGTGAACAACAATCACACCAAGCTGGTTGGCAAAAGAACGGTGGCGTGACGACCCCTTATCTAATCTAGGGCACCACCCGCCTAATCCCATCATTATGCCTGATCTCAGCCACGTAGGACTTAACAATGTATTAGTCAAGTCAACCTTTAGTCCTATTCTCCTTAATACACATGTCCATGATAAACAATACACGACTCTTATTGTTATAAAATTTTCAATTTAAATTAAAACTTTTAAACAATTATTAAAATATCTGAAGTCTTAATGGTTTAGTAGAAGCAATTAAATACAAATACTAAGTGTTGAAAACAAGGAAAGCACGATCACATGTATATATATATATATATATATAAAATGGTGATAACCAATGTAATAAACATGTGTCAGATCGGGGAACTAATGCTCAACCTAGACATATATACAACCCAAATGTATCTGAAAGGCATAATGTGCATAATACAGTAAAACATAAAAAACCTACAAAGTCAAGACCGGATGCACGCCCCAAGCTCAGAGGTACTCGCAAACCTTCTCCTTGATGGGTCTGCTAGTCGATAGATCTGCACCCACCATCATAAAAAGGACGGTGAGTACAGTATAATAGAAAGTAACATCTAGAGATTCTCATCCACATTCCCAAATATACAAAAGGTATTTAAAAGCATAAAGATAGCGAAGGATTGCTGAAACTGAAATATGCTATTAAATACCAAAGCTAAACAAGTGAAACTAACACTAGGTTAAGTAGTGATGATCTAGGTCCGGTCGGTCGTGAGCTACGTCACTTCAGCCTTTAAGGCCACTTAAAAAGGATGTGTATTATTGCACAGTCTGGTATTCATTTGCCGACAACCCTAGGGACTCTAACTCCGTGTGTCACTTAACTCAATATTGTGCAATGGACCGTAGACATTAAGACTACTTTACATTCACAAGGATGCATCATTAAGAACTATAAAGTAAAGTTATTGCTTACAAAAGCACTATAAGTAAGAGTACAAGTCCATATCTAATTCATCAATATATTATCCTAATATCATACTATTCAACTCTTATATCAATTCATAAACAACCAACAAGTACAATAGACAAGGATAGAGTCAATGAATCAATTCAAGGAACGATATCATGGCCAAAACAACTCACTAAGTGAGTAGAATAAACCAAAATTCATGATATCATATCACAAAGCACAAACTATTCAAAATAGACCATATAATAATGATATATTGGAAATGAAATGTAGAAAAGAACCTCTATAGATTTACTTACATAGCACGCAAAGTTCTTAGGCTAATCTGGCCTCCTGACACCCCATAATGCATACCCGAGCTCCCAAAAACTCACCTTTAAGTTCTTGAGGTTAATTAGGGTGGTTTAGGACTTGTACAAACTATTTTAGTTAGTTTAAATGGTTGTACAATTCAACTTTTAAAATCAGCCCCATTAATAATTTGGTTATGTCCAAATCTACTTTAATAAAATAGATACAGTTTTGGTGCAACAACTTGTGTTGATTTCAATTACCAAAACGTTAAAATTATGTATTGTAGTACAAAGAGAAGTTTTTAGAGCTATGTCTTAGCTTTCCAGAACTATAAGGTTTGCGCAATTATGATAAGAATCGAAGGAGATATGCAGATTTTACCACAATGGCTCAAAACAGTTTTAGTTTTTCACCAGCAACTTTGAAAATTTCATTTCTCCTAAGCCATAGCTTGAAAACTCATGATCTTTTTAATAAAGTCTAAAAACATATCCTAAGACATCATACTTAAAGATGAGCTCAATCCAATAGGAAATGAGGGAGTTATGCTAAAAACAACATGACATTAACAAAACTGTGAACTTAAAAATTACATATTCATCACCAACGTTGCAGAGGGTTTTTAGACATGAAAACATTCGAATTTCAAAATCTTTCAGTAAAAAAGTTGTTCACCTTTGAGTTAGCTTTCAAATGTCACCAGATTGAGTCTATTTCAATTTAATATGAGGAAGTTATGACCAAGATACAGAGACTAGTTCATAACAACAACATGAAAAATTTCCATTTTTATTTTACAACTTCAAAAATTCATAACTTTTTTATTTCAAAACCAAATTAAGAACTTCTTAATAGCTAGATTATTAGCATGAAATGAGGAATCCAGATATATAAACTAATTCCAAAGACTCAAACATCTACCCTCTAAAAATGACTAAGAATCAGAATTGATTTCAAACTCGAAACCCAAAACTAAAGATGTTGACAAAACTTTGCAGAGTAGTTATGTAAATTGATTTACCTAGTTGTAAGCTTCCTTAACCTTAATCATCTCCCTCCAATTCATTAGAATCCTAAGTTGCTGATTTTTTTCCAGATCTTTATTTCCCTCTTTGATTAAAATGAAAATGGTTTGCATGGATTCCCCATTAAATCCTTATATATAATATATGGTTAGATTAATTTGTAACCATTGATCCTGATTTACCTACTCATCTCTAGAAAAATCTAATGACTTATGCCCATCCTACAATCCACTAACTTACCTACTAACTCATCCTTCCTAACACATACTTTTAACTCAATTTATTTTGTGATGATGTCCACACATATCTCGAGGTACATCAATGCTTATTGTTTTATTTTTCTAACTTAGACCACATTTATGTAAATTGAACTATAGGCACATTGAATTAGCTATTTTAAGTCACATTAACTTAATTTAAGACTTACCACATCACTTTCTACTTCGTTCTCACATCGACACGCATATCGAGATGCATCCTCGCTCACGTCTTGACATCTATATACAAGTAGAAGTAACTTAATAAGTCTACACACATACATTACACCAGGAATACACCACATTAAATAAAATATACATCGGCCACATGCTTCGATCAGTGCACGTATCTCGATATGGGTCCCATCATGGATCAGTGATCCTGATTATGGTAATAATTAGGATTAGAAATTTGAGTCGTGATAGGAGGATATCAAGCTTACTTTGAGAAGATTTTTACATTTAATCAATGTTTATTATGTACCCAAAATGTGTAAGAATCTTCTATTCGGTGACCTCCTTAATAAGAAAGGTTTTCATCTTGTCTATGAGTCGGATAAATTTGTCTTGTCCAATGGAGGTGTTCTTATTGACAAATGATACTCATGTAATTACATGATTAAGTTGAATGCAATAACACTGAATTATTTTTCTTATATGGTTGACTCATGTTCATTATGGTATGGTAGATTTTGCCATTTTAGTTTTCGTTGCGTTAGAAATATGCACAACTTAGTCTTAATTACTGATTTTAAAATTGATCATGATACTGAGTGTGAAATATGTGCACAAACAAAGATCACAAGGGGATCACACAAATTGGTTCAAAAATCTTCTCAAATTCTTGATTTGATACATAACGACATATGTGATTTGAAAAGTCATGTTATGTTAGGAGGAAACACATATTTTCTCACTTTTATCAATGATTTTTCAAAATATTAATATATTTATCTTTTGAAAATCAAAGATGAGTTTATGAAAATTTTCTTGTTTTCAAATCGAAAGTTGAAAATCAACATAATGAGAAAATTAAGGCTTTAAGGTCCGATAAGGTAGTGAGTATTGTTCCAGAGAGTTGACAAAATATTATGAGACTAATTGAATAATACATCAAGTCACGACACCTTATACAACGCAGCAAAATGCTGTGGCAGAAAGAAAAAATAGAGCTTTAGTAGAAATGGTTAATTTCATGCTACTAAGTTCGAACTTGCATTTGAATTTATGGGGGATAAGTCATTCTATCGGCTTGTTTCATTTTGAATAGGGTCCTATTAAAGAACTCTAATGTAACCTCATATGAATTATGGTTCAAGCAACAACCAAATTTTATAGATTTAAAACTTGGGGTTGTTTAGCTTATGTAAGAAAATCGAGTCATAAAAGGCCTAAATTAGGAAATAGAACTTTTAAATGTGTTTATATTGGTTAGTTAAAGCATAGTGTGACATATAGACTCTTGAGTTTGGAAACTGATGAAATAATTGAATCTATAGATATACATTTCTTTGAACATTTAAACAAAGCACATAACATGCTTTTGAGAATTTAGAGGATTTGTCTCAAAACTTTTTTAATGAACAAATCATGAGAATCTAGAAGATTTGCCTTCAAATTCTTCTTATGGATAACGGGACCCTCCTACTACTGATAGTGAAAATGTTGAAGTGAAGAGAAGTAAAAAAGCAAAGGATTGATAAAGATTTTGGCTCAAATTTCATAACCTACTTGGTTGAAGAAAATATATGTGAAATTAAGGAACAAACAAATTTGTCCTTAATGTTGATGATGATCCTATTTCGTTTCAACAAACAATTGCATTAAGGGATGATTCATTTTGGAAAGAAGCGATCAATAATGAAATGAATTTGATCTTATCGAATCAAACTTAGGTGATTTCTGATCTTCCACTGGAATCAAAGGAAATTGGGTGCAAGTGGGTATTCAAAACAAAATTAAATGCAGATGGTACTATAAAGAAATTCAAGGCTGGTCTATTAGATAAGGGTAATAGACAAAAACATGACATTGGTTATTTTCATACATATGCATTGGTTGCAAGAATAGCATCCATTCGGGTGTTGATATCTCAATCTTTCTTCTATTTACCATTTAGTTATCCATCAAATAAATGTGAAAACGGTTCTTCTAAATGGTGATCAAGAGGAAGAAAATATACATGGAACAACCAAAAGTTTTGTTATGCCAGGTCAAGCAAAAAAAGTTTACAAATTGGTGAAATCTCTCTATGGTCTTACAAGCCCACATGCAATGGCATGAGAAGTTTGACCCGGTTGTGTAATCAATTGGATTCTAAGTCGATGATGTTGATAAATGTGTTTACTGCAAGTTCGACAATAACGTTGGTGTTATCATTTGTTTATATATGGATGACATGCTTATATTTGGGACTTCACTAGCTTTAGTTGAAGAAACTAAACAATTCTTATCTACTAGTTTTGACATGAAGGACTTAGGAGAAGCTAACTTAATTTTGGGAATCTGAATCTAACGACAAGATAATGCTCTTACATTATCTCAATCTCATTATATTGAAAAGATATTGAAGAAATTTGGTCATTTTAATCAAAAGTTAGTTTGTACACCTATCGAGCCTCATTTAAAACTAATAAAGAACACAGGTAGGTGTTTATCACAACTAGAATATTCTAGTATGATAGGAAGTCTCATGTACGATATGCATTGCACAAGACCTGATATAGCAAATGCAGTTTGTATGTTATGCAGTTCATTAGTAACCCAAGTAAACAATATTGGGATGCGGTTACCAGGATCTTTAGATACTTGAATGGGACTTTGAATTATGGTTACATTTTAATTGATATCCTTCAGTTTTAGAAAGTTATTGTAATGCTAGTTGGAATAATGTGGAGTCAAATTCTAAATCAGCTAATGGATGAATTTTTTACGCTAGGAGGAGCGACTATTTCTTGGAACTTAAGGAAACAGACATGTAATTGCCCTAGTAGATGCAAGCAAAGAAGCGAAATGGCTTAGGAACTTGTTAATGGAGATATTATGGAGCAAGCCATGTTCAGCTATATTAATCAATTGTGATAAAAGACAACTTTATATAAGGTCACAAAGTGAGACTTATAATGGAAAGTCTAGCCATATAAGTCTAAGACATAATATTTTGAGAAAATTACTCAAAAATGGGGTTGTCACAGTTGATTATATGAAATATAAAAAAAATTAGCGAATCTATTAACAAAGGGTCTTGTTAGAGATATGGTGTTTCAGACATAAAAGAATGAATGAGACTTAGGTTTGCCTAAATCAATCATCACTTGATGAGAACTCAACTTAATTCTTGAAAGTATTGAATAAGTTTAAGGAATGCAAAAAGTCCGTCTCTCGATTCCGTTGCTAATCGACACGGAATCGAGAGACGAAATATTATGTCTCGATTCCGTCTCTGATTCCGTTTCTGATTACGAAATCAGAGACGGAATTCTTTCCGTCTCTGATTCCGTTTGTGATTCATACATTTATTCCTGGAAAATTAGAGACGGAATAGCGACGGAATGTTTGAATTCCGTTGCTAATCCGTCTCTAATTTTCCTTTTCGTTTAATTTTCAAACATAAACATAATCCAATTGGTTCTCCAACCTATAACTTGAAATTACAACCATAGGACCTACTCCATCGCCTGCACCCCCTCCAACAACTCCTTGGGGGTGCTAACATCCCACAAAAAGCCAAATTTGACATTCATACATCGACAATATATATCAACAAATATTCAAAAGAGAAAAAAAAAAATGTAAAACTCAAAATTTGAAAAAGATTTATATATCCACTTTAAAATTGTCTTGTATTACAAAAGCTCCAAATTTGTGATAATTATTCACAAAAACCACCAATCCTATTGTTCAACAACCACAAAAAAAAGAAAACTTACAATCCTCAACCACAAAAAAAAGAAAACTTACAATCCTATAAATATGCACAAAAAGAATTAAGCTTAATAACCAAGAACAAAATCCATCTAATGTTCAACAACTCCAATCACCAAAACTCCAACATGACTCGGTCGAATAAGAAGAGCAATAAGGACTCCATATAATAACTATAACGCAGCCTTTTGAAGCACTTCGATTCTCCATCTCGAGGACAACAACCAATATAATGCATATTCACGGGTTCCTTCCGAGCGATCCCAACCAAATAGAGAGCTAAATAGCGCCCAGAAAGATCCGCTCCAACGTCTAGTAAAAGCAATACACCACACAACATCAAGAGCTTTCAAATAAGTAAAAATATATAGGAAAAGAAGGGAGAGGTGGAAAGTATATGGGGTTCCAATCGTCCAAAGAATCGAAAATATGGACGAGCCTACCTCAAATTTTTAGTCTTCTTTCATTCCTTGATAACATATATCACATACAAATTTCAACTTCATGCAGTGTGAGCCGAGCCTACTCGAATTGAGGCTCAACTGGTTCAGCTTTTGATGTTGCTTGTTTTAAATACATAGGATTAAAGTATGTATCAATAAGGATATAAATGTAAGTTGTTTATGCTCTTGTGGAACAAATGATTAATTAAGTTAAAACTGGAGACAACTAATTACACTTGAATAGAATACCGAAAAAGTACGTGCTAGAAATGACTCGAAAGATAGAATGCGAGAAGTAAAACTACGTAAACCAAGATCGTATAATTCAATATTTGAAGCCTAAATTTTTTTTTTTTTTTTTCGGCAATCCACTAATTCACAAATGCTTTAATCGAGTGAAACAGCTTTTGAGGCCCGAATGCCGATCACTACGTATGAATACTTCTCAAGTCAAAAAAAAAAAGCGTCAAGGCAAGTTCAACATGAGTTTTCGGTTTCCATTCTCGAAAGATTAGAGAAAGACTTTTAACTAAATAATTCACCATAGTATGTGTTCTTCTAAGAAAACAATTTCAAATAATCTGATAAACAGGGATTGTCATGATCAATTCTTCAAAGTACGGCGAATTCCAAAATGGTTTTTAGTGAAAGATCAACCGTAAGTCTAGTTAAAACTTCACCGTAGAGGTCTTCCTTATCAAAAACAAATTATCACATTCCCTATGATTAATATGACACTAGATGGCACTCAAATGCATTTCCCGAGTCTCATGGATAGATCAATTAGTTGTGTGAGCGAGCATATACCATAAAAGCAAGTATAAGGCATATTGAACATGGAGAATTCGAGGAAAGGGGCAAGAAATGAGAATATGCATCGTCAAATGCATCCTTAGTACTCGATTGTATCTTTTATGGCAAACTAGTGTCTTAAGCATCATAAACAAGTAATTGAAAAGCATGATTGTTCTGGTCATGACTTACTTAACATGAGTACACAACAACCCGTAAGTTGCTACAAAGATGAAGAAAACAAATATAAATCTTAGCCATCACGCCACCGCATTATAGATCAAGTGCACTAACGCCGCCACCGCATTATAGAAGCCACTAGATATGCAAAATGCAATAACGCGTATGACACAAAAAATGACTGCAGGGTAAAAGAAAAGAAATACCTTATATTCCTAGTTGTAAACGAGCATTAGATCATAGACGACTCCGTAGGCCACTTGCGTCTTTCCATGCCCATGCCTCATACCCCTTCTCCACTCTCCTTCATATATGCAACCATCTAACCATATATAATTTCCCGAGCCAAAGAATATAGCAGAGAACATAGCAGAGAAACCGAGTAAGGACACATACTCCATAGAAGGAGGTTCCAATACGAAGCTAAATCCTTAAAAAAATGATTGTCAATAATATAATAATAAGGAACCAAAATTTTTGAAGTATACGGAACAAAAAGAAAATCTAATTAGAAGAGGTGTGAAAAGCATTTGATCCTTAAATCCTAATGCTTCAAAAAATGCTAATAAATAGAAGATAAAAAGTAGAATTGCGTAAGAGATTCACCAGGGCAAGGGTTGCAAAAAAATCTTTCCCAAGTGAGTTGCCTTCGTAGAAGCTCTTAAAAAGTCATTTGATGCAATTAACAATGTGCATCATGCATAAGAATAATTTCCATCAATTTGCATACACTGGAATTGTAGCCTAGCATATCTAGAAGCCTAAACCATACATTAAATTAGATGATGGGATTACATAAAACAGTGCCAGGTAAAACTCCCCGCTAACCTCAAATTCTCCCCTTTCAAAATGAAGAATACCAAACCAACTCCGGGAAAGGATTATGGGCCCGCCTTGAGAGGCATAGAGCTTCTCCTGCTTCATCATATCAACAATCTTCGCCGTGAACTTTTGCATCTCTTTCTACAACATGAATAAGAACAAATAACAATAAAATAACTACGAATCCGCAAAAACTAATGTGTCAAAAATCAAAAGGCACGAAACAAACATAAAGGATACTATTTTATATGTATTACCTCGCTTTCCATGGTTAAGTGTGTTTTGAAATGAAATGCTCCATTTTCCTCTATGACTAAAGGGCTCACCAAAGTGCCCCCCATACACACCATGAATCCATCTCTCGTCCAACGCCGAATTAACCAAGTAATTGAAAACAATGGAATAAATTCACATACCCGAGTGTATGAGAAGGAAACCAATCGTGAATTACTAAGCCATCTAAAACCCCTAACAATGCCATTATGTACACAAAAACTGCCGTTTGCCGCAGCATGGGCGTAAACATCAATGACAGCAATTAGTGAAACAATCATATAGCAATCTTTCATGAACAACCTAGGACCAAGTAAAAAATTGACAGTGAGAGCTTCAGATTATGTCAATATCACTCGAACAAGAGATTCATAACTAATTGATAATATAAACGGTAGCCTCAAAATAGTACACACAACATGCAACAAATGAACTTGTAAAGTGCATTGGCTCTCAGGCCTCACATATGCATATATGTACAAGTATTCGTTAGGGGTTTTTCATGAGTTTGAACACGATTCTTTCTGCTACACCTTCACAAACATCTCTACGCCAAGCAAATGTAACATCTGCAGTAGGGTAAGAAAGAAGAAGTAAATGGAATGGGAAAAATTCTCGAACAACTATCCAATGAAACATAAAGGAGTATCAATCTAAATATGCACAAAAAGAAGTGTCAATCATAAAGTAATGCGAAGAATTGCTAAAGTTATCTACAAAAGCAAAGGTATAATCTCATAATTTACACAAACAACAAGAAAAATACCTATGTATCACCAAGCCGCTCATCTCTCGTAAGCCACGCTTGCGTCTCGCTCAACATTGTCCCCTTGTTGTGGTGGATCGACCAGATCTATTTGCGGCAATTCTCGTCGGTCATGAAGTTGTGGTGGTGGTGGTGGTGGTGGTGGTTGTTGTTGAGATAGGCCTCGCTCCGTCCATGTTCATCCCGAGATGCCGATGCATGAACTCCATAACCTTTCGTAATTGCTCGCAACGACATTGAACTCGCACGCGCACCATATCCGATCCGGGACGTGCTAGCACCAGGATCTCGCATATCTCCTCTTCTTTCTCCCTAAAGACCCGAGACCGTAGACACGTCCTTTGGGACACTCACCCGCCACATTGAGGTACACCGCCTCATCATCCACCGATTGGTCCTGTAGCTCGGGTCGCCTCCCGACGTCTCATCCGGAGCCTATCCCGCAGATATCAACAACAAACAACATACATGATATGGTTTAAAGTAAACTTAATACTATTTAACATTTCATTTCTATACTTACATAGAACCGCTCTCGATCTAGTATCGATGAATGTCATCCCGTCGTGATTTACGGTGTGGAGATGCAAATACAATTCATTCACGAGTAGGTGGCGTCTCTGATGAATCACTCACAGTGCACAGACCAATCATAAATTCAAGATAGTGAACAAGTGTATAAATGTAAAAAATAACCAAGAGGTTAAAAAAAACTTACCAATCTTTCATGGGTAGTCACAAAAGACACGGAACCACCACCGTGCTTCGAGGGTCCAGGCCCTGGGGCCTTCGACCTCAGTGTTCCTATTCGCTGTCGCTAGCCTAGACCTGGCAAGGAAGTCCTCGCTCTCCCAGTACTCCAAGTATCTCCTCCATGCCTCATCTGTAACATACACTGGCTGCACACGATTCTTCTTTAACTTGTGCATCAATGCGGTGTACCTTGTGCCTGCAAGACTGTCGTACGCCGCTCGAATGAGATCCTCGGGAATCGCGTCAGCCCATCTAAAAAATACCTACAAAATGGCGATTTCAATTGTTACGAGACATTGAGAAAATAGTATAAATCATAAGACATTTAGTAGTCATGTTTACCTTCCATTGGCGCCAGTATTGGTCTTTATGATGAGTCGGTACCGACTTCCAACAATACCCTTCAGGAATCATCCATCTTTTGAAAACTTTTGTCATCCTCCGTGCACAAAAATGAGAAGGATGCAACTCCCTGTGTTTCATGAACATGCATAACATCTTAACTACTTCTTTAATAATTTACATCCATATTTAAAATGACATATATGAATCAAATACAAACTTACGTATCATTGGCAATCAGTCTGATCGGGATCCCCGCACGCGAGGGGGCTCCATCCCCGTCCTCCGAGGTGCCATGCGGAGGGCTCGTCACCTCCAACCCCGCTCTACCGTCGTAATGTGGGGATGCTTTGCCGGTGATGCTTTGTGGCCGGGGTGCGAGCCTCGTGGGTAAAGGAGTCCTCGATGTCGGCGATGGTGACCGGAACTGCGAATTTGGTATAGTCCTTGATGACGAAGATGATGGTACGGGCACGACGCCGACGGTATGGAAGGCGAATGTGACGTCGCGATCGGATCGTGCTCGAGAGAACGAGAAGTCGGAATCGATAATGCGAGGAATCGACCCACGACCTCGACCGCCACGACCTCTATGGACCCCTCGTGTGGCTCGACCATGACGCCCGATCGGTATTTCGCATCCAGAGGTCTGCCGCACCTCTTCCGATCGGACGATGTCCTCCTAATGGTATACCTCGACGTGGGGATGATCACCTCCCGCCATGAAACCTAACAAAATACCAATAAAATTTCGAGAGAAGAAGGGCATACAAAAATAAGTAATTAAGTCTAAATGATGGGAATTAATAACACAAGATCCATGCTGATAAAAGTAACTAAATGATTGGACGTTGACATAACCAAACATAATAAAATAGCAAGAAAAAAACAACAATGCCTAACATGATAAATTTGAACAAAAACACTGAACGAAAATTCATGAATTCATTAGACTGAAAGGAAGTGAAAACTTGTTCTTTTTATAAATGTTAGTTGAACACCTACATAACACATCAAGAGAGACACCGAACATATAACAAAGACATCAAGATATCACTTATGATATCTGAATAGTTATACACATCAAGATATCATAAAATAGCAAAGGAGACTTACTGGTGGCCATTGGGCCTACTTTACAAGGTACTAATTGAAATTATCCAACGTTATATCAGTTCCACAGGCATTTAAACGATAAGGAGTTTAAAAGGGAACTGCTAAAAAAATCTTAGTGAAGAAATACCATAATGGATTCCAAATTAAACATCAATCACTACTAAAATGAATCCAAGCATATAAACTAGCATGGGAGGATTGATAATAGTTCAAACCTCACTTACTTCGTTTGCCGCATTATTTTGACTTGTTGTAGAGATTTCTCAAGTGAAAATACTTAAGTGATGAACTTCTTTAAAATGACTACTTCTTAAGTACCTCAGATTGTTGATCTAAAAAATAAAAATAAATGGTTATAACATAAGAGATCTTTTTTCTATGCGTAGGTTTTAATACTATTTACCTATTTAGCTTTTATGTAATAAACAGGGGTCTTCATATGGGTTTGGGTTATCACTTGTCACAGGTCAACACTTCAACTTGCTCAATAAGTTCAGATTCACCTAACTTTC
The DNA here is from genome assembly GCA_039657325.1 of Stephania cephalantha. Taxonomy (NCBI): domain Eukaryota; kingdom Viridiplantae; phylum Streptophyta; class Magnoliopsida; order Ranunculales; family Menispermaceae; genus Stephania; species Stephania cephalantha. The sequence continues at coordinate 45,023,581 of CM077574.1, forward strand.
AACAATCCATATAATATTTAATAACGAAACGTAATAGCAATATCAACAAATTAATGCTAACATGATATTTAAAACATATAATCAATATAAAAACAAATTCAAGTCGTTCATTTATTAGCTATTACACAAAGGTGATAGCTAATAAATGGAATTTAAGTTCATAGCAAATGGTGGTAGAACAAAATATACATCTTTATGAAAGTTCAAGGACCAAATGTATAATAATAAAAATTCGGTACCAAAAGCATAAAAAGCACAAAATTCAAAGACCAAATTATGGGTTTTGCCTAATAACTATAAGATATATTCATAAACTACCAGGGAGCATAATCTTTTTGCTCCCAAATACTAATTTCAATGAAAAAATACAACGCTAACTTACCATCCATGATGGAACCAAAGATATAAACTAATTGAGATTAAGAGTTTGAAATTCTATTAACTTCTTATAACAATTTCCAACAAGATTATAATGAAATTCAAGAGAAGTTCAAGGCATAATCTTAACAAGAACCATATACAAACGCAGATTTCCACAAGACTCGAGCTACAAAAGAAGGTGAGGAAATCACCATCGGTGAGAAAAACAAAATATTGGTTTCGAGATAGAACAAAAAGACGGTGCAAATATCGTGGTAACCATCATACAAAGCACTAGAAAGAATCACTTACGCTTGTACCACACTAGAGCAAAGGTCAACGAGAGGACATATAGCACGACACAACAGAGTGATTTATATTTGAAAAGCATGCGAAGAGCCCAAGCATCGATATCACGACGAAAACGAAAGCAAAGGAACAAAGACTAGGGAGAAATGAAACAACAAAATATTTCATGAATTTTTCAGATCGAATCAAACAAAGATTTGCTATGAACTAAATACCGGATAAACAATGGAATTCTATATAAAAAGATTTCTAAAGCACCCGAATAATTATTCTCATTGATTGTCATTTTCCTTGTAAATGTGGTTCTAGCAAGTCAAGTGAAGATTATGGAACACTAGAGAAATTTATATAACAAGGTCCTTCTTAGTTCTAGTATTGGTTTCTGCATGACGAGGGTTGACAATTGAGTCTTAATAAGTCGAATAGAGTGACTCAAATATTCATTTAAGTAGACTTACATATATGAGCAAAGAAGTGTGACAGCTTCTTAATTATAAGCCTAACCAACTCTAAAGCACTCAAGAAAGATAAGATTTGCACAAGGTTATAATGTGCAATCAATAAAACATTTTTACTTACATGAAATCGGTATGTGCGATGTTTCCAATTTCGTCGCAAGGGTCCTTGGTTTAAGATCCTTTCACCATAGCACCTGATGAAACTTTGAAGTATTTGCATTAAGTGAAAAATTAAGTCCAAAAGACACTTCTCATTTATGTACATATTTCGAAATGATGTTGTATGTTTTTTGGTTGTGTTATTTCTTAAGTGCGATTTTCAATTTATATGTCCATATAATTTGAAAATAGGGGGAAATTGTTAATTAAAAAAATGTTCTCTGGTGTTAAGGTTGACGTTGCAGTCCGAGCGTTGACCACGGTGCGAGATGATAGAGACAAAATTGGTCTGATGTCGAGTCGGGTGCTGCAGCGCTAACCTCAGCGCCAAACCGAAAAAAGCGCTTTTTGAGTTTTTTTTCGTACATATTCGCACCAAAACTCTCCCCTTTATAGATAGACAATAAGTCCCTTGATTTTCTATAAATTAAAGGCTTCAAAAACATATTAAACACATTGAAATCACAAAGTCTTTTAGTCAAAAAGTCAAATTGTGATTGTTCTTGAGTCAAAGCATCATTATCTCAAACGTTATTCAAAGAGTGTTCTTGATTGGAGTTGTGTTACGCACACGTCATCCAACAATTATTAGAGACTTGATTAAATCCTGAAGGCGAGTTTTGATTTTCTCATTGTATATTCGCGATTTCGATCAGAAGAGAGAAATCTTATCTAAATGAGAGCGATTACGCGCCTCAAGTCTTTATTTGGTTCTTTGTTCTCATTTTGTGTTCTCTATCCAAAAAAATTTGTTCCAACAACCTTCCCACACCCACCACCATGCCACCACGGTCCGTCACCCTCAGCTCTCTCTCTCTTTCTCTCTCTCTCTTCCTCAAACTATGTCTGTTATAATATTAAAGATTTTTGTCCATATTCATCTCTATAGATAAGTATGGGAATTGCGTGTGTTGAGATAGTACAACAGACAAAATCAGCACAAACTAGTATGGCATACAGAACGTATGACGTCTTTCACATTCCATTTTAACAAATTTTTGTTGTATTAGATAATAATAATAGTCAATCGATAGCAAAAAGGTATATATAGTTAAATAAGTATTGATTTCCTTAGCAAAAAAAGTATGGATGACTTATCAAAAACAGAAGTTAAATAATTATTCATTAAGGAATAAAAATAAAGCATATTAGTCTGATTAAACCACCCAAAAAAAGCAGATTACTGTCATGGATCAATTAATTAATTGCGACTGTTCCACACATATATGAATGAGAAGGTTTTTTAAATCTAGCTAGATGAGTATGTATATACATAATTAATTTGGTATAACGTACTGGTGGCTAAAATTGTACATGTATTTTATTACAAGAAACTATACTTCAATGATTTTATAAAGAACGTGTTCGCTGGGTTGGATGGACCCATACTCAACATTCTGCGTTCTCGGCCCTCGTGTAAATTATCTTAAAATATTAATCTTTTTATATGATACTTTTTTTTGTCAAATATTTTTATTTAATATGTTAATTGACCTCTTGTAACACCGTAATTTTTAAGAACATATATTAGTGTTTTTGGTCACATAATTCTCTTATAGTGTATGTGCCAGTGTTAAACTCTTAACTCAAACTCATTAAGGGGCAATATTAAAGGTGGGCAGCGGTCTCTGCAAAACCGCTCAAATCACTCAAACCATTCGGTGTGGTTTGATTTTTTAACTAGCGGTTTGAAGGTGGTTTAAAAAACTTGAAAACCGCAATTCACTAAACTGCAAAACCACTCCAAACTTGAAATGAAATAGAATGGAGTTTAAGAATTTTCTTGTTATTTTAACTTTTGAAATGAACTTATATAGATTTATAATTTTGATTGAGTTTGTGTGTTTCATTGTGTTTTTGGTGGATGATCATGTATGTATATATGTTTTGTTGTATATTTTGTTGATTGACATGTATTGACTTGTATGAAATGTGTGACGGTTTTTTTTGTTGAAAATGTGTCGCAAGAAAACCGCAAAACCAAGCCGACCAAACCGCGCAAACTATGATCGATTTGATTGCGGTTTTGAGGGTTCGCGCGCGGTTTGGTAGTGGTTTGCAAAATGACCTAACTGTGAACCTTCGGTTTGATGGCAGTTTGATAATTTTCACTACCAAATCGAGGTTCGCCCACCCCTAGGCATTATATATATGTCTCAGTATCTATGTATCAAAGGTAAAACCACACTAAATAATTTCAGGGAAGAAGAAGCTTTCTTTTCATGAGTTACTGTGCATTGTATTTATATTGTGTGTTAACTAATTACAACCATTGATGTGTATTACAAGTGTTTCAATCTGAGCAACTGGATGGAGAATAAATGGCAGAGCATAATGTGTGTGTAATTGAAATTGCTGGTATTATTTGAAGTACATTGGTGATGCTCTGATTTGGCAGGAGACGTGAAATGCAAGGCCCTGCTGTAGTGGTCCATGAGGGCTGTGTAGTGGTGGTCCAGGAAGAATGTACACTCGCATAATGGTTTTGGCTTGCATCCCTCCGCAACCTCAGAGGGGTTGTAACCACTCCAAGTTTGAAGCACATTTGTTGATGACGCGAGTGAGACATTGGTTTCGTCATGCAGTCTACTACCTGATCTTCTGAAGGAACATAATGGATGTCTAGTAGCTGATTGGTAACTCGATTATGAATGAAGTGAACGTCGATTTCAATATGTTTTGTGTGAGCATGGAATACTGGATTGCGAGCGAGGGAGAGAGCACTGGGGTTGTCACACCATAAGATTGGTTTGGTGGATGGAGTGAAGTGAATTTCTTTTAGGATCCAGCCATATGAGTTATGCAGAGGTATGAGAAAGGGAGCGATATTCGCTTTCAGTGCTTGATCGAGCTACCACTTGTTGTTTTTAGGCTTGCCAAAAGATCAAAGAGTCACCCAGGTAAACACAATACTCAGCCACTGATTTGCTATCGTCGGGAAATGAGGCCCAGTCGGCATTAAAGAAGGCTACAAGACAAAGATCTGAGCTCAGCTTTATGTGGATATTGAAAGTTGAGGTGCCATCAAGATAACATAGAATGCGTTTCAGTGCTTGCCAGTAGATGACCCGCGGTTCTTTATGAAATTGGCTCAAACGATTCACAACAAAAGATATATCAGGCCGAGTGTGAGTGAGATATTGAAGACCTCCAATTAGACGAAGATATAGTAAGGGGTCAGTGAACAGAGGACTTGAATATGAGCTTAGCAGTTTGGATGAGGAGCAAGGAGTTGTGACTATTTTTAATTTTGAGAAGCCAGCGTTTGAGATGAGGGAGTCGATGTAGTTGGCTTGAGACAAGAAAATCCTTGTGTGATCACGACGTACTTCGATGCCGAGAAAGTAGTGAAGCTCACCTAAATCTTTGAGAGCAAACTCTTTGTCTAATGAAGTAATGAATTTATTGGTGAATGAGCTAGAGGTTCCGGTGATTAGAATGTCATCCACATAGATAAGCATGCATGTGAGTGAGGTGCCCTATTTGTGTATAAATAAGGATGTATCAACAGTAGAATTTCGAAAGCCCCAAGGAAGAAGAGAAGAACGAAGTCGATCAAACCAAACATGAGGAGATTGGCGCAGTCCATATAGTGCCTTATGTAGCTGACAAACATGAGAGGGTTTGGAAAGATCCGCAAAACCTCCAGGTTGAGGAGTGAAAACTGTCTCAGTTAGGTGTCCATGGAGAAAATCATTGTTCACGTCTAACTGCTTAATTGGCCAATTGAATGACGTGGCAAAGGTGGGGATGACACGTATTATAGATAGCTTGATCACAGGGCTGTAGGTCTCATGGAAGTCGATCCCTGGTAGTTGTTTGTACCCCTTCGCAATTAATCTTGCCTTATGTTTGTGTTTGCTGCCATTAGTGTTTTTCTTGATTTTAAAGATCCATTTCGTTCTAACTAATTTATGTGTATTGGAGGGGGTACTAGAGACCATGTATTGTTGCCATGAAAAGCTTCAATTTCCTCTTGCATTGTAGCTCTCCAAATGGGGAAAGAAATGGCTTCCTTTGTATAAGAAGGAAGGACACCATACCTTGTTGAGTTGGTAGTAGATGTCAGGTGAAAACCTTCTTTTTTGAAATGTTATCCTTTGACCTTGTGATCATGGGATGTGATTTTATGGGGACTGTGGCCAGTGTTGGTGGTGATACATCAATAGATGAATGTGAATCATGAGGTGATGGTGTTGGGGATGGAGTAGTGGTAAGTGGGGATTGAGATGGTAATGTAGTGGATGATGGTATTAAGGATATGATAGTATGGGGAATGGCTTATTGGGAAGGGACGAATGGGGAAGGGGAAAATAGAGTGTGAAATGGGAAATCATGCTCATCGAAAATGACATGTCATGATATGTATACTCTACCCCTGGACTGAGACAAATATACCCCTTGTTAAGGAAATTATAGTAGTTACTATATTTCGTAGTTTAGGTATTTAGGTAGTTTCTTATTTTGGTATTTAAGTAGTATTAGGAAACTTTCCTTATTTTATACTTTGTTCAGCTCTATAAATAAGAGCACCCTATTGTACATCAATACAATTCTTAGTCTCTTCTTTGAAATCTATCATGGTATCAGAGCTTGGTTTCTTGTATTAGGTCGGTTGACTTTCAAGTCGACGACCAATTCGTGGTGTCTCTTTCGATCTCTCGTGTTGTTCTCGCTTTGGGTTGTGCTTTTCAGAGCCCTAATCATGCGTTTTCATTTTCAATCTGTTCTCTGGTTGTGTGTGACACAATACTATTTTCTGTGTGAACGTTGTTCCACGTCTGTCACGTTTGTCATCTGTCCCCCGGTCTCTTCGCACTCGTCTGTCACCTCCGTATGCACGCTGCCGCCTGTCCGCCTGCAAACCATCGGCTGTCACTTGCTCGCGCGAAGAACTCTGTTTCACCCAAACACATCTGTGTATGTCGCGTGTCGCTCACCAACCACCTGTGCAAAGTGCTTACTAGATGCGTTTGCCATCTCGACACTTGTCTACTCGCCAACCGTCTGCAACAGCCGCCTGTCCAGCCTGTACGCTGTCCAATCTGTCACCACCAGATGCCTGCTCGTTTGATCTGTCCTGTGATCATCTGCTATCTGTCATCGACTATGTCGATTCCGTTGTTTGCGTGCCGTCAACTACGTCGACTCCGATGCCTACCTACTGACGACTATGTCGACTCTGCTATCTGTACGTCGTCGACTCCATCGACTCTGCTATTTGTACGTCGTCAACTCCGTCGACTTTGATATTCGTTGTTCTACAGTTTCTTTGTTCTGACTCTGTCACATCTGAACCATTTTCCTGTCGTCTTCGGTGGTCGTTGATCTGTTTCGCAATGAACCTTATATTTGTCGTTTTCGATGGTCGTTGATCTGTTCCGCAACAAACCTTAGATTTGTCCTCTTGGGTGGTCGTTGATCTGCTCCGCAACGAACCTTAGATTTGTTAGGTTTACTGATTCGATCGACAACCTCAAGACTTGAGTTTGAGGAAGGGTGTTAAGGAAATTATAGTAGTTACTATATTTCGTAGTTTAAGTATTTAGGTAGTTTCTATATTTTGGTATTTAAGTAGTATTAGGAAACTTTGCTTATTTTATACTTTGTTCAGCTCTATAAATAAGAGCACCCTATTGTACTCAGTTAACCCACATCAATACAATTCTTAATCTCTTCTTTGAAATCTATCACCCCTGATGTGACGAATTGTAAGCCATGAAGACACAATTTGTGGATTGAAACTGGAGTTTGTGATGGTTGTATGGTCGTAGGCACGGGAAACAAGCACAACCAAAAATATGGAGAATGGAGTAGTTGGGTGGTTTGTGATAGAGAACTTGATATGGTGATAGGCCATTGAGTATTGTGGTGGGGAGACGGTTTATCATGAATACTGTAGCTTGGGCTACTTCCCACCAGTAGGTGAGATGGATATTGGAATGGGCAAGAAGAGAGAGACACATCTCGATGATGTGCCTATGTTTACATTCGGCCCTGCCGTCTTGTTCATGAGTGTGAGGGTAGGGGTGTTGGAAGGTAATCCCATGAAGGCTTAGATAAGATAGAAATGGATAGTATTCACATCCCCAATCTAATTGAACACATTTGATGGGCCGAGAAAATTGTTTCTCAACAAGTGTCATGAAGGTGATGAATGTAGATAATGCATCAGATTTTTGTTTGAGTGGGTATATCCAAGTGAACCTGCTATGATCATCAATGAGATGGATGTAATAACGATAGCCATATGAGGATGGAGTGGAAAATGGCCCCCAAAGATCATTGTGAACAAGATCAAGAAAATGAGATGCTTTAGACTTTTTTAATTGAAATGGAAGAGCATGAGATTTACCCAATTGATATGAACTATAAATAAAGTTTTTATTGAATTGGTTAGATCGATTACAAGTGCTCAAGACTCTATTAACAACTGGCTTATGGGCATGGCCCAATCTCATGTGCCATACATTGTAATCGCGAGATGAACTAAAAGAGAAGAAGGACTATGAATAGACTGATGCTGAGGTTGATGATGACACCAAAGAAGATGGTATGTGGTAAAGCCCGTCTCTCAAATTCCCCCGAAGTAGAACCTGGTTGGAATGAACATCCTTCACAAGCTAAAAGTTAGGTGAAACTCTACAAAGACATCATTGTATGTTGTTAACTGACAAGTGGAAAGTAAGTTTTTCTTAATGGAAGGAACCAATAGAATTTGAGGGAATTTAAGGGATGGAGTAGGGATGCAAGTGAGGTGGGGAATCCCTACGAGGGACGGGGACTCCCCACAACGGGGATGGGGATGAGGATAAAATATCATACTCGCACAGATAGAAGTATGGTATAGGAAAAAAATACATTCGCAGGGATCCCCACGAGGAATCCCTATTGGTAATATCCGTGGGGATACCCGTGGGTATCCCTATTAGGTATCCTAGTGAAGATTACCCGTGGGGATCCCCGCGGAGATCCTCATATATATCAAATACATCTATATATATTGTATAAATCACTTTTATATAATATTCACCCAAAACACTAGAAATAAACAAACTCTAATGTGATTTATAATTTTAACTTGTTTGGTTTATTATATGTTTTGTTTTGAATTGTTTGCAACTATATTTATATGTTATGCTTTATTTGGTTGGAATTTTCAACAATTGCGATCCTATGTATGTGAACCATACTTTTTATAAAAAATTTTGAAAAAAAATAAGTGGGAAAAATATTTTCCTGTGGTGATTCTTCGCAAATTCCCCTCAAGGATCCTCGCGGGGATCTTCAATTTGGAATGAAATGGGGAAAGATTTTTCCCATGGGGATTCTCCATCCCCGCGGGGATTAGGAGGGTATGGGAATTGGGATGAAATTTTATCCCCGCGTGGGGATGGGTATGGGGATTGGGGGATGAATTCTTAAGCGGGGATGGGGATGGAGATGAGGTCCCCATCCCCTACCCTCCCCATGTGCATCCCTGGGATGGAGCATGGGGAAATAAAAGAGAACCATTGTTAGAGATAGGAAGCCGAGAGCCATTACCAACAACAATGGACATAGTACCTGAATAGTCGGGTTTGGTGCTCAGGAGACTCGGATCTGATGTGAGGTGATTGGTAGCACCACTGTCAAAATACCAAGATGTATTTGGAATTGAAGGAGGTGATGCCATGAACGCAGAGGAGTGTGGTGCAGGTCGTGTACGTTGGTGTTGGTAGTTCTGTTGTTGAGAAGAAGCAACACCCATGTAAGAGTTGTTGTTTCGATGGTAACACGCTGCTTACCCATTCATCGAATTATGGGTTTGGTGTGGTTGAAGCATCGAGAAATTTGGGAGGACACAACTTCGTCCCAAGTAGATATTCCTCGAACTTGGCTCCTTTGAAGAAAGAGATGACAATGGACTTCTAGAGGATGAAGATGTCTTAATCTAATTTGATGGTCATCCCTTAGGAGAGAGAGTTGCCAAAGGGATTAAAAGGAGTGAGGGTTTGTTGTGTCGCCATTGTTGGCGTAGGTACAACCCCTGAGGACCCTGAACTTGGTATTGAAGATGAAGGATTAGTCATGGCGCAGGACGTTGGGCTCTGATACTATATCAAAGGTAAAACCACACCAAATAATCTCAAGGAAGAAGAAGCTCTCTTTTCATGAGATACTGTGCATTGTATTTATATTATGTGTCAACTAATTACAACCATTGATGTGTATTACAGGTGTTTCAATCTGAGCAACTGGAGGGAGAATAAATGACAGAGCATAATCTGTGTGTAACTGAAATTACAGGTATTATTCAGAGTACGTTAGTGATGCTCCGATTTGGCAAGAGACCTGAAATGCAAGGCCCTGCTGTAGTGGTCCATAAGGGTTGTGTAGTGGTGGTCCAGGAAGTGCGTACACTCACATAATGGTTTTGGCTTACACTAGGTAATAGGTACTATTAATCTCTAGGCAAGAGGTAGTATTATATAGGGTTATGCATATAACCGTCATTTCTTTTGTTATAGAGCAATGTTTTTGTTTATAGCATTGCTATGTGCACCTCAATTGTTTATGAGGACACCCCAAAATGCATATAAATTGGTATACTTTTGGGTGCCTTCATAAACAATTGGGGTGCGCATAGCACCGCTATTTGTTTATTACACTCACTACCTAATGGATCTATTTCATTTCTTTTTTTTCTTTTTTGAGAACTTTCATTTATTTTTTTGGAAAACATTGTTGTGGAATATAGATGATCATGCATGTACACCAACATATTGTGTAGTCATGTAACTTGTATTTCTCACTTAATAGTACCTCCACTTGTCTATGTATTGTCATGTAGCTTGTAATCCTCTCCAATGTACACCAACTCTTCCATGTATTGTCTATGTTGCTTGTGATGTGTTGTATGACTTGTGGTGTATGTATAACTTGTATACATTGTATAAGTACAATTATCATCATCACCAAATGACCTATATAAAGGGTGTCAACCCCATTGTAATTCACACACCAAGTTGAATGAAAACTTCTCATTCCAACTATCTCATTTCTTCTCTTCTCCTTTGTAGTAGAAGTTTTTAGTCTTCTATTTTCCTTCTCTAGTTCTTAGCAAGTTCCAACTCAATTTACAACACGTTATCATCACGAAGTTGCTCTATAAAATGAGGCCTTGAAGATCAAGAAGCTTTTCAAAGATATAAAGCTAAGAAGGTATAATTTTTATTAATTTAAATAAGTTCAATTTATTTCCATGTTGTCATGGTTAATTTATTTTTTGTTACATGCATATTTAATTATGTAAATGTATTTTATTCATACATTATGCATTGTAACGTCACCGACTACGAAAGTATGCTCTGTAGCTGCGTCTTGTACGATCTTCTACATCAGAAATCAAAAGTCAATGTGTGACATATAGTTTTTCTCTTAAAACTACAAACGATTAGTTATTGTTCTATTCTTGATTTTATAATACAAATAATGCTATAAGTTTGAGTTGATAGTGGGTAAGCCTTGTCCCCGGTAAAGCTAAACATTGAAAGGGAGACGGGTTATCCCGTTCGAGGAGGCATGGTATTAAGCGCTTTGTCTCGCCACCCAACCTGGAGGTTGTCCCACCAACTCATACGAATAATACATTTGATTATTAATGAATCAAGTTGTGAACATATACTTAATCATATGTTATGTTTTTTACATAAAAGAAAAGAGAAAATCATTTTATATTATATTTACTTTCAAAATATTAATCAACCATATTTGAATTTGTTACCTTATTATAATTCTTGTCATGATAATTAGATATTACAAATTATAAATAAAGCTAGCATCTATGCATCAATGTATGCAATCATTTGCCAAATATCTCTTTATGTTAAAAGTACACAATCATTTGCCAAATATCTCTTTAGAGATTTTAAAAGGGAATATTTCACTTTATATATCTTTTTAACCTTATGGAGTTATATATATATATATATATATATATACATATCAAAAGGGTAATGCTCCAAAAGCTCAAAATGAGCTTTATATGTATTTAATAGTCTCATGCTACAAAATTTAATCGATTTAAAATATATATTAATTATAATTTCACATTTTTAATTACCTCTATGTTGAGGCTACTCAAAATGTGGAAATATGACTGATGAGACAATAAAAGCGACAGTACTGATTCCCTGATTTTCGCTGTATTCGCGCGAATTCTTCTTCCGCGGTTCTTCGTCCACGTGGCGCGTTCCTATTCGTCAGACGGGTCACATTGACGTGTTTCAGCTACTCATGTGATGCCACGTGTCACAGAGACACCACACACACAACGGAACGCACAGTTCTCGCCGAATGATGCGGCGACACATCAGAGGCGGTGACAGGAGCGGTCCAATGGCATTGAGACACGTGGAGCGGACCCAGATTTGCAGCCAATCGGCTATTTACACATGGCAGAGTCCGATTTTTGATCTAAAAACACCCCAAGATGCTCCTCGACGCACGAGTCACCTCCAAAACCCTAAAATCAGTATCCGAGTACAATTTGGGGTAGTTATATATAGTTTTAACGTAGGTATTATGGAAGAACAATTAATTAGTATAATTTTAGATTAGTTTTTAGTATAGATTTTTGAAGATGATGTCCGGCTAATCAATTTCTTGCCTAAGTCGAAGGGGAAGCAAGTCTGAATCATGGATTCATGGCATTCTTTGTGAGATCTTTTTATTTTATTATTTAATTAATTTAATTTCTCTTATTTCATTGTTGTTGATTTAATGATTATGATTTAGATCTATGGTATGTATGTGGCCAATGCATGCTTTTAGATGGACAATCTATTGTTATTTGGAATATTAGTATCCGTAATTGTGCTTTTAGACCAATAAAGTAACAAACATTCACCCGCTTTCGTGAAAACCCTTTCTGTTTTTGAATGTGCAACAATTGAATCTAGGTTCACTATAAGAAAAATGTGAAATTGCATCAAAACATTGCAACAGATTGAATCTCATTGCTAAACAACAACAAATCAAGAACAATTTTGCATCAAATAGAGCGTTTGACTCTGACCAAAAAGCAACAAATCAAGTGATGATTTGTGACAAAAATTGTGACAAATTGTATTTTGTCACTGATCTGTCGTTGATTTCTCCCGCCAATAATTTCACCATTTTGTGATTGATCACCACAGATCAGCTACAAAACCTCGTTTGTTGCTTGATCTCAGAAGCAAATCGCGATGATTCGCTACAGATCACCACATATCAAAATCGTCATCGATTTTGATCTGATCAATGACAGATCAAAATCAAAATCATTGATCAAGAATAAATCAAGAATAACAGATTGTCGAAACGAGACTAATCATGTTGATCCGTCGCTAAACTCACAAACCCCCATTACACGTCATCGCTAATCAATGACAAATTCGCAACAATGCTTCAAAGAATGAGACTATTCTTGCTTGATCCGCCACTAATTCTTAAATGGTTTTTACAAATTCCAGGGGCTCTCCTCCTCAAATTAAAATATTGTCATGATATTTCAAATTCAAAAAAATTGTGAAAATTTGTTTAAATTTTGAAAATTTTAAAAAAATTGTGACATAACATAATAAAATATTTTTTCCTTAAAATTTGCACGTACTCTGAATGTAATCATTGTTTTATCCGAGTTGTTTATTTGCAAATGTGAGAGAACAAAAAACGAGCTTGTCACTCAGCGGTGTGGTAAAATGAAGCAACAAGTTTAAAAAATTCATTAAAGAAAGTCTCAGTTATTTTTACGCTTACAAGCATAATATATATATATATATATATATATATATATAGTATAAAGTGACTAAGAAATAATTAACTTGCAATAACTAATTAACTTATATATAGTACATTAATTTATATATGTGCTACGTACCTAGCTTTTCAATGTATAATGTTTTGAAATCTGGGCAAGGTACGTACGTATGAGTCTTAGAGGTCTTGTTTAGATCCCAACTTCGAACTTCAATTTGAATATATATGACAATATTGTACAATTTCAATTCGAATTTAAAAAATTAATATTCGAAATATTTTTTAAATCTCTTCATGATCATTAGTATTATTGCTATGGTTAGAGGTAATTAGTATAGCGCTTTCAATTCTCATAAAAAAAATTATGTATAGTCTATAGTTTGAATAATAAAGTTGCTAGCATCTATGCAAGGTCAAAACAAGTATGTTATACACAATCATTTGCCAAATATCTCTTTAGAGACTTTAAAAGGGAATATTTCACTTTATATATCTTTTAACCTTATGGAGTTATATATATATATATACATATCAAAAGGGTAATGCTCCAAAAGCTCAAAATGAGCAATGTCAATTAGGCATTATATTTTATCTAGTGTCAGTCTCATGCTACAAAATTTAATCAAAAGTCAAATATTAATTATAATTTCACAATTTTAATTACCTCTATGTTGAGGCTATGTGGAAATATGACTGATGAGACAATAAAAATAAGGTCTCATGGCATTAGGCCCCACGTGCCCTGACACCGCGTGACTCACCATCACCAGAATGTAGAGGGTCATTTGACGACCCACCTTCTCAAGTCATGCACCCGCATTATGATCATGATGAGTTTATGGAGCAACTATGCCTGCCTCCGCGACCACCGCCACGGGAAGAGTTTAGATGTCCTATCTTGTTTAATGGTAAACCGTTATTCTCGAGTAATATATATCTTCACATTTTTTTTCCTTCTAATGTAGTCCGCCTCGATTTATTGTCGCAACAAATATCGAGTGCGCATGTCAATCCAATAAATATTAAGGATTGATTTCTTGTCTCATGGTAGTGAGTAAAATAATGAGATATTATAAATATAATATCGCTCCCGTCCAATTAGTTCAAATTCAAATTAAGAAACATATGTTGCATATAATGATCATGATCGCAATAACAAATTTATGGACGTGGAAAATGTGAAAATATCAGGTAAAGGTCGTATTGACAATTCCACCAAAAATTGGAATAAAAGTGGTGCACCACTACAAAGGGCAAATAATTATTGACAAAGAGCGCTCATAATTGTGACTTTTTTTTGGTTATATATGAAAGGCTATTTTGCCTAAATATTGTCATATATATACCCGAATATTTTTGTGACCTTTACCATGCCTTCAAAATTAAAGGCAAAATATTATGAATTTTATCATTGAAAATGGCTCGATAAAACAGGCACATCGACATGTATTTAAATCGTGACCTAAATATGGGCGATGAGTTTATGTCTTGTGTATCATGCTACATGCGTGTACATGAATATTTCTTGAATTCGAACTTAGCGGAGGCTAACGTTCAGGCAATATCCCGTACAACAACTTTATTGTTAATGTCTTGTTCAGAAGAAGTCTACTCAGAATAATAGAAAATTTAGAGGGTCGCTAAGGGCACCCCACCATTTCATGAAGGCACCCTGTTAATGAGGGCACTAACCAATTTACCCGGGGCACCCAAAAATTGGACCCGAAATTCCCAAAATACCCCTCGTTCAAAACTCTCGCACCCCACCACCACCACCACCACCACCAACTCATCATGTGGAAGAACCAATTCGCTGAGGATCGGCCATTGCGAGGGTTCCCGAAATCGTGTATTCCGTCCGTCTCCGTGTGTTCCTCCTTCATTGTAGGAGGTTTTTCCAAAGGTGTAGGCTCGGTTGTTGGGCGATTTCGTCTCCGAATTAGGGCTCGGTTGAAAGTTCGTCGTACACACACATTTGGCGCGAAATCGATCGTTTGAAGGTACGTTTATAGTCTAATTAAGTTACATTTGGTAGAGTAGTTGTAATGTGTGTGTGGCGGTGTGTTCAATGGTTCCATTATTGGAAAATCGCGGTTCTCGCCACACAGCCGTAGAGTGTGTTTCTTGTCTCGCCAAGCATGGCCGAGACAAAGGTAAATTTTGGGCAACTCGTCGTCTCTCGCCAGAAGGCCGAAGAGTTCACGAGTCTCGAGCACGAATGGCCGAGATTACTTGCGTTATCTCGGCCGAGACATGACGAGAGCTACAATTAGTGTTAGGTAATGTTGTGTCGGTGGTGTACAACCGAGAATGTACTCCATCTTTCGGTTGTACAATGCCGAGAGGGTTAGAGTCGCCTCGGTCGGCACAGGACGAGAGTAAGGTGAATTGAATTGGTTAAGCCATGTCGGTGGTGTACAACCGAGAACGTTCAATTGCTCTCGGTTGTACACTGCCGAGATAGTTGACCCCTTTTCGGTCAGGAGTGACCGAAAATATGGGTTGTTTCACGAACCTGCTTGACCGAGACATCAGAAATGGATGAATTTGAACCTTTTTTTTAGTAAATTTTTTTTGGGTTCTGTTCCATGCGCTTATATGTTGTACTGTTTTCAGGTATGGCTCGTTCGAAGGCACCGGTGACTAGGGAGGAGGCTGGTGTTGAGGTGTCGAGGCCTAACCGGGGGCGAGGCGGCCGGAGACCCCGACAGCATCTTACCGGAAAGAGAAAGAGAAGGAGAATGAAGATGTTAAGGGAAAGGCTAAGGTAGATGGAAATCGTGCAAGGTTAGAATTGCACGATGAGGGTTCGAACATCGACGCTCGGCGACCTAAGGATCTTGTTGTTGCCCGAGGGGAAGAGGAGGGTCATGCATCGGAGTCTAGTAGCAAAGTGACTCATCACGGCGGGGGAACACGACAAAACCGATCGTAATGTACACGGGAGTAGTAGTGGTGGAGCCGGCCATAATGAAGGAGAGCCGAAGTGCGTGTTGAAGTGCGTGCTCCTTTCCCCGTGGTCCCATAGACGGGCGTTGTTGAAGAGCTTTAAGGATCATGTCGCATTAGCGATTTGGAGCAATGAGGTAATTAAAATTTCATTGAACGGAGTAATTTAAAACTCGTGGTTTTCACAAATATGACGAGATGTATTTTTTTGTTGCAGAGAGCGTCCGGTTTCTCAAGTGTATCAATCACGAGCTCGATACAAGAATGGGATTTACAAATGTGTGCCACCCCGACACGGAGGGACTTCGAGAGATTATTCAAATAGTTCGGGTTGAATACGCCGATAGACCGTTCATACCGCAAGGCCAACAAGGAGGTTATCTCTCGCATTTGTGGAGCGGTGGCAAATGGAGACGAACACATTTCACTTACCTTTTGGTGAAATGTCTATCTCCTTAGAGGATGTGAGCTTCCTCCCGAAGATTCCCGTGACGGCAAAGTTGTGGCAAGGAGAACTTTGCGAGGTACACGGAGGAATCTCGCTCGACGCTATTAAGATGGTCTCGAACCTACTTGGGGTTAGCGTCGATGAGGCCGAGGAGGAGGTGAATATCAACAAGGGGCTCACAGTGCGCAAATGTTGGTTGAAGAGTCGATGGTGCCCCAAAGCTGGTTCGAGACCCACAAATTATCCTCATGTGGAATGCACAGCCCGAGCGTACCTGTTGTATCTTTTGTCTTGCACCCTATTTGCCGATAAGAGTGGGTCTCGGGTGTCTATCGCGCTGCTGAAGCTTCTTGAAGACTTGGACGACGTGGGAAAGTACGCATGGGGTGCGCTGCTGGCCTACTTGTATCGACACTGGGGTCCGCCACGAGAGTGCAAGTGTCTCAGATTGCTGGCTACCTCACATTGCTTGAGGTTTGTTATAAAATAGACTTACTTTCTTTTTGGTATAATAATTACGCCAACTTGCATTTGTGGACTAACTAACGTTGTATGTATTTGCAGGGATGGGTGTACGACCATTTCAAACTTGGTCTCGCCACACCCAATGCGAAATACATGGACTACGTGCAACCTCGTGTCTGCAGATGGATTCAAAAGCACGAGACCGTGGCGAATGTTGACAAGCTCGGGTCCATTAGAGAACCTTGGATAGGTTGCGCCCAAGTGAGGTGAGATGGTTATCCATATCCTGTGATGAATGATGTTTTTGTATTTTTGGTTGCTAACAATGGTTGTTGCATTTTGATTAGGTCACTTGGGACCCATATGTGAATTTAAGGGAAAATGGAGTTGTGCACGCGATGGCCTTTTACAAAGGGGACGATCAAGTACATGGATGTGGTGGAGCCCTACCATCCGAGAGGATTCTCGAGACAATTTGGCCACGTGCAATCTATACCGATCCTCCGTACCGTCCATTGGAAGCACACCGAGGCCCATCTGCGAACAAATACTCGGTCAAGTATGGGTTCCAGCAAGACAATTGGGAGCGATGGAGGAACCATTTGTTGGCTCCCGAAGTTCGTGGTGACAAGGCAGAGTTCGAGTTTTTGGCTACACCGACTACCTACCTTGGTTCCTCAAAGTGTCTCATCCCGTGATCACCAATCCGAGCCTTGAGGACCATGACATGGTCGCCACAACCATCGCAGACAACGAGCTACTGGAGGTATTGAAATGGTTATATGTATTATGCATGCCCACATGCCATTTGTTTTCATCCCGATATGTTTTACATTAACACTAACCCGATTATTTTCATCAGCGTAATAGGCGTGCGTTGGACGCGGCATTGCGATGGATGGACCTCCCGCCGGAGTTGTGTACGCTTGAGTCTGCGAGGACAATGGCGAGTGATATCGTCAATTTCCTTTCGGGGGAGGAGTATAGGTCCCACCACCACGACTACCACTCCGGCGACCGCAACCGGCACAACCGCCACATCCGCCCCTACCGGCAGCCCCCGAGGCGGTCCCCAAAGATGGTAGCACTTCTACACACTCCACCCCGGCCAATGCTCCGTCCGCCACGATCGATGCTCGCCCTCCGAAGAGAATGCTTGGGAAGGAGTATCAAAGGAAGAATTTGAAGAAACCAAAGCAATGAGCAATGAGTGTTTGAGGAACATAGAAATTTATTTTATTGTTTGGCCTACTTTGATGAATATTTGATGAATATTTGATGAATGTTTGATGACAGTTTTATGACAGCTTGATACGATTAAGTACATGGATGAATGTTTTATGACAGTTTGGTAGAGTAGTTGTATGTTTGATGAGTGTTTTATGACAGTTTAGATCATTTGATTAATGTTCGTGGTGACAGTTTGGTAGAGTAGTTGTATGTTTGATGAGTGTTATAGTTGTATCTTGGTCAATTTTGGTTTAGAATACATGGTTTTATTTGATTCGAGGGTGTCTCGGTCAAGCAGTCCGACACTTATTTTGAATTGTCTGCTCCGACCAACCGACACAAACGCCGGATTCTCGGTGTGGGCCGAGAATGTCCGTCGATCCCGTATTTTCCAATGTGTCGGTCACTAACGACGAAACTTTTTGAGATTATCTGGTGAGTCGTAACCGACATTATGCCAGTGCGTTCGGCACTGGTCGACGAGCTATTACTGTGCATTTGTTGAACATGGCGACCAAATGCTCTCGGTGCGATGGTAACGAGATGGGTGACAAACTCGCGGTTACTCATGGCCGAGAATCCCTGAGTATGGTCGCGCATAGGTCGACGAGAGGCATAAAGATCGGCATTGCGCGGCCGATGCGTCACGTTAGTTCTCGGTGGAGTATGGCCGAGACTATACCGTCGGTCTCGGTCATTCAGGGCCGACACGTCACTTTCCACCGAAACTTAACTCATTATAGATCCTCCGTAACATTCAAACTAACTTTACAAGAATCAAAATGTACAACAATTTGAACCGAAACTTAACTCATTATATATCAATATAACATTCAAACTCACTCTACAAGAATCAAAATGTACAACAATACAACAATTTGCACCGAAACTTAACTCATTGTATATCAATATAACATTCAAACTAACTTTCTAATAATCAAAATGTACAACCATCAAGATTGCTATGTACAAGTTTTACACTACGGTGTACCTAAATCTACAACGGATATGGTGCCTTCATCAACAGTTGCAAGGGGCGCGATATCTCGAAATACGAATCCATCTCGCCAACCTTTGGCGCAGTCCTCAACATACCGGTCCCACGATGGATATAAGGATGGCAACAGTGCATTCACACGCAACTTCACCTGTCAGAGTGAACAATATAACATAGAAGATATTGTCACAAACCCGATCAGGGGGGAAACATAACAATTCAAAAAAATTCATAGAACTTACCCTAACCCAATGGATATTCCTGTCATTTATCATGGCAATGATAAGTCTGTTGTGCAACGACAACGGTGGAGCACTACGTAGAGGTAGAAATGTCGAGGCACTCCCATGCGAGAGGTTTACAAGAATGACATTGAATGCAGTGGATACTAACAATCCCATGTCCGAAGTGTCAACCATTCTTTGAAAGATGCACCAACTTGATTATCTGGACAATGCACCGCAATCTTGATAGTCTCGTAACTCGTGCCAAGCACTTCCCGCCAAAGGTCTTCATACCCGATAATCTCATCATACATCCTTCTACGAACAATCCTCCAACCGTCTACATCGGCAAGTCCAAGCCCAGAGGCAACACACCGATATCCACAATTTCCATCGGCAACCACATCGATAGTGCCCTCAACATGTGGCAACCAATCCGGTTCTATGCAATGACCATAAGCCATGTTAGATGCACTTTGCGTGCGTCGACTGGCACGACGCATTTTAGGAACAACTTTGTTGTTCTTCTTCCTCGAAGTAGAGGTCTCTTCTGTGGAAAGCACGTACTCAAATCCGCTCGGCAATCTAGTCGTGGAAGAATCGTCATTATCGTGTTTTCTCTTCGATCTCTGCTTTGCCTCCGATTGAAGACCCCTGTCCTTCCCTTTGTCTTTATTTTCGCCGGCGGCACAACACCCGTAGACGAAGGTCGACTAATCTCCCCGAGCCGCCGAATAATCCCGAGTCGATCGTCCTCATCAAGTGCAAGCATGAAACTTTTCCAACACCCGTTCAATCTCATCGTGCACGTTGTATCCAGACCGATCCACAGATTCTCGTGTATCATACTCAACTTTCGCCAAGAAAACATGAATGTCCTCGAGAGGATGGGCGACCCAAAGAAATATATGATGGTTTAGCTCGTGTGCACAAGGAAGGCCATGTGTGGTACGTATCTCGCAACCACAACGAGTGGAGTCGTGACCAACATCCTCTCCACGTGTCAATTCATCTCTAATTAGCCTAAGCGCCCGTTGAGAGACATAACCACGCAATCGTCGATATAACTCATCAATGTACTCATGTTGGACCACATTCAAACTTAGCTCAAACGATGCCTTGATGTTGTTGTG
Source organism: Stephania cephalantha (assembly GCA_039657325.1). Lineage (NCBI taxonomy): Eukaryota > Viridiplantae > Streptophyta > Magnoliopsida > Ranunculales > Menispermaceae > Stephania > Stephania cephalantha. The sequence goes on from CM077574.1 coordinate 45,044,094, forward strand.
TTGGATTCTAAGGAGGCCATCAACCACATTCCACAAAGTCTCAAAATTGGCCTGACTGTTGCCAAGGTGTAGCTTCATAATGGAATGCGCAGACTCCACCCTCTGCGTTGTTGTTTCCCCAAAGTGCATAATTCTATTTGTCCAAGCGGGGACAAATTTCTCCTTGTAGTTCTTTACCCATGTGTTGTCCAAGTACTCAGTAAGACCCTTGACATTCCCAAACTCACAACGCAGGTCATTCATCCTAACTTCGAATAAGGCCTCCGAGTTGGCATACATCACGCTCGTCCACCTATCCATGAAACGCGCAAAACCATCGTTCTCCCCAAACATCTTCTTAGTCTTGGCCAATACTACTTTGTTGATGTGCCAAGAGCAAAGGAGGTGAGACGATGACGGAAATACTTCTTCAATGGCACTAATAAGGGCTAAGTCCCTATCGGTAACAAACACGTCAGGTTTAGGCCACCCATCCAATATGGATCTCAAGTTCTCAAGTGCCCAAACATAATTCGCATGACTCTCTGATGATATGAATGCAAACCCAACGGAGAACGTCAAGTGCGTAGAAGTGATGCCAACAATCTCCAACAAAGGCATTCGATACCTATTTGTCTTGTACGTGCAATCCATCAAAATTACCGATGAGAAACACCTTAGCAACTTTAGTGAGTCGGGATGTGACCAAAATAAATCGGTGACAACATTCGTATCGGGATGCTTCCTATGCCAGGACATCCACTTATTCTTCTCCAAGATGTGCAACATTTGTTGCATTTGAGTCCTCCCACCCGCATCCTCATTTCGGACTTTTTGTCTTGCATTATATATTGTCCTCATTGTCGATACGTTTCTAACATCTCTTTGCTTCAACGTATTTAGGATGTCTCTTGGCTTCACATTCCCCTTTGTCATTTGCACCACAACCTCCTCGCTCCCCCTTATCCAATCTTCCGCAAATGAATGGCCGTCCAAGTTTTTTATGGGTCGTGATTGTGCCTCCCACATATGACAAGTGACATACCACAAGGAGTCGCATTTTCCTTTACGTTGATAAGGAAAGGGCATCCACATTTCTTCGTACCGCTTTGAGTCCTCGCCTTTTCCTCTTCTTCATCATTTCTTGCTTTCAAAGAAATTTTGGCCGCTTTCCCCTTCCCTACTCTCTGAGACATTCCCCTATATGTTCCAGACCTCTCACACGCAAGTTTCACCCTCCCCCTGCGCTTAATGCCCCCGCATCGATCGAGTGTTTTGTCACTAGCACAAACATGTTCTCACGCCTATCATTTGAAGCCATGAAATAGCCGCTTCTCTAGAGGGGAATGGCCTACAAGGTGTAAACGTGTCCTTGTAGTCTGGAAATAAGGTAGAAACCGGCATTACCTGCAATACAAACAAGTGTAACATTATAATCAACCAAAATGTACAAAGACAATCACCAAAAAACCCCAAAAACAAGTTCTCGGTTGTACAGTCCGATACTTTAATCGGCGTCTCGCTCACGTCGACCGAGAGTTACTCGCAGTCTCTGGTCGTCCCATACCGTGAACTACGTACACATCTCGGTCCTCTATGACCGAGACGTTGCTATACATCTCGGTCCTGCGAGGCCGAATCAATCGCGCACATCGACAAAAACTTCGAATAACCACATAAAAAACACATTAAATTTGAAAAATTACCTCAAGTTCAACCTCCTCTTGCACTGTAGCAGTACAATCTTCCATTATATAGTGCAAACAAGTTCGGATTTGTCGAAATTACCAAACCCTACGTTGACAAACAAATCATCATTTTCACAGTTTTACTCAAATTAACAGTTCCAACAAAGCATCATATGGTTGTCAAACATTGTTACCTCGCTGTCGGATGATGTCAAGCCGCAAGAATCGATAAACGCTCGCCAAACGCAATGTCGCTTTATGGTTCAATCTTGGTGGTGGGGTGCCCCTGCTTTTTCTCAAAATGGTTTGTGGGGTTTGAATCAATATATATACAGGGGCAAAATGGTCTTTTCCATTTTCGCTGGAATTTTTACAAATAACTTGGGTGCCTTCATTAAACGGTGGGGTGCCCTTAGCGGGCCTCAAAATTTATCTATATGAATATGATTTAATCTGAGTATAATATTATCGGTTTTAACTTCTGGAATATATAAGGCACATTAAAACGAATGTCGTCATAAATCAAATGACATTCATTTTGTGGAAAGATCTATTTGATTATCCATAATCATCGATAATGCGAAAATATCATAAATTCGCACGGACATCCTTTATCGAACTGATTTTTTTTTATCAGCTGGAGATTATCTCAAGGCAAATCAATAGGAGACGTATATTTATTTAACTCTCCATTAATTATATTATAAGTGGATCCCTAATATGGAATTTATTTATAGCAAGTTTTGCTAATTGTCACTTTGATGAAGCAATTTTCCCACAATTAGGGGGAGATATAAGCTAATTCAAAAGGAATTGCGTGAAATTGCTTGAAACACATCAAATTGCATTAAATTTGTTGTATTATGATCCATGTATAAAATATTATGAACTCAAAGTTCAAAGGATCATTCAATAGCAACAAGTTATGAATCAATTACTTGATGCAAGTACTATACACAAAAGAGTGACAATCATACGCTTCAGCATTAAATGGTTCATATTGAAAATGATGTCTATGTGCAACAAAATGCACAAGATGTCTCACCCATGTGAACATGAGGGAGAGAATCAAAAGGAGTTATTGATTAGTGCATTGCACTCTTTTTCCCTTAGCTATGGTTTTATCCTACTGGGTTTTCCTAGCAAGGTTTTTAATGAGGCGATCCTAACATTATTATACTCCATATAAAAAGAAAAAAATTATGAAAGCAAATAATGTACTCTTTTTCCTATACTAGATTTTTTTCCCACAGGGTTTTTCTAGTAAAGGTTTTAATGAGGCATATATATTCTCTCAAAGTGTATCAATGTGTTGCACTCTTTTCCTTAGCTTTGGTTTTGTCCCATTGGGTTTTCCTAGCAAGGTTTTTAATGAGGCAATCAATAATATTATACTACAAATCAAGATTGACGAGAACATTGTACTCTTTTTCCTATACTAGATTTTCTCCCACAGGGTTTTTCTAGTACAGGTTTTAACGAGGCACAATCTCTAAGCAAGTGTCATCCAAGGGGGAGTGTTGTGGAATATGGATGACCATGCATGTACACCAACATATTGTGTAGTCATGTAACTTGTATTTCTCACTTAATAGTACCTCCACTTGTCTATGTATTGTCATGTAACTTGTAATCTTCTACAATGTACACCAACTCTTCCATGTATTGTCTATGTTGCTTGTGATGTGTTGTATGACTTGTGGTGTACGTATAACTTGTATACATTGTATAAGTACAATTATCATCATCACCAAATGACATATATAAAGGGTGTCAACCCCATTGTAATTCACACACCAAGTTAAATAAAAACTTCTCATTCCAACTATCTCATTTCTTCTCTTCTCCTTTGTAGTAGTAGTTTGTAGTAGTAGAAGTTCTTAGTCTTCTATTTTCCTTCTCTAGTTCTTAGCAAGTTCCAACTCAATTTACAACAAAAATAACATACATATTTCTCTTTCTTTTTTGGTTACTTGGTGGCTAAGATTAAAAAAAAAAAACGGTATATATATATTAACAATAAACAAAATCCACGTGCCATATATAGCTCTTAATTAATTACACTAAAATAATACGTATAATAATGTCTTTTTAAACATATTATTAATATGTATAATAATGTTATTAGAAGCATATATTAGCTACCTTTTATTTTAATGTATCCAAATGTCCCGACCTCAAAAAAAAAAAAAGTCACATGTTTTATCGTAATATGTTTAATCAAATATGTATACAGAAGCTCAACACATGGAACCCTTAATATTTTGAATATATATAGCGCTTGGGTAGTATATATTGAAAGAAGTGCTAGAATGACTACATCATGTCACACCACAAGACACATTGGCTCACAAGACTTATCTATGTACGCCTCAAAATGTAGGAATATATAAATTTCGAAGCATAACACGCGGGTCGAGATTACATGAAAAGCTCTTGTGAGTTAATGTAGCTTGTGGTGTGACATTGTTGTTCTCATTCTAGTATTTTTCATTTATTAATTTGGTCCCAAACTTACTTCGGCGTGGTTTAAAGAATCACTGTATTTTAATATTTGAGTCTCTGAAGAATATTTATCTCGCTTTGATTAAATTAATCTTTAAATTTTATTAGATTCTACTTTTGGTTTACTAGGGACCAAGAGTTGGTACTGGGCCACCTAGCACCACCTAGGCAATCTAATTGATATGATCTGAGAACAATCTTTAATTAGCTTTTCTTTATTTCCTATATTAATTATACATAATGTTTTTTTTTCTTTTGAAGTGAAATAGAAATTTCATAAATCATCAATGACTCGATACATGAGTAAATATAGAATCAATTGTCATAATAAAAGTACATTGATTCGCTAACCCTATTTGTTTAAAAGAATTGTAATGAATTTTGGCAGTAAATGCAACAGTAACATTGAAATAATTTGACAATCAGGAACTACTCTTTACAAATATCTGGAACACGTGACACTACACAAACGCCATTAGAACCACATGATACAAAACAAAACTTCCAACAAAGGAAGAAAACATAAGACTTCCAACAAGAGAAAACAAAATTAAAACTTTCGATAAAAGAAGACAACCACCTAAAAATTAAAACTAAAGAAGAGGACTAGCTAACACAGCAACCACACAGATCCAAGAACAATTGTTTCGAAAGCTATACTACGCACAATAAGAATGGATCCAATCTTCACAAATCTAAAATAGATTTTGCAGTTTATTAAACAAATAAATGCAAGGAAATGTACTGATTGGAACCACTATGATCGAAAGGGAAGATCGACGATAGTTCAAGATCTTAGATCGAGAAAATGGATCAAAAAGATCTTGAGGGTTTAGAGCCGCCGCTGATGTATCACATGTGGAGAGGTCTTGATTCATTATACATACTTAATATTGTAAGTTTTTTTTGAAGCGGATAAACGGACCTCGAAACTTGAATAACGGGCCCCAATTAAATTTTTTTGTTTTTGCCCCAGTGCGAAATGACATTATTGCCCCTCCATATAAAAGAGCTTTTTGCTTAGACAAACCCCACTCATCATCGCTCACCCAAACCTAATTACTCAACCGAACCTATCTTGAATCACACTCTTACCTCTGACCCAAATCGAACGAAATTCGAGCGAAACCACATCGATTCAACACCGTAAGTGCATTCTCCACCTCTTTAATTTGAATCTATTTCTGGGGGTTCTCAAGTTTTTTTATTGTTTTTGAGTTGATTTGATTGTTGTTGTTGTTGTTGTTGTTTTTGTTTTTGTTGTTGTTGGATTTATGGCTTTAATTTGGGGCTTGAATCTAGTACTTTGTGCACAAAATGTTGATGGAACCGAGAATATCAAGCGATTCTGAGCAAAACTCACTATTTTTTGTCGTTTTAGTGTATTTTTTGAGTTTTAAGTTTTTTTGTTTGTTATTGTCGCTCGCAGGTTTCAAACACACACGACCGAGATCTCTAAAGAGGTATCGATTGACTCCCATCGAGACCTCTAAAGAGGTCTCCGCTAACTCCCACCGAAACTTCTATATAGTTTTCGATCAGCTCACTACATCTCCCACTAAGACTAAGACTCCTTCATAGTATCGGTGAGAGGTCTTGTGTAATGGCCCATTTTCCAAATGGACCGCCACAGGGGCCGATCCGGGCCCACAACATGGCCTACCAGCGCCAGCTGTGTCCCACATGCCAACTCATCCACCATATAATCATTATTAACCTCAAATTACAACAATTTACTGTTTAGATTTTTACTGAACTCAAGTCATCTGCTAAGATCATTTTAAACCCAAATAAATCACAACAGAAGTCTTTTAACCTGACAAAATATATATAACGTTAAAGTAAAGCAATTAACTCTGATACCTACAGTGGAAAACCCATATACCATCATATATCAATCATGTACCTTAATGTATTAAAATATCAACAGTATTGAGTCCTAAGCTATCTCACAATCCCAAATCCCAAAATTAAAAACAAAATAGATATATACAAACGTACAAGTCTGGATATATGTCTCTGAATCACAAATATTCTGATTGCTTGCCCTTGCCACGGCTCGTACTAGGATCTGCACTCAAGCCATCACAAAAGGCAGATGACGAGTCCGGAGTGAGTATTCCCAAGGAAATTAAGTGAGCAATACGGAACGTAAATACCGGAATTTAAACAAAACAATTAAATAAACATGCGGAAATAAAAACAGGCACCTGTGCTCATCACATGCATATGTAATAGTGAAAGCTTAAAGTGTGTGTTCCTAGAGCCTAGGATCAAACTAGCACCATACTTCGGACTCCCAACATACTACTGCCGGCAAGTAGCACTCAAGCAAGGCCAGTAACTAGATCTGCTAGGTGGTCGGAGTGAAACCTACGTCGCACCCACAGGTGCCCGACACGAATCTCGGGTAGCCCTATTCACCGAGATGGCACACGTGTTATGGCCTAGTTGACGTACACACATAAATTGCACGGAGGGAGAGCCTCAACGTTCGTCCATTATAACACACCAAGAATAGAGTAATGAAAGACAGAACATGAATTCAAAAGCAAAATAAATTATTGCTCAAGAAATTTCGGTTAGGATACTAAACATCTCAAACGCACTCTCTGTCCCGTCAATCACCCCCGGTCTGGCTCCGCCTAGTCCCAGATATCCCAAATTACCGCATGAAATGACCTATTTCCATTTATAATTGAATATTAGTCATTAGGATGTGCTTTAAGTTACTTAACAAAAATTATGTCAAAACAGCATAATCTAGCACGTTGGGTTTGGGAATTAGTGCGCTAATTCCCAAGCAGTTATACGTTCTGCATCAGGAAGAACATTAGCGCGCTAGGTGACGTCATTAGCGCGCTAATCGCGTTCTGGACAACAAAATTGCTGAAAATTCTGGGTATTTAACAACCCCACCAACACCAACAACAACCACAACACCAACAACTCAACTTCATAGCACTACAAACCCGTCAAAACAACAACCCAACAACCATCAAACCATCACCAACACCTCTAAAATTGAGATCAAAAGATAGAGAAAGTTGAGGTGTTTATGATCCTCACCTTGTTTTTGATATTTTCACCCCTCCAAGCTCCTTGAATAACCCAGATGAAACACTCAAACCTTTGTTTCTCACTTCAATTTTCGGATTTTAAGATGAGGAGAGAGAAAAAGTGGTGGAAATAAGTCAATTTGACTTATTTATAGTTGAATTGGCATCACATCTCACTTGTGCATCACGAGGCCATCCAAGGACCTCCATTAGCTCCATTTCCAACCTCTTATGACTCCAATTGTGACACTCATGGCACACTCACCCTTGTGTTTAACCCAAAAAGTGGTGTTTTGGGTGTTCCGACGCTCGGTTTCTCGTCCCGAACCGCAACGTACGCGTACTACCATGTCCCTAACCACCAAATATATACATTCCATATTATTATTTAACCCATTTTATTCATTTATGTGTGTATTATATTCCTCGACCTAGTATTAAGTCAGTTAAACTACCCGGTACCCGCATTAACACGCATATCGAGACGAATACTTAACACACAATCTCGCACGTCAAATATAATAGAAATACACACATTGCGATGCCATTTACTCTAGTTCAATATAAACATCGTAATTTTAACAATTCAGCACACAAAATTACTATTTACCTAGTTCTAGGCGCGCACAAATGCGGGTCCCACAAACGTCTGAGCTGTCAGCCACGTCTGCAACCACATCATTAATAACGATGAATTAAATTCAGGCTGTTACAGTTCTTCCCAATTAAGTGAAATTTCATCTCGAAATTTAAATTAAACTAAAAATACTTACCGGCAAATAAGTGGGGATACCGTCGTCGCATAGTAGACTCAAGCTTCCAGGTGAGTCCCTCGGTCCCGTGATGCTGCCATCGTACCAAAACCTTCAGGATTTCCTTATTTCTCAAAATCTGATTCCTCATATCCATGATTTCCATAGGTTGTTCCTTGTATGACATGTCAGGTTGCACCTCAATCTGACGTATATTAACCATAAGCCTCGGTCCCGACTTAGCCAGACTCAACATGGAAATATGAAACACTGGGTGTACCCCTGCCAACTGCAGTGGCAACTCCAGACGGTATACCACTTTGCCAATGCGTTCCTCAACTCTGAACGACCCAATGAACCTTTGTGCTAGTTTCCCCTTAATGTCAAACCTCTGATGACTTTTCCAGGGTGAAACCTGCAAATACACCAAGTCTCCAACTTCGTAGCTCAGACCCTCACGATATTTGTCCGCATATTTCTTCTGCCTATCCTGTGCCGCTTGAAGTCTCTGCCTGATCTATTTTACCTTCTCAGTATGGTCAACAACAACCTCAGGTCCTATAGCCGTTGTATCTTCCGGTGCTGCCTAACATGCTGGTGACCTGCAGGGCCTACCATAAAGTACCTCAAACGGTGGCATCCCGATACACGCCAACTAGCTATTATTGTAGGCAAACTCACACAAAGGTAAGTACTCCTCCCATGATCCACCAAACTATAGAATACACATCCTGAGCATATCCTCGAGAATTTGGATCAATCGCTCTGACTGTCCGTAAGCCTGAGGATGGTACGCAGTGCTAAACTGTAAACAAGTGCCAAACTGCTCCTGCATACTCTCCCATAGTCTCGATGTAAACCTCATATCTTTGTCAAAAACAATGGAGACCGGTACACCGTACAATCTAACAATCTCTCTCTTGAAGATAGTATTAAGCCGTGTAACGAAATATCTCATGGCGATGGGTATAAAATGTGCTGACTTCGTCAACCTGTCGATAACCACCCAAATCGCATTGTGTCTCCTAGTCGTCTGAGGTAGGCTATTGACAAAATCCATGGTCACGTGTTCCCACTTCCACTGAGGAATGAGCAGTGGCTGTAGCAACCCAGTCGATCTCCTATGCTCAGCCTTCACCTGCTAGCAAATATGACAACTCCGGATGTATCTACCCACGTCAGCCTTCATTTCTAGCCACCAAAACAATTTCCGCAGATCGTGATACATCTTGGTCTGACCAAGATGAATTGTATATCATGACTGGTGTGCGTCATCGAGAATGTTGTCCCTTAGCTCTGATACCCTTGGTATCCACAAACGACCTTTTTTCTCAAGCACCCGTCTGACCTTCAGTCCACTTAGTGCACCTCGGATCTTGAGCCAGGCCACTGATCCGCAAATATCGGTCATCAGCTCTCTGCAACTCAGCAACCCACTCTAGAGACACTGTAGGAACTTGCATCTAACAACAAATTTGTAGCTCTGCAATAGCCTATGTCAAACACAACACCGACGTTGCCTCAAGCAACCCATGCTCATGTGTTATATGCCGCAATACTGTCTGGCTCTCGATGTCGCTCCTGCTCAGCGCATCTGCTGCAACATTCGCCTTACCCGGATGATACTCAATGGCGAAGTCATAGTCCTTCGATAACTCGAGCCATCACCACTATCGCATGTTCAACTCCCTCTGAGTGAACATGAACCTCAAACTCTGGTGGTCTGTGTACAATACGAACTTCTCACCATACAGGTAGTGCCTCCAAGCCTTCAGCGCAAACACGATCGCTGCAAGCTCCAAGTCATGCACTGGATAATTTACCTCGTGAGGTCTCAATCGTCGAGATAAATAGACCACCGGGTGTCTATCCTGCATCAACACGCCACCCAACCCAGTGCCTGATGCATCGTATAAACTGAAAAACCTTTACCTACTACCGGTAAAGCCAAAACTGGCGCCGAAATCAATTTCCTCTTCAGCTCCCAGAAAGCATCATCACGTTCCTATGACCGTTCAAATCTAACATCCTTCTTGGTCAGCCTCGTCAACGGCGCCGCAATCATCGAGAAGTCCCGCACAAAGCGCCTGTAATACCCTGCCAAACCCATGAAACTTCGGATGTCAAAGACAGATTTGGGTGTTTTCCAGTCGATAATCGCCCGGATCTTGTCACCATCAACGGATATGCCCTGATCACTGATGACATGGCCCAAGAACATTACCTCACTCAGCCAGAATATGCACTTGTTGAACTTGGCATACATTTTGTGCTCTCTCAGCGTCGTCAACACATCTCTGAGATGCCTGTCGTGCTCCACACGAGTCTTAGTGTATATCAGGATGTCATCGATAAACACAATGACATATCAATCAAGGAATGGCTTCAGCACCCTGTGCGTCAAATCCATGAAGATCGTCCGTGCGTAAGTCAGCCCGAATGGCATGACTGTAAACTCGAATAGGCCGTAAGGCGTATTAAATGCGGTCTTCTCCACATCCTCCTCTCGAATCCTGAACTGATGGTATCCTAATCGCAAGTCTATCTTCGAGAAGAACTTGGTCCCAACCAACTGATCTAATAAATTATTGATTCTCGGAAGTGGGTAATGATTCTGAATCGTCGCCCGATTCAGCTTTCGTAGTCTACACACATCCACATTGAGCCGTCCTTTTTCTTCACAAAAAGAATTGAAGCTCCCCTAGGTGACATGCTAGGGTGAATGAAACTCTTATGCAGTAAGTCCTCTAACTGGTTCCTCAACTCCTCGTGCTCCGATGCTGACATCCTATACGGTCTGATGTAGATTGGCCAAGTCCCCGGAATCAGCTCAATGATAAACTCAACAGCTCTCGGTGGTGGCAAACATGGCAAATCATCAGGGAACACATCTGGAAACTCGCAGACGATAGGGACATCCTTAACCTTAAGCACCGTCTTACACTCCGGCTGAACCATAGTCGCGTACCCCTCCATCTCCTGCGACGTCACTAATCTGCCTCGAGTGATAGGTAATGTAGACGCAACTCCGATAAATGTAAATCTTGGAATTCCTTCGCTGTCAAACGTCACGGTCTTGCTGAAATAGTCGATCGGTGCGTGATAAGACGACAACCAATCCATCCCAAACATCACTTCGAACTCCAAGTACTCTAACATTCTCAAATCAGGAGGTAGCTGATGTCCCTCAATTTCAACAATACAATTGTGGCATATCCGGTTAGGGTAAATCGTATCCCCAGCTGTCGTACTCATAACAATATGTGTATCTAAAGTCTGTGTAGGTAACCCTAACTCTCCTACTATGCGTCCAGAAATAAAAGATAGCGTGCTACCAGAACCCATCATAATATGCATAGGAATACTACAGACAGGTAACGTACCTTCAACAAGCTATCTGGTCGCCTCTATGTTTGGTTGCGCGACCCCAAAAGCTGCAGTCTGGGCCCTATCTCTGGCCTGCTCCGTCTATGATGGTAGTGGTGCTGGTCTAGTACATTCTGTCACAATATGCCCCACATGACCGCATCGTTAACATGTGCGGGTCTCTGATCTACCAGAACTCCTCTGACTCTGCGTTTGACTCTGGCCTCGACTCTGGCCTCTCGGACCTCTGTCATGCATCTGCTGTCTAGGTTGTTCAACCGGTGCAGATGACGTGGAATATGCCAACTGACGATCATACGTCGATCTTTGTCATCACGATGATCTCAGTCGCCCTTGAGACCCTAATCAGACTGCCAATCACCACAGCGAGGTCTCTAGCCTTGTCTCTGCCAGTCCTGGTCTCTCATCTGTCGTTTTAGTCTCTGATCAGATCGAGAACTTGATAAAGGCTAACTTTGCTGACCTTGCAGCGCAGCCCGAATCGCTATTCGACTGGCCCTCTAAACCAGGTATGTTTTGTGTGCAAGGGACCTGTCGTAAATCTCAGCCAGTGTACAAGCTCCACTAGATACCACTGTGCTCGCAATCCTCTCATCCAGACCTTCGACAAAATAGTATATCTGTAATCGGGCAGTACCTGCTATTTCCATGGAGTATGACAATAGATACGGGTACCTCTCCATGTATACGGTGGCCGACATATCACCCTGCACCAAGGATAAAAACCCTTCCCTCAAGAGAACCCTGACCTCCATAGGTACGTACTCATCCATGAACAATGTCCGGAACTCTGCCCAATTAGTAACGACAGGATGAGTCGCGGTGTAGGTAGTCCACAATATCGCAACATCAGCTCTCAAGTAAAAACTTGATAGTCTCGGCAAGAACTTAAGAAAGTCCCCCATTTTTTTAGCCTCAATGGTCATCTGGCTCCCAAAAGTAGATGCCACTACTGGCTGCTGGGTAATAGCAGGTGTAAGCACCACTGCAGCCTCCACTGGTACTGCTACTGGTATAGCCCTCTATGTCAATGTCTAGGATACTGCCACCTGCACAAGAGCCTCGACCATAGTAGGAGCTACGACTGCCTGTATAATCATCATCGGTGCAACCAAAGATGTAGTTGGAGCTATCGTAGTCTCCCGAGCATCCCGAGCTCTCATCATCTCTATAAGCATCGCGAACCTATCATCCAAAGTCCGCGCTAACGACTCCAGAGTCAAGGTCGGTCTCGTCAGATCACTAGTATCTCCGACCTCAGGCTTAATGGTATCTGATGGCTACCCGTTCATCGATATCTGCATCGAAGAACGTGCATCTAATCAGCCTCAATACCAATATACGTGTGACGTATATATATTACAACCAAAACATAACACGTATATCCCCTGATTTCTACCCGTCTCACCTCACCTCCCAACTAGGATTCTAGGCAATTCCTTTGGGTTTCCACATTTAAATTTTATTCATCAAGTTTATCCTCAAATTATACCATAAATGTAATTGTATCAGAGTTAATGTCCAATTCCTCTAGGTTCACTAACCTCGCTCTGATACCAAAATGTAATGACCCATTTTCCAAATGGACTGCCACGGGGGCCGATGTGGGCCCACGACCTGGCCTACCAATGCCAGTTGTGTCCCACATGTCAACTCATCCACCATAGAATCATTATTAACCTCAAATTACAACAATTTACTATTTAAATTGTTACTGAACTCAAGTCATCTGCTAAGATCATTTTAAACCCAAATAAATCACAGCGGAAGTCTTTTAACCTGACAAAATATATATAACATTAAAGTCATACAATTAACTCTGATACCTACAGTGGAAAACCCATATACCATCATATATCAATCATGTACCTCAATATATCAAAATATCAACAGTATTGAGTCTTGAGCTATCTCATAATCCAAAATCTCAAAATAAAATAATATATATATATATATATATATATATATACATATATATATAAATGTACAAGCCTGGTTATATGTATCTGAATCATAAATATTTCGGTAGCTTGCCCTTGCCACGGCTCGTACTAGGATCTACACTCAAGCCATCACAAAAAGGCAGATGACAGGTCCAGAGTGAGTATTCCCAAGGAAATTAAGTGAGCAATATGGAAAGTAAATACTTGAATTTAAACAACAACATTAACAACAACATAGCCTCAGTCCCAAATTAACTGGGTTGGCTACATGGATCAACTTTTCCATTGTGCTCGATTAGATAAACATGCGAAAATAAAAATAGGCAACTGTGCTCATCACATGCATATGTAAGAGTGAAAGCTTAAAGTGTGTGTTCCTAGAACTTAGGGTCAAACTAACGCCATACTTCGGACTCCCAACAGACTACTGCCGACGAGTAGCACTCAAGCAAGGCCGGTATCTGGATCCGCTAGGTGGTCAGTGTGGAACCTACGACGCACCCACAAGTGCCCGACACGACTCTCGGGTAGCCCTATTCACTGAGATGGCACACGTGCTATGGCCTAGTGGACGTACACACATAAATGGCACGGAGGGAGAGCCTAAACGTCCGTCCATTATAACACACCAAGAATAGAGTAATGAAAGACAGAATATGAATTCAAAAGAAAAATAAAGTACAGCTCAAGAAATTTCAGTTGGGATACTACACACCTCAAACCGCACTCCTTGTCCCGTCAATCACCCCAAATCCGGCTCCGCCTAGTCCCATATATTCCAAATTACCGACCAAAATGACCTATTTCCATTTATAATTGATTTTTAGTCATTTGGATGTGTTTTAAGTCACTTAAAAAATTATGTCAAAACAGTAGAATCTAGCGCGCTAGGTCTGGGAATAAGCACGCTGATTCGCACGCAGTTATACGTTCTTCATCAGGAAGAACATTAGTGCACTAGGTGACGTCATTTGCGCGCTAATCGCATTCTGGACAGCAAAACTGCTGAGAATTCTGGGTTTTTAACAACCCCACCAACACCAATAACAACCACAACACTAACAACTCAACTTCATAGCACTACAAACTCGTCAAAACAACAACCCAACAACCACCAAACCATCACTAACACCTCTAAAATTGAGATCAAAAGATAGAGAAAGTTGAGGTGCTTATGATCCTTACCTTGTTTTGATGTTTTCACCCCTCCAAGCTCCTTGAATCACCAAGATGAATCACTCAAACCCTTGTTTCTTCACTTCAATTTTCGGATTTTAAGATGAGGAGAGAGAAAAGGTGGTGGAAATAAGTCAATTTTACTTATTTATAGTTGATTTGGCATCACATGTCACTTGTGCATCACAAGGCCATCCAAGGACCTCCATTAGCTCTATTTCCAACCTCTTATGACTCCAATTGTGGCACACTCACCCTTGTGTTTAACCCAAAAGTGGTGTTTCGGGTGTTTCGACGCCCGGTTTCTCGTCCCGAACCGCGACATGCGCGTACTACCGTGTCCCTAACCACCAAATATATACATTCCATATTATTATGTGTGTATTATATTCCCCAACCTAGTTTTAAGTCGATTAAACTACCCGGTACCCGCATCAACACGCATATCGAGGCGAATACTTAACACACAATCTCGCACGTCAAATATAATAGAAATGCACACATTGCGATGTCGTTTACTCTAGTTCAATATAAACATCGCAATTTAAACAATTCAACACACAAAATTACTATTTACGTACTTCCAAGCGCGCATAAGCCTAATTGCGGGTCCCACGAGCGTCTGAGCTGTCAGCCACGTCTGCAACCACATTATTAATAACGACGAATTAAATTCAGGTTGTTACATCTTGGCCCCATATGTACAAGACCTACGTGCAACACTTCCTCATTTTTAGGGCATGAGGTGACTAGATCCAATCTTGTATGACGAAAAAACACTCATATGACACTTTCTACCTCGTATAAGTGTTCTACAATGGTCAAAAGCAAGAAATTAAGAGGATTAAGGGACGTTGGGGTGAGGGTGAGGGTGAGGGTGAGGGTGATGGGGTAAGCAATGGTATTTCGGGGATTTTTTTAAAAAAAGTGAGGTATGTTCAATAATTTAAATTCAAAATCGAGGTATGTTGGAGTAATGAGGTATGTTATGGAAGGGTACGTTCAATAATGGCCAAGTGCTCTACAATAGCCGTTTATGATTTCATAGAAACCACAATTAATTTCTCTTGTAAAATAACTAGACCTTGGCCACTGTAACTAATTTACAAGCTACAATCACCTTTGGTTATAGTTTCAAGTAAATTTGGGAGAATTCATTATTTTTTGTCCCACGTTCATGGGGTGGTTGTGTCCATAACGAGGCTATTGTCCCCTACCGTGAAGTTGTTTCCTTCCCTCCAGAGTTAATTGTTGTCTCTCATCATGGGTTTTGTAGTGCATCACTATGTACATGGTGTGGACATGCTTGAGAGTTTGTAATGTCTATTATCCTTGTTGTAATAGATT
Source organism: Stephania cephalantha (assembly GCA_039657325.1). Classification (NCBI taxonomy): domain Eukaryota; kingdom Viridiplantae; phylum Streptophyta; class Magnoliopsida; order Ranunculales; family Menispermaceae; genus Stephania; species Stephania cephalantha. Next base: position 45,059,930 of record CM077574.1, read on the forward strand.
GATGTACCTTTTTAATTGGGTTAGGAACATGATGTATGAATTCAACGTTGGCAAAAAAAAAAAAAAAAAAAAAAACAACTTAGAAACTATTCCATACATAAAAACATCTAATTTATATGCGGTCTCTTGTAATAGGTATGTTACTTTAAGATATTATTGTATTTATTTTACTCAAAATATATATTCCCTCCATTTCACAATATACGTCATATTTTTAGCACTTGTTTTGTTCCACAATATGCATCGTATTAGTAAATCAAGGAAACATTAAAAGATTTTCTTTTCAATTCTAACCTCATTCTATTTAGTTAATGACACCATTAGACACATTTTCTTAGCCAATACAAGAACAAGAACAACAACAACAACAACATAGCCTCAGTCCTAAATTAATCGAGGTTGGCTACATGGATCAAACTTTTCCATTGTGCTCGATTAAGTGCAATTGATGGTGAGCTTTCCAGACCATTCAAATCTCTTCTAATTAATGCATCTCATGTTAACTTTTGTCTACCCCTACTTCGTCGAATTTCTATAGTTTCATTGGAGTCAAGTTTTCTAGTGGGGACATTTGTTGGTCGTCTTTACAGGTGACCAAACCACCGCAACCATCATTTCCTAGTTTTTGTATCAATTGGTGCTACTTCTACATGTCTTTGAATTTCTATATTTCTTATTTTATCTTTGCGAGTTTTACCACACATCCACCTAAGCATCCTCATTTCTGCTATGTTCATTTTATGTAATTGTTGTTGCTTTACTGCCCAACATTCACTTTCATAGAGCATAGCTGACATAATTGCAGTCATATAAAATTTTCCTTTTAACTTAGTAGGAACTTTTCGATCACAAATCACCCATGTTGCACTCCGCTATTTCTTCCATCCAGCTTGAATTATATGTGCGACATCATTCTCAATATTACCATCATTTTGTATGATATCTTGGGTATCTAAAGTGGTTCACCTTAGGAAGTTCTATTTCTCCTAATTTTACCACTCCGTCATCTTGATTTCTAGTATTTCTATACTCATAGTGCATGTATTCAGTTTTCGTCCTACTCAACTTAAAACCTTTAGCTTCTAATGTATTCCTCCAGAGTTCTAATTTCCTATTTACTCCATCTTTTTTTGATCCACTAAGACAATATCATCTGCAATTAACATACAGCATGGTATATCCTCTTGAATATGCCTAGTTAGTTCTTTCATAACTAAAGTAAATAGATATGAGCTTCAAGCTAATCTTTGATGTAGTCCTATCGTAATAGGAAGTTCTTTTGTAGTGTGGCGGCCCCAAATCTGAAGGCAATCTGGGCCCCGCCATGTCGCCAGACACGTTATGCCACGTCATCTGCCTGCCTGTCCATGACGGCCGCGACAGGTACTCAACCTTTTCATTTAGCCTAACTATTTCAATTATCATGCATTTTATGAAAACATGTCCTAAATTTAATTTAGTTAGCCTATCCATTTATCTCACTTAACTTATATGGTAAGTTATTTAGTTGTTCCTTGGTCTTTTCAACTAAATGTGTGAGTTATCAATAAAAGCGGAACTCTTTCATTCTAGTTAAAGCAAATGATAAAGATCAGAAATTTACTTCATTAACAAACCCTAAGCAGTGGAAAACCCATCAAAAGGATATCATGTATATATAAGGCAACAAAATGTACAATATGGTCAATATACATGTATCAGTGTATTAAGTCTCCCAAAATATACCCAAAAATAGTAACGTAATGTATACAAACACCTACAAGATGGGCTAGTGGAGGCTCTTGATGAATCAGATGAAGTCGCCTAGTATGGCATTCCTCCGGCTAGTCGTAGGGTCTGCACTCAGTCATCCATGCAAAAATAGATGACAAGTTCAGTGAGTAAATCCCTATAAGAAACGTAAGTTGCATTTAATAAGAATGTAAATAAAGCGGCTACAAATCATGCTAGTCGATAAGAAATACACTAAAAATGGATATTCAGGGATATTAAGCATTAAGATAAGTCGCTAGGAAAACAATAAATGCTAGAAGCGAGTGTAGTATATATCTGCCGAACTCTGGGACTAATAACATCTCACCGAAAAGACTCTGGTGACGAAATAACTCCCCGCCACCGCTCCAAGGTCAATGAGGAACTCTGTCCATCGGGAGTTTACAACTCCCGGCCAACTGCCTCAAAGGAGAGGAATTTGTGTCGGAGTTAACTCCTCACGACACCATCTCTCGATTCATCGACTCGCGGAGAAGTTCTCACGTGTAGCCTAAGGCATGACCGGAACCGTAGCAACAATCGGATCGCTAATCACGAGGGAGCCGATGAGGGTCATACCGTCCCGTCGACCATATACAGACACACGCGGGAGTGGAATAGTCAAACAACCCAAACGGGCATAATACAGTGATATAATGAAATAAATGTTACGTGCTTTTCTGGCGGGGTTTACTTACAAGATGCGATGAAAACTCGATCCTTACAAGCTTCGATTCCGATACGTTCCCGACAAATAGAGTATGTATCTCTTAAGTCCCTGGTGTCAGTTACATAAATTTTTGATGTGTTAGATGCTCATTCTATTAGATTGACATAACGTTGTTGCAACACTCTTGTGGCCACATGGCTTGTGATTTACAGACCCTTGTGACCACGTACATCCCTTGTGGGCATAGATTCATAGTTAAACATCCTCTGTGGACACAACTGTTCCCTATGGGCACAAACATGGGTTGTGAGTACAAAAGTCCCCTATGGGCACAAACGTCCATAGACGTCACGTGGGCACACCCATCCCCTGTGGGCATAAACGTCCCATGGGCACAAACGTCTCGTGAGAACATATGTTCTTTGTAGTGACAGACAATATTCATCATCTTCAACAGCCCAACATGCACGAGAATGACTTAAATTTCAACATCAAATATTTACCCAAATCAAGAAATTCTAGCCCATTTTGGGATGATTTGTCCCTAATTACTCCTAATTAACCCAAGGCAACAATAACCCATGTTTTAAAATAATTAATTTAGGTAAGTTAACATGCATTAGTTGAAAAACCTCAAGAATAAGAACAAGAGTTTTAATGGCTGAATTTTTGGAAGTCTATAGATGAAATCAACATATCTTATACCTAGTTTGAGTCTTGATGCAAACTCTATACTCTTGTTGCTTGAAAATCACTAATTTGACACAAACTCTTATAGATCAAAGGATGTCCAGTCTTTCTTGCTCTCATGAACTAGAAATGATAAATTTCTCTTTTTTTTGTTGCATGAATAAGCATGAATGAGATCAAACTGAAAGGCTTAGTTATATATTTATTCTAGCCCGCTTCATATTCTTAACCTATAATCTTGCATAAAGCTCCCATCTCTAGGTCCATCAAGGGCTTGAATTTGACTCAGCCCACCATGGATGCCCACTAAGTGTGTTATTTTAGGCCTCTAGATGACTCATCTCAAGATTTATCTAAGGCCCAAATAATTTTTTATTCATACTATTTTGGGCCTCTTTTTATATGAATCAAGCTAAAACTCATACCATAGGCACATTAAATAATTTAATTAACTTAGTATATACTTTATTGGTCAATTTACATATCATGCTTAGACTAAGTCTTGCCTACTCCTTACCCGGCAATGTTGCGCATCACGAAGCATGTCGGTTCCATTTTGACCTATTAGTGTTTTTGCTTAACTTAGGTAAAGTTTGTTTGATTATTTAGCTTAGAACATCATTGTATATTGATAATTTATGCGTCTAAGCTATCACGTATCAGTACCCGCGTTGCACGCATCTCGAGACGCTATTCGCCACACTCGTAACTCACGTAAAATAAGATAATCAATGGTACACATAGTTTAATGCTATGATTAATAGTAAAATAACCATAATAAACAACCATCACGCAAATATAACATTATAAATTATACATCGGTAGGCGTGCCCTAGACTAATCCTCGACATCCACGTGGGTCCGAGTTGGGTCCTAGTCTGAAATTATATATTTAAATAATTTTTAAATTAGGCGGGTCGTTACAATCTTCCCAACTAAAAAGGATTTCGTCCCGAAATCCAAGCTCGAAGTAAAATATTAACCATGAAAAAGATGGGGGTATTTCTCGTGCATAGTAGACTCTCTCTCCCAAGTGAGGCCCTCGTCTCTATAATACTGCCACCTGACGAGGACTTTGGAAATCTGCTTAGTTCTGAGAACCTGAACTGTACGGTCTACTATTTCGATAGGATGTTCCTCGTACGTGACATCTGGTCTAACCTCAACACGGGTCACATCCACAATAGGTCTCGACCCTAATCTCGCTATTCTTAGCATGGAAATGTGGAAGACGTCATGAACCCCCGCTAACTGTCTCAGTAGACTAAACTGATAAGCAACCTCCCCAACTCATCCGACAATCTGATATGGCTCAATATATCGTGGTGCAAGTCTCCCTTTGATCGCAAATCTCTGGTGACCCTTCAAAAGAGAAACTTTTAAGTACACCCAGTAATCTACTTCATAGCCCAGCCCGTTGCGGTACTTATTCGCGTATTTCATCTGTCTATACTGAGCAGCCTGTAATCTCTGACGAATCAGCCTAACTTTCTCTGTGTGATCTACAACAACTTCAGGCCCAATGGTAACTACATCCTCGGGTTCTGCCCAGCAAGCTGCTGATCTGTAAGGTCTCCCGTACAGTGCCTCAAATGGTGGCATTCCAATACTAGCCTGAAAGCTGTTGTTGTAGGCAAACTCACAAAGTGGCAAATACTCCTCCCATGACCCTCCAAAATGTAACACACAAGCTCTGAGCATGTCTTCCAGTATCTGTATAGTTCGCTTTGATTGTCCATCGGTCTAGGGGTGGTAAGCAGTGATGTCTTAAGTCTTGTACCATACTGCTTCTGCATAGCCTGCCATAACTGTGACATCAGCTGATTGTCTTTGTTTGATACTATCGATACTGGTACATCATGTAATCTGATGATCTCTAGCTCGAAGAGCGTGCACAGCTATAGAAAAGTGTATCTCATGGAAACTGGAATGAAATGGGTTGATTTTGTCAATCTATCCATGACAACCCATATAGCATCATGGTTACGTGGAGTCCACGATAACGCACTAACAAAGTCCATAGTAATGTGTTCCCACTTCCACTAAGGGATCGGTAGCGACTGCAGAAGTCCTCCGGGCCTCCGATTCTTCGGCTTCACCTGCTGGTACACCTCACATCCCCTCACATACTAGGCCAACATTTGTCTTCATCCCGGACCACCATAAGTCCATAGTAATGTCTTGATACATCTTGTTCCGATTGGGGTGAACTGTGTATCTAGATCTGTGAGCCTCCTGAAGAATGTCATCTCGTAACTTTGCTACAGCCGAAATCCATAGTCTACCTTTGTGTCGTAAAGACCCATCTACTGACTCTCCCCAATCTAGGAACTCAGAACTCTGTGCCATGTCTCTGAAATTCTGATACATCATATCAACACGCTGACTCCTTAAGACTCATGAAATGGAAACTGTCAGAACCCTCATCTATCCGCAAATGTGCACCCCTATTGTCTCTAGGACCACTGACAAACTCATGGTAACTTCTGCCTCAAGTATACCGTACAGGTGATTCATCACCTTTCTCTCTGATCCTCTACTACTAAGGGCATCTGCTATGACATTCCCCTTCCCAGGTTGGTATTCAATAGAAAATTCGTAGTCCTTAGGCAACTCTAACCGCTGTCGTTGTCTCATATTTAGATCCTTCGGAGTGAATAGATACTTCAAACTCTAATAATTTGTGTATAGGGTGAACCTCTCACTAAAAAGGAAATGTCTCCACGTCTTCAGTGCAAACACGATTGTTGCAAGCTCCAGGTCGTGCACTGGATAGTTTCTCTCATAGTTCCTCAGCAAACGTGATAAGTAAGCAATTACTTTGTCATCTTGCATCAGTACACATTCCAAACCAGTGTCGCATGCATCTGTGCAAACTATCAACTCTTTACTCAGCTCTGGTAATACTAACAACGGTGCGGAGGTCAACCTCTTCTCCAGCTCTACAAAGGTTGCCTCGCACGCATCAGACCACACAAACTCGACGTCCTTCTTGGTCAATCTGGTCAAAGGCATCGAAATCCTAGAAAAGTTTGGTAAAAAACATCGATAATAGCCTGCTAGTCCCAATAAGCTCTTGACATTTGTCACACACTCCGGTGTATGCCAATCAACGATAGCATGAACCTTACTTGAGTCCACCGATATGCCCTTGTCACCGATCGCATGCCCTAAGAACTTTAATTCAGAAAGCTAAAACTCGCACTTACTGAATTTGGCGTATGACCGGTGCTCTCTCAGAGTCTTCAATGTCTCTCTGAGATGCCTCTCGTACTCTTCACAAGTCCTAGAATAGATCAAGATATCGTCAATGAAGACTATCACGAATCGATCCAAAAATTGCCTCAAGACTCAGTGCATCAAATCCATGAACACTGCCGGTGCGTTCGTCAGTCCGAACGGCATAACGATAAACTTAAACAACATGTAATGTATGCTGAAAGTCATCTTGGGTATATCCTCTTCCCTGATCCTCAACTGGTGATAACCTTACCTAAGATCAATCTTGGAGAAGAACTGCGCTTCGACCAGCTGGTCGAACAAATCGTCGATCCTGGGTAGCGGATATCAATTTCTGACTGTCACCTGATTGAGTCTCATGTTATCGATGCACATCCTTATGCTACCATCTTTTTTCTTCACAAAAATGACCGGTGCTCCCAGGGAGACATACTCGGATATATGAAACCCTTATTCCACAAGTTCTCCAACCTGAGCCCTCAACTCGTCCTACTCTACTCGTGACATACGATACGGTCGACTTGCCATAGGCTGGGTGCCTGATGCTAGCTCTATCATAAACTCTATATGTCTATGTAGAGGCAATCTAGGTAAATCCTCAGGAAAAATGTCTGAAAACTCGCACACGATTGGGACGTCCTCAAGTCTGACTACTAGCCTCTCAGTTGGCTCTACAATCCCTAAAAGAATGTCCATCTCCCAAGTGGTGGCTAATCTACCTCTGGTGATCGGTAGTGCGTTCGTGACTTCAGTGAATGTAAACTTGGGAATCCCTGGTATCTGGAAGGTGACAGTCTTACTAAAACAGTCTAACCGAGCATGGTAAGTCGCCAACTAATCCATGCCTAAGAGCGCATCAATCTTTAGGTACTCAAGTACTCGAAGATTTATGGCTAACTGGTGATCACTAACCTCAACTAGACAGTCTCTGCATATTCGGTTAGGGTGAATGTTATCCCCAGCAGTTGTGCTAAGGACAAGGTGTGTGTGCTTAAAACCTCTGGTGTCAACCCCAACTCTCCTACTATTCGTCCCGAAATAAATGATAATGTAGAACCTGAATGAATCAATGAATGCATGCTACGATCGTAAATAATTAGCATACCCTCGATTAGATGTCGTGAAGCGTCACGTCCGGGCTCTACCACTGCATGAAACTGCTCTCTGGCCTGTACAGGTGGAGCTGCAATTGGCGGCACGAACTCACTGGTGCACTAATCTGGTAGTGCGCCCTCTATCTGCATCGGAAACAAACGATGTGTTCCTTACTCCCAGATCCCTGACCCTGCTAACCTTTGGCCCTCTGGCCTTGACCTTGTCCACCTTGCCTCTGACCCTGGCCCTGCCACTGTTGACCTTGCCCCTGTCTCTGTCTGCGGCCCTCTGTCTCCTCCCCTCTGACTTTGTCCCTGAGTCTACCCCCATGGCGGCTGGACTGCCATGACCTGATGTTGCTGAGCATCATGCCTACGCCTCTATCCCTATTGATCTCTCGGCTGGCGGTTCCTTTTCCCTTCCTATCTGATCTGACCTGGCTGCTCTGACCCTCTTGATATACAGGAACAGGGGCGGCATCGCTCCTCATGGCGTATGTCTCATAAGCCAATGCCCGCTCATAGACCTCATGTACGGTCTTGACCCTGTCGACACGATGGCACTCCCGATCTCTGACCGAAGCCCCCGAATAAAGTAGTGGACCTGAAGTCGCTCGGGCCCAGCTACGTCTGTGGCGAACAATAGCAGGTATTTAAACCTCTCCATGTACTGAACCACGGTGCGAGAGCCCTGCCTCAATGTCAAGAACTCATCTCTCAGTCGTAGCTGGACCTCAATCGGAATGTAGTGATCGTAGAAGACTCGGCGAAACTCGACCCAAGTGTTCGGCTCTCCATGGGCGGCTGTGTATGCGGTCCACCATACCGCGACATCTCCCTTCAACATGTAGCCGGAGACTGTGGCTCGTATACTTTCGTGAATCCTCAGTAGTGCATGAAGCTTCTCATGAGCGAGAGCCCATCTTCCAACTGCCTCTAGGTCTCCGCCTTTGTAAAAGTGCCCTGGCTGGAATCTAGAAAACTCCTTGACTAGCTTATCCTCAGCTATTAAGGCCGTCTTAAATGCTGTATGTTGCACTGCTGTAAGTGCAGGAGTAGCCACTAGGGTAATTGCTGGTGTAACTGCAGAGGTGATCATCTCAGCGGGAATCTCAACTCTAGCTGTCGCTAGCAGCGTATCCTAACTAGCTGAGGCGACGACAGTCTCAACAGTAGCAATGGTAGTGGCAAGTGTCGCAGTCACATGTGTGGCTGCTGCTTGTGATCGAAGCATTCTCAAGATCTCCTCAAGCTGAGCGCCATGAAGTGCGACGGTGCCGCGTAGACTCTGATCCGAGTCGACTCTCGCAGGGTCGCTCGTCTGGCCTCCATCAGCCGTAGTAGGTGGAATCGACTGTCCATCCATCTCGAGTCTGCAAGCGCGGATGTGTTCCAATTAGTGTCGTATACACGTCTATATACATATTACAAGTCAAAACATACACGTATAAAACCCTAAACTGCCTGTCTCACTATACTTCCCAACTAAAGTTCTAAGTCAAGTTATCGGGTTTCCACATTCTAAGTTTGTTTGTTAAGTTTTATTCGCTTTCGTTAAATTTTTCACTAGGCTCACCTGAACCTAGGCTCTGATACCAACTGTGGTGTTGGTACCAGGTCAAAGGACAAATTATGCTTCAACCCTTAGGCTCCATCGACATTGCTCTGATACCAACTGTGGCGGCCCCAAATCCCAAGGCAATCTAGGCCCCGCCATGCCGCCAGACACGTCACCAGGTTATGCCACGTCATCTGCCTGCCTGTCCATGACGACCCGCGACAAGTACTCAACTTTTTCATTTAGCCTAACTATTTCAATTATCATGCATTTTATGAAAACATGTCCTAAATTTAATTTAGTTAGCCTATCCATTTATCTCACTTAACTTATATGGTAAGTTATTTAGTTGTTCCTTGGTCTTTTCAACTAAATGTGTGAGTTATCAATAATAGCGGAAGTCATTCATTCTAGTTAAAGCAAATGATAAATATCAGAAATTCACTTCATTAATAAACCCGAAGCAATGGAAAACCCATCAAAAGGATACCATGTATATATAAGGCAACAAAATGTACAATATGGTCAATATACATGTATCGGTGTATTAAGCCTCCCAAAATATACCCAAAAACAGTAACATAATGTATACAAACACCTACGAGATGGTTTAATGGAGGCTCTCAATGAATCAGATAAAGTCGCCTAGTATGGCCTTCCCCCGGCTCGTCGTAGGGTCTGCACTCAGTCATCCATGCAAAAACAGATCAAGAGTCCAGTGAGTAAATCCCCAGAAGAAACACAAGTTGCATTTAATAAGAATGTAAATAAAGCGGCTACAAATCATGCTAGTCGATAAGAAATACACTGAAAATGGATATTAAGCATGAAGATAAATTGCTAGGAAAATAATAAATGTTGGACACGAGTGTGGTATATATCTGCCGAACTCCGGGACTAATAGCATCTGACCGAGAAGACTCTGGTGATGAAGTAACTCCCCGCCACCGCTCCAAGGTCAATGAGGAACTCTGTTGGTCGGAAGTTTACAACTCCCGGCCAACTGCCTCAAAGGACAGGTGTCGGAGTTAACTCCTCACGACACCATCTCTCGATTCATCGACTCGCGAAGAAATTCTCACGCGTAGCCTAAGGCATGACTGAAATCGTAGCAACAATCGGATCACTAATCACGAAGGAGCCGGTGAGGGGTCATACTGTCCCGTCGACCATATACAGACACACGCGGGAGTAGAGTAGTTAAACAACCCAAACTGGCATAATACAGTGGTATAATGAAATAAAGCAGTAAATAAATGCTAAGTGCTTTTCTGGTGGGGTTTACTTATAAGATGCGATGAAAACTCGATCCTTACACGCTTCGATTCCGATATGTTCCCGACAAATAGAGTATGTATCTCTTAAGTCCCTAGTGTCAGTTACATAAGTTTTTGGTTTGTTAGATGCTCATTTTATTAGATTGACATAACGTTGTTGCAACACTTTTGTGGCCACATGGCTTGTAATTTGCAGACCCTTGTGACCACATACATCCCTCGTGGGCACAGATTCGTAGTTAAACGTCCTCTGTGGGCACAAACATTGGTTCTGAGTACAGAAGTCCCCTGTGGGCACAAACTTCCATAGACGTTCCGTGGGCACCCATCCCCTGTGGGCACAAACGTCCCGTGGGCACAAACGTCTCGTGAGAACAGATGTTCATTGTATTCACAGATATTATTCATCATCTTCAACAGCCCAACATGTACGGGAAGGACTTAAATTTCAACATCAAATATTTACCCAAATCAAGAAATTCTTGCCCATTATGGGATGATTTGTCCTTAATTACTCCTAATTAACCCAAGGCAACAATAACCCATGTTTTAAATCCTTAATTTAGGTAAGTTAACATGCATTAGTTGGAAAACCTCAAGAATAAGAACAAAGATTTTAATGGCTGAATTTTTGGAAGTCTGAAGATGAAATCATCACATCTTATACATTAAAAACATGAAGAAACATAGATTAACCATCAAAATCTCATTTTGGGTCAAGAACCATAAGTTTTAACACTCATTCAAAGAAATTTTGGAGTAGAAATGCATGAAAAATGAGGGATTTCATACGTAGTTTGAGTCCTGATACAAACTTTTTTCTCTTGTTGCTTGATCAAAATATGTCCAGCCCTTCTTGCTCTCATGAACTAGAAATGCTAAATTTCTCTTTTTGTTTGTTGCATGAATAAGCATGAATGAGATCAAAGTGAAAGGCTTAATTATATATTTATATTAGCCCACTTCATATTCCTAGCCTTTAATCTTTGTCACGGCCCAAATCTCTAACCCCAGTTTTAATTCCTTAATCAGGATCGCCGACCCTTACGTAGGACCTACACTTGTGATACGTGCACCGACCGAGGCATGTGGCCGAGGTATATTGTATTTTTGTATTGATGTATGCCTAGTGTTATGTATTGTGTAGACTTACTAAGGCGGTTTGTACAGTTTTAGCGTCGAGACGAGAGCGGGGACACGCCTCGAGTAGCGTGCGAGCCGCGGAACCGGGTAGTTAGCATTTTGGTAAGTCTTATTTAATACTAATATGGAATAAGGAATTACTTATAAGCCTATGGTTGTGTTTGTTAATGTAAATCAAATTAAAGGCCTATAGTTGAGTAAATTAAATGGAAAGCATAAGATTGGTCTAGAAATACACATTGGCACATCTAGGAACTAGGTGAGTAATGAAATGGTGTCACTTGAGATTGAGTTAGTGGGAGTTAGTGGGATATATGGCAAGAGGTGGACCATTAGATATTCATCGGGATACATAAATCCATGGAGATCAAGGGCTAGGAAGGAACATCACCTTAATATATAATATTAGTGATCAAACAACATGCAAACCAAATCACTCATTCATTTTTGCTGGAGAAGAAGAAGGAATTGCTGGAGAGGAGTGAATCATCAAGGTGTTGAAGGAATACATGGGTGTTGGTGATAAATTCTCAAGCTAGGGTGTTGCATCAACTAGGTACACATCTTTTTAGTTGAAATTAGAACAAGTTCTGATTTTAGGCTAATTTCATATGGTAGATGATTGAGTATTTGCAATTAATTTATATATTTAGATTCCTCATTTCAAGCTGATAATCCAACTATATTGAAGTTCTTAATTTGGTTTTGAAATCATAAAGATATGAATTTTTGAAGTTGCAACACCAAAACTAGAATTCTGCATGTTGTATTAGGAATCAACCTGGGTAATTTGGTCATAATCTGCACATTTTAGATCTAAATTGATCCAAACCAGTGGCATTTGAAAGCTTATTTAAAAGGAAGTAACTTTGCTTAACTGAAGGTATTTTGATTCAAATGTTTTTATGTCCAAACATGCTCTACAAATAGGTACTGAAGTTAAAAAGGAAAGTTTTGAAACTAAAATTGTTAAGGGCATAACTCCCTAACTACTTATCCAAATGAGCTGATCTTTTAGTATGTTATATTTAGGTATATTTTCTGCCTTGTGACCAAAAATCAAATTTTTAGGAACTATAGATCAGGAGAAATATATTATCTAAATCCGTTGGTCGGATTAAATTCCAATTAGACCTATGTTTAGTAAAACCATGACATCTCTTTCATTTTAAATCAGAATTTTGCAAACTAAACCTTTCCGGAAAGCTAAAAGAGAGACCAACAATAATTTCACTGATGGAGGATTTTGATATTTGGACAATTTCATGCCTAAAAGTGCATTAAAATGTAGGACTGAAATTGAAACTTAATTTAGTCTTTAGGGGCTGATTTAGGAAGATTGATTTAAAGTCTATTGAACCAATTTGAATACACAATAAAAAAACCACTAAATTGAGCTTAAACTCACTACATTTGAACTAATGAGACACCAAACTCAGGAACCTAGGAAAAGGGTACGGGAGAGCGAATACAAGATTTGGAATATCGGGAGGCCAGTAAAGCTAGGACTTTACTTTGTTGTTGTGAGTATACCCAATGGCAACTTTACTTGACATTTCATTTCTATTAATCGTTGTCCTTGCATAGTCCTTTTGACTATTTCTTCTTTGTATTCTTATATCATGTGTTCTTTGTGTCTATGCTCACTTGATGAGTCTAGTTTGCATGATATCCATTCATTTGATTTGATTCATTGATTCTATCACATGCTATGTCTATTCTTGTTGTTTTAAATGTGAATTGAATGATAAATAGCATGTTATTAGGCTAGTGAATATCTTATAAATGTTTAAGATGACTTGTATTCCTTATTTGTTTAGGTGTGTAGATGTGTCTATGCCTTGACAATCCATACTTGGTATTTCTTGAAATTTAAAAAGTAGTTTTCGCATTTAGGTCTCGTACTCTATCGAGGTGTGCGCGACTCACGGGTTAGAGTCCCTGGAGATGTCGGCACATTTTACCTGACATTGTATGACACTCGGGGTTAGAGTCCCTTAGGTGGTCTACACACCGGGGTTGGAGTCTCTGGTAACACTTAGGTTAGAGTCCCTTGTACTATATGATTATTGAGTCGGAGTGACATGTTTCACTGCCAACCGGACCTAAATCACCACTACTTAGCCTAGTGTCAGTATCACTTGTTTAACTCTGGTATTTACTCGCATATGGTTTATTTTCCAGTTTTCCCATTTATATGCTTTTAAATATCATTCGAATATTCGGAAATGCAAATTAAACTTGTCATCGGGGATTACTATTTTATTCTTGTACTCACCGTCCTTTTTATGACGGTGGGTGCAGAGCCGTCTATCAGCAGGCCGGGCAAAGAGAAAATCGACGATTATCCATGAGCCCGCAGCACGTCACTGCATCGATTGTAGGTCTTCTTTTGGTATTTTGATTGTATATGTTATATATGTCTTTCAAATACTATTTGGGATTGTATATTAGGTTGAGCGTTAGTTTCCCCGACTTGACTTAGACTATTTTACTGTTTCACTGCATTTTGGGGACTTTATATATGTGATGTCATTTCTTGGTTTTCCGCACTTAGGATTTTATAAATGGCTTCCGCATAAGTTACTAATTGCTTCTGCATAATCAATAAGACTTCCGCTAATTAATTTATTTAATAAAAAGTTTTAATTAACTCTAAATTTTATAAATTGGTAGGACTAGTGTATTACTTATCCTGAACACGAGAAAATAGGCATCTAGGTTGTAAAGGCTGACTAATACGTAGTTAAGTCCTGAGTGGATATGATTATGGCTTAATTACTGGATTAGGCCGGGCGGTGCCCTAGATGAGGAGAGGGGCCGTCACAATCTTGCATAAAGCTCCCATCTCTAGGTCCATCAAGGGCTTGAATTTGACTCATCCTACCATGGATGTCCACTAAGTGTGTTATTTTAGGCCTCTAGATGACTCATCTCAAGATTTATCTAAGGCCAAAATAATTTTTTATTCATACTATTTTGGGCCTCTTTTTATATGAATCAAGCTCAAACTCATACCATATGCACATTAAATAATTTAATTAACTTAGTCTATACTTTATTGGTCAATTTACATATCATGCTTAGACTAAGTCTTGTCTACTCCTTACCCGGCATTGTTGCGCATCACGAAGCGTGTCGGTTCCATTTTGACCTATTGGTGTTTTTGCTTAACTTAGGTAAAGTTTGTTTGATTATTTAGCTTAGAATATCATTGTATATTGATAATTTATGCGTCTAAGCTATCACGTTCCAGTACCCGCGTCGCACGCATCTCGAGACGCTATTCGCCACACTCGTAACTCACGTAACGCGATAATCAATGGTACACATGGTTTAATGCTATAATTAATAGTAAAACAACCGTAATAAACAACCATCACGCAAATATAACATTATAAATTGTACCTCGGTAGGCGTGCCCTAAACTAATCCGCGACGTCTACGTGGGTCTGAGTTGGGTCCTAGTCTGAAATTAGATATTTAAATAATTTTTAAATTAGGCGGGCCGTCACATGTATTTCCTTCAAATGTCTTTATATTCGTTACTACTTTATCATACACATCCTTAATAGTGTTTATGTATCTAGTAAGCACTCATTTTCTTTCTATAATTCACCAAAGAATATCTCTAGGAACCATTTCAAATGATTTTTCTAAATCTACAAATACCATATGAAGATCTTTTTTATTTTCTGTATATTTTTTCAACAATCTTCTTACAAGGAAAATTGCCTCCATAGTTGACCTCCCAGACATGAAGCTAAATTGGTTCTCTGATATTATTGTTTCTCTCTTTAGCCTATTGTCAATTATCATCTCTCAAAGTTTTATAGTGTCACTCATAAGTTTAATTTCCCGGTAGTCAATACCCGTAGTAATTGAAGTCATTTATGAGAGGGTAATTTAGCATTCTTATGAAATCTTAATAGTGAATAACTCATTACCTTAACTAATTCTTATGCACAAACAAAAATGTGACGTGTATTATGGAACGAAGGGAGTAGTAAGTTTGACCAAGTAGGATGTGAATTTGCACTCGGTAAAATAAATGATTTCTTAGTGACCTCAGTTTTATAAGCTGATTAGATTAAGTGATTGAATCGAGCAAAACCAAAAAAATAGAACTCCCAATATTTGGGTATAAATTTGAGGCATTGACCATGGCTGCTGTGCCAATGCCCAAGCTTTTTTCTTAACCTGTTTTCTTCTTCAATATGTATAGAATAAAATATATTAAGCTTACTTTAATGCAAGTTGCTATAAGTGATTATTTCTTGCAAACACATTCGAGATGTTCACATCATCATATACTAAATTACTGTCACAAAACCCACCTGAAAGGTGAGTCTTCATCATATATATATATATATATTTCCTGTAAAGCATAATTTAGGAATTTAAAAAGGCCTAGCTTATGTGTCTAACTTTGTCTTTTTATTGTACTGAGTCCATTGAATTAATTAATTAAGACTTGCCCAGATCATAACATAAAGCAAAAAATAATACAATTGGGTTTGCTTTATCTGAGATGCAGTCTCTGAAACTTCATTAGATGAATAAAGAGCAGAATCAGTATTAATGGTCTATTAGTGCACTTTCTTTATTGTTCTCCACATTTTGACAAGCTTAAACTATTTGGGCTTTAATTCTCTAATTTTCATGTGAGGTTAATGCTTGGGTTGTCTTCTATATGTATGGGTACTACATTGAAAGTCATTAGAAATGTCAAGCTGTGCTCATTATATAGGCCCGGCAGGCACGACTAAGTCCGGGCCGCTCCTCGGATACAACAACAATAAAGCCTCAATCCCAAATTATTCAGAGTCGGGTTAAATGGATCAAATGCTTCAACTCGACTAAGTCCGGGCGCTCTATCACCAGATATCTTGGCTATTCAAATAGCATACAACAACAATAAAGCCTCAATCCCAAATTATTCAGAGTCGGGTTAAATGGATCAAATGCTTCAACTCGACTTGATTAAATATAGTTGATGATATGCTTTCAGAATCCTTTAAATCCTTTACAGTTAATCTATCACCAGATATCTTGGCTATTCAAATAGCATTGTATAATTGGTCCTCATGTCTGAATATGCAAGCCTAAGCTTCCTTAGAAAGAATAGCCCAACATTCATATATCTTAGTTTTATTGAAGAAAGAATCCTAAGAAACAGGCATTGCTATAGTTTAAATGATGTACATGCTATAAAACTGTGTACACATAAGAAACCTCTCACATGGCGGCCTCCACATCATCCTCAGCTACGGCAGCTCCATTTGGTGTATCTTGTGCATGGAGCTGGGCGGAAACATCGTCAATGGCTGAATTCAGCTGGGCAATTTTCTCTGTCAGTATCTTACGCGTCTTCTGTAGTTGTAAATCAAGAAGTAATGCAATTAATTCAGATAATAATATGAAAGGAATATGAAAATGTAGAGAAAAACAGAAGCATAGAGAACTAAAATTTGGCAGTTTAAGTGGTAAAATAGTATTCCCTCTTCTGACATTCTTGTAACAAGCAGTAAATAATGTCGACGATATCACTTTGGAGTTCCAGTGCCTAATTAAATTGGACTAGTGTACATCTCGGCAAACAAATGCACCACTGAACATTTCATTCCAAGCAACATTTTGGTGTAAAAACCAAAATGCCAAACTAAGCAAACATCAAAAGCATGGGAATCCCAAATGCTGAACAATGTCACAGAAAGAACTTGGATAATTTTTCTGGCTTTTCAGATAGCTATTATGTTCAATGGAATATGAAAGAAACTGTACAGTGACAATCACTAGTTATCTCGGCAACCATATATCTTCCAAGTGTTTATGCACTCTAAGTTCAGGGTCCAGGCCCTTCTCTGGGCCTGCTAAGACTCTTACTCTTATTTCTCATGATCTCAGTGCTCAGCTTCACAAAGTGCCAGCCTAGTTCTAGACATTTCAGCCTCTCTTATTTAATGGAAGTGAATAGCCTCAAAGATGATGTGCAAGGCATGGAAAGCAAAAATTAACCTTTATTTATCTAGGAACTGAGTGACTTGATGAAGATGAGTGAAAACTAGAAGTTGTTAATTACTACAAGGTATTAGGGTATGCTCAATTCTAATTCTTTCTGCTCGTTGCAATACAAATATCACTGATCCTAAGATTGCAACATGAACACAATGTTCCTATGAACTTCCAACATATGTGCAAATGTACAATTAGCGTTTCAATGTTTTCCATTAATTCTTTCTAGACATTTAATCTTAGTGCTAGAGTGACTCAAAATGGGCATACGGTTGTTGGTGTCCCTTAAATACACATCGATTTGTATGCGCACAAACATCAATGCAAAAATTAATAGACACCAACAATCGGGTGTCTAAAACAGACACCCAATCATTTTCCTTAATCTCACACCTAAAAAAACAGAGAAAAAGTGTGGATGACTAACTACCCCTAGAACATTAGCTCAAACGACCAACTCTCACTCCCATAGCTATCTCATTTTATCCTTTTCAACTAATCCATTTTTAAAAGTTGGATGTTTGAAAAAGACAATGCGATATTGCACTTACGATAACATACAGAATACATGTGAGAAATATTTAACTTAATATTAATAATGGAAATAGGTATTGGATTATAATGTTATTTATAATATATTCACAGCTTGGTTGTTGTTTTGTGGTATATTTGTGGTTCTCGGTTCTTATGTTTAATCAGCCTCCTTATCATAATCTAATCCCAACTTTACTTCCAACATCAAGCAAAATGCCTTTGAGCTAAATCACAATTTGGGGTTGAAGATTGCAAGGCAATCAAGATGTTTGTTGCGTATCAAAATCATTTTACAGCATTATTTTTCATTCAGCTAGCCCAAGGTCTTCAAGAAAATACCTCTGTGACTCTTGAATTTTATTGCAACTTGACTAGTTAGAATTTTAGTACAAATGGACAACAAGAGAAAAATATATGAAGTATTACATTATAGGTTCATGTTCAGTAGATTTCATGCATTGATCATAAAGTAGAGATACACAAATTAGTTGCTAACCAAACCTTGGTCTCTCCTCAGCCACAAAAATCATATCATTGAGACGAGATCGCTATCAAACAATCAACAAACATCCTTGCTACATGATGCCTTCTGGGTCAAGTTGCAACTTAGCTAAGAACTAAAAAGATGAGGGTGCTGGTGGAGGTAAAATTACACAAAATTGCTCTTAAAGGGCCTGAACTAGAATCAGGACCCCTCCTTTCCTTTGACCAATGAGTGATTCATGTATGATGGAACAACCCAAAACCATGAGATATCTTGGGAATCAAATCTCTAGGAACAAGAATGTATGGGCATGCCCACAAAACTATAAATAGCACCCAATCGGGTCAATCCTTCAACTTAAAGAAATCAAGCTTTTCTTGTTCTACACTTCTTCTGCTGAGAGAATAATGAAAGGGTAGACCCAATATAACTTAGGGAGGATTTAAAGGATCATGATGACACATCATCAACTCTATTAAATTGAGCTGAATGGAAGCGTTTTATCCATGTAGTAGACCCAACTAATTTGAGACTAGGGCTTTTGATATTGTTGTGGTCATTTTTCAATCTCATTTATTTCTTCTTTCATAAAACCTTAAGAATTTATTCGTCATGCTCAAAATTTACTTCCTATCTCACAAGGACAGGTATTGTTATTTTGCATGAATGTCTTTTTGCAAAAACTATAGTATAACTATGATCCTTTTCTGATAGAATTCTATATGCATGAAAATAAACTAGCCACATCCAAGTGGTAGTTCTACTTGCTCGGCATGTGTGCACCATGAGGTTAAAGGTTCAAGTCTTCCTGTGTGAGATTTTGAATTTGTTGGGGGTGTTGTAAGTAGGTTTCCTATTAAAAGAAAGGCAAAGAAATAATAATAAACTTGCCAATAAATTAAGCATGTGGTGTACATGTGGCGAGAAAGAAAGTGAAGAAAAGTTGGGTTGTTGATGTAAATCTAATAAAAGCTTCTTAAATAATTGTTGTCATATTTTGTGCAAGAGGAGGTAAATTTATATGTTCTAGGGTAAAGTTGAGGCGTAAGTGGCATCACTAAGGATAGTAAGGAATCTTCAATTTCTTTCTATTACTAATGGTATATATACATAAATAACTAATTAGAGTATTTATTTCAGAATTTCCACATTGTCATTTTTCGCGCAACTTTACTAAGATTTAGTAACATTTCTTTTACATCTAGTCTGCAACTTAAAGTTTATACAACAACAACAACAACAACAACTCAAAGTTTATATAGTCTAATAATTCCCTGAAAGCTTGGAGATGTTATCAGAATTTTCATACTATTCACTTTGGGATTCCTACGGCCTCACATATAGAAGGGGGAAAAAAAAGGACTAGAAATGTTCACTTAAACCATATGGAACTGCAGCGAAAACACATAATACATTGGCGAGCATATTCAATAGTGGAAACTAATCTATCCAAACAAAAGCATGCATCGAGACTCAAAATAGCATTAAGAACAGGTCCTCACCTCCAAAGCCTTTTCTTCGTCATAAATAAATTTTGGAAGCTTCCTCATCAAATCTTTTCTGTCAGCTCCAGTTAATGCTTTGCTGATCTGTACAGGAGATTAACACTCTAAGATGTAATCTATGGAAAAAAATTTAGTCAATAGGAGGAAACTGATAGGACACCAATTTTGATCTATTGAAACGAGAGCAACAACAACAATTACAAACCTAAAAGTAACCCCAGAGATGAGTCTTAAAACTCTCTCAACCCAATCACTCCAAGAGTGCCCACTTACATTGAAATTCCAAGATGTCTCATCTAACTAACTCACCCCTATTTATAGTGTTTCCTTCTCACTAACTCTATGTGAGTACTCTATGTGGGATCTTATCATTACTCCCCCCTTTAACATCCACCTTGTCCTCAAGGTGGCTATAGAAATTTAGACAAAATATGTGATGGTCATGAAGCCAATGAGAAATATGTGAGAGAAGACGAAAGTAGGAGACCACGCAAGAATCCAAATCCATCTCATAATCTCGCATGTGAGCAATATTAAAGAGCCAAAAGCTAACAATGAGCCCAATGAGGCAATTGTGCAAGAAAGCGCCAAGCGCATCATCCATCTCGTGCTACCAAAAGTTCCCCCAAATTGCATTGTGCCCATGAGAGCCAAACAACCAGCGAGCTTTGTCCAAAATTTCATCTTTGTATGCAAAACTAATGCAGTAAGACACTCCAAAACTCTCAGCAACATATCATCAAACGCTTGAAATGCAACATCAATATATGTACCACTCCCATCAGGTCCAACACAAACTACGGCAACCCTTGCCTCCTTAAGACATGACGGGGTAACAAGGTGAAAAGGCACCAAGAAGGCCAAGATATCATCTCTATAGTTAATGCTTCCAACCAAACGAGTAGGCAACGTAGAAGTCTGGAGATGATCCTCGAACGACGCCTTATTCATGTGGGTCTGCCGCTTAAAAGCAAGATTATCAAGTTCTGATATGGATGAGAAGTACCTGCTATGTTGTGTTGTAATGAGCACCACACCATCTCCGCGAGATGCATGCCGTTCAATCATGGTCATCTTCCCCAACTGGCTTGCAACTATGACAAGAGAAGAGGTGTATGACATTGAAGTATCTCCAAGGCAGAGGTATGTTGAATCGAGAATGAAGAACACTGATGGAGGTGAGTTAGGTAACGGTGGCGGTGGCCAGGGTGGGAGCCCAACAGTCGTGCAACAGAAGCTTAGATTGTCCGCCAACAATGTCAGATCTGGTGGATTTGGGAGTTGAACTCCACTGCAGTACCTGATTTGTTGAACACCCAAGACCTTCGACACGGAAGCGAGAGGATGAAGGCGAGACTTGTCGATCTGCAGCAACAACCCTTGGATCTTCGATTTCTCATCAGATCTGAAGTTCTTCACCATATCTATAACTTCAACAGTCGTGAACACCTCGGTCACCACTAGATCAAGATCACCAATGATCCGAATCAACTCAGACACCGCTGAATTCGGTGGATCTGGAGCTTTCCGCGACAAAACAAACGGCGAAGCTTGAATCCACAAAACTGCAGTTGACAATAGATTTGCCATTTGATCCGGATTAAGCGAAGATTGAACACCCAAGTTCGAGAGGATGCGCAATTCACTATCTGATTGGAGAACATCTGGATTGCTTGGAGCGAGATCTTGAATGCCTTCATGTTTGTTGTTCCTCATGGTGGATGGATCGGAAAGTATCAACATCTTCATGGTGTGATCTCTATCTTCTCGTGAGATCACAGTGGGAGGAGAAGAAGAACGAAGGCAGAAGGTATCAAACTTCTTTACTATGCGTTCGAGCCCCAACTGTATTTCGTAAAGACCTCTTAAAATGTCCTCCTTTGTAAACCTTGAATCCATTCTTGATAGATTGTAGTGCTCTGATACCAATGATAGGACACCGATTTTGATCTATTGAAACGAGAGCAACAACAACAATTACAAACCTAAAAGTAACCCCAGAGATGAGTCTTAAAACTCTCTCAACCCAATCACTCCAAGAGTGCCCACTTACATTGAAATTCCAAGATGTCTCATCTAACTAACTCACCCCTATTTATAGTGTTTCCTTCTCACTAACTCTATGTGAGTACTCTATGTGGGATCTTATCAGAAACCAATAGTCATAATACTATACAAAACCAAGTTCGTAAACAACAGCTAAAGTCATAATTTAGATACACAAGCAATCAATAGATAAATTCCCCATGTGAAAGCAGTTTCTAGGGTCGGTATAATCAGAAAGGTTGAGCTCATTATAGGTATTAGGTAGCCAATAGCCATGTTTTTTTCAACATTTTCCCAGGAGCTCCAAGAACTAGAAGTATTAAAACTTAAAATGTCCAGGAAGATTGTAACTTTGTTTTCCCGGAGAACTGTACCTTAGTTTTGAGAGCTTACAACCCTTCTTTCTGTTGATACAACAACAACAACAACATAGCCTCAGTCCCAAATTAACTGGGGTCGGCTACATGGATCAAACTTTTCCATTGTGCTCGATTAAGTGCAATTGATGGTGAGCTTTTCAAACCATTCAAATCCCTAAGGAAATTAATATTTCGCGAGAAGTTGAATGAAAATAGATCAAAAGCTTATAGCAGAACCAAAAAAATTTGGCATCGTAGAAATAAGTTGGGTAGATTATTGTCAGCATGAGATTTCATTGAATCAAGCAAGCAATGCAACTATAGAACCGTACACCACATAGTAAGCCAAACAGCAAGGTAAACAATAAGTTTTACCTGGGGAGCATATATACAGCCTAATGCTCCTACTACTAGGCCTCCCAGTACAAAGCCACTGACGAAGATGCTTGCACTACTAGGTCGTCTGCCCTCACTGAAGTTCCAAAAGGCAATTAGATTCTTTACTCCTAGTAAACGTAGAAGTACATCACTGTGAATAGGAACAACTAACAGCAATATAATGACATTGTGAGTTACAAGAGCAAATGAGGATTTAAAATGCATTTATTGACTTGGGCCATCCCGTTCCCCAATGAAGTATTCTTGGAAACGAAAGCAACAACAAATTAGTTGGGGTCACCTATATTGATCAAACTCTTCTACTCCACTCAAAAAAAAAAAAAAAAAAAAAAAAAAAAAAAAAAAAAAAACTTCCACTCCCCTAGATTCAATGCCCTTTTTTTTTATGATGAACAAGTATGAATATTCTGTCATTCAACTTGCCGGTGCTTTAAGGGCGCACATCTCACATGGTGCAAATCAATAACAAAATGACATGGCGAATGAGAAAAACAAAATGCAAACTGCAAAAACATTCACATAAAAGCAAAGATCTAGCATCATTATTTGACATGTGCTGCTATGAAACTTAGTTTATACCAAGAGATTGGAAAGAGGGAGTAAAGCAATAAACTCATTCAAGCGTCAACCAACACGAATAACTATACATAAAATATATTCAATAGAAGCCTTGTTGATATTGGCTTGAAGTCCTAATGCAACATGGTTTTGGTCTCCTAGTACAACTCTGATAGGTTTTAGTTTCCTAGTAGAACTCCGATACGGTTTGGTAACAACTCTGATACCCTAGTGCATATATAAGTAGGGTAGACCATTAAATTGGTAATGTCTTTAATGTCTTAATTAGTTGTGAGAGAGTTGGAGGCTTGACGTTGGTGTAATCTTCTGGTTTAATAAAATCTATGTGTTCTCTGTCGTGGACGTAGGCATATTGCCGAACCATGTAATTCTCTATGTCGTGTGTTGTTTGTTCGCTGCGTTTGCCCTAACAAACTGGCATCAAAGCTTTGAAGATCGATGGGTTAGAGAAACTTTATGTTACAGGAGATCGGCACCGACGACGACGTTTAGTTGCGTTTGTGATCGCAAGTGAAATTTTGTGGTCGACAGCAAGAATTGACACTACAATAACAAAGAATTTCTGGTTGATTAAAATCAATCATCTAATTGATTTTCATAAAGAGAAAAAAGTTTTTTGTCTTTTTTGTTTGATTGACTTCTTTTGCATTAATTGCAAGGAGAGATATTGCATCTCGGTGGAGTCAAGTGCCATCGAAGAAAAGAAAGAGGAGGTGTGCACGTTGGACTGCACAGATCCGAGACACGCACGGGTTCGATCGACGGGCCAAAATTGTTTTCTTGATTACGAAATCGTTCGGAGTCGAAACTAAGTGTCATTTTTTGCGTTGGGATCGTGACGAAGAGATCTACGCAATAGTGGGTGCGGATAGTTGATATGGCTCCAAAATACAAGGTTGAGAAATTCAACGGGAAGAATGACTTTAACTTGTGGCGGATAAAGGTGCAAGCCTTGTTAGTTCAAGAAGGGTTGCAAAAGGCGCTACAAGGAAAGAATGCATTGCCGGCATCATTGACAGAAGATGAGAAAGACGAGGCCATACAGAAAGTACATAGTATAATCTTGTTGTGCTTGGGCGACGAAGTCTTGAGAGAAGTTTCAGAGGAGACAACGGCTGCGGGATTGTAGTTGAAGTTGGAGAACTTGTACATGACGTAATCAAACTCCAACAAGTTATCTCTCATGAAACAACTGAATTACTTGCAGATGACAGAAAGGAAATCTGTGAGAGAACATGTTGATGAATTCAACAAGATAATCATGGCACTGAGGAATGTGGGTTACAAACTTGGTGAAGAACAAGAAGCTATGTACCTGCCGTGTTCACTATCGGAGTCCTTCGAGAACTTTATTGTTACAATATTGTTCAGTAAAGATTCCTTGACTTTGAAAGATGTCAGGACTGCACTGAGTTCAAAGGAGTTGCAGCAGATGATGACAGAAAATAGAAGGCAAGAATCTGGAGAAGGATTGTCAGTTAGGGGTAGATCTGAGCAGACAGCTAGAGGCCAGAGAAGTAAATCCAGGAGCAAAAAATTAAAGTGTTTTGGATGTCACCAAGAATGACACTTTATGAGAGATTGTCCGAACCGTAAAGGAAAGGGTAGGCAAGAAGCCGAAGATTCTGGAGATGCATCACTTGCAGAGGAAGATGGAGTTAATGTTCTTTCAGTCAGCATTGGAAGCTCGAGAGACGAGTGGATATTAGATTCGTGATGTTCCTATCACATATGTCCTAAGAAGAATTGGTTTACCACTTATCAGTCAATTGATGGGGGTAAAATCTTGATGGGGAATGATGCAGCCTGTGAGGTTGTAGGAATCGGAACAGTTAGAATCAGAATGCATGACGGAATTGTGAGAATGTTGACAGATGTCAGACATGTTCCTGATCTGATAAAGAATCTGATTTTCTTGGGTTCGCTTGACTTCGTAAGTTGTAGCATGAAGATACAGAATTGAGTGATGACGATATCGAGAGGTGCTCTGGTTATAATGAAAGGGTCGAAAGATAATGGCCTTTACACATTGAAAGGAAGTACCAACTTAGGTACTGTAGCGGTATCATCTTCGGAGACATAGACAGACACCACCAAGTTATGGCATATGAGATTAGGTCATATGAGCAAGAGAGGATTGACAGCATTGAGCAAGCAAGGCTTATTGGCTAGGGAGAAGACAGGTAAGCTTGATTTCTGTGAGCATTGTGTGCTTAGAAAGCAATGTAGAGTCCAGTTTAGTACTGCAATGACAAATGGTACTTTGGATTACATCCATTCTGACCTTTGGGGTCCTTCTCTAGTTCCTTCTCTAGGGGGTGGTAGGTATATGTTGACTTTCATAGATGACTTCTCGATGAAAGTTTGGATATTCATCTTGAAGAAGAAAGATGAAGTGTTCGACAAATTCAAACAGTGGAAACTTTGATAGAGAAGCAGACTAGCAGGAAAGTCAAGCGGCTGAGAACCGATAATGGACTTGAGTATTGCGGATCAGAGTTTAATAAGTTCTGTAGTAATTAAGGTATTGTGAGACACCACACAGTCTGATATACTCAGCATAATGGACTTGCAGAACGAATGAATAAAACATTGATGGAGAGAACACGATGCATGCTTTCGAATGCTGGATTACCGAAGGAGTTTTGGGCTGAAACTGTTAGCACAACTTGTTATTAGGTGAACCGGTCACCATCTACAGAGATTGAGTGTAAAACTGTTGAAGAGGCATGGACAGAATCCCCAACAAATTATCAGAATTTGAGAGCGTTTGGTTGTCCCGCATATGCTCATGTGAATGAAGGTAAACTTGAACCAAGATCAAGGAAGTGCATTTTCATGGGTTACGAGCATGGAGTGAAAGGTTACAGGTTATGGTGTCCCAACACAAAGAAGATTCCGATAAGTAGGGATGTTATTTTCCATGAAGCAGCATTGTTAAGTCCTAAAAGTATGCAGAGTGCGCCAGAGAAAGGTTAGAGAATCGAGGAACAGGTGGAGTTTGAAGCTGATGATAGGAGAGACATGAAAAAGAATGTTTCTGAGCAGCTGAGTGATGTTGGAGTGCAAGACACCAGTCAGATACCGGAGACACTTGTTGATGATCAGCCATATAGTATTGCCAAGGAAAGACCGAGGAATGAGATAAGGCCTCCGGACAGATACGATCATGCAGATCTTGTCACATTAGCACTCAGTGTGACAGATGAGGTTCAGTGTGAAGTTCCAGTGAGCAAGTTCGGGGATTGCCTAGACTTGGGTGGAGTTCGGAGACATTGAAGTGCCTCAGGGGGCATTTGCAAAGTGAGGTTTTGATGAAGGTTAGAGAATTCAAGCCAAGGTGGAGATTTGTTGATATTGGCTTAAAGTCCTAATCCAACATCATTTTGGTTTCCTAGTACAACTCTGATAAGTTTCAGTTTCCTAGTAGAACTGTGATAGGGTTTAGTATCCTAGTACAACTCTGATACCCTAGTGCATATATATATGTAGGGTGGACCATTAAATTAGTAATGTCTTTAATGTCTTGATTAGTTGTGAGAGAGTTGAAGGCTTGGCGTTGGTGTAATCTTCTGGTTTAATAAAATCTCAGTGTTCTCTGCCGTGGACGTAGGCGTATTGCCGAACCATGTAATTCTTTGTGTCGATCGTGTGCGTGTGTTGTTTGTTCGTTGTGTTTGCCCTAACAAGCCTCAAAATAACCCGGTTGGGTTGCCACAACAGTAACGACGAAGGCGGGATTGTGTGAATTAAGCACACGACCTCGGTTTTGATTCCCCGGTGTGACAAGATTGGCCTGATAAAATCTCAGTGTTCTCTGCCATGGACGTAGGCATATTGCCGAACCACGTAATTCTTTGTGTCGATCGTGTGCGTGTGTTGTTTGTTCGCTGCGTTTGCCCTAACAAGCCCCAAAATAACCCGGATGGGTTGCCACAACAGTAACGGCGAAAGCAGGGTTGTGTGCATTAAGAGCACGACCTCGGTTTTGATTCCCCGGTGTGACAAGATTCCCCGGTGTGACAAGATTGTTCGGGCCACTAAGGAACGCCCAAGCCGATTACACCAGGACCTCGTGGGAATAGTCATGTTTGCTGACCACTCACAGATATAAAAATAAAATAAAATAAAATAAAATAAAATAAAATAAAATAAAATAAAAATTACATGCTCTCCGCTTTAACAGTGAGCATTCTCTTTCTCGTCGAGCTTTTTAACTGTCGTCCGCAACCATGAATCCGGTTCAAATTCCTGAATGTAAAGGCATCAATGCACTGGTAGTAATAGGGCTTCAAATCAAAACCTACACGGTGAATTGAAAATCACAGAACCGATCAGAACCAACATGGGATTTCACAAAAATTGAAAATCGCCACTTGCCAGAAAGTGAAGAAATCGAAAGAGCTGCCATTGCTTCACCAATTCAAAGCGTGCCCTAACTTTCGAAATCGGTAGACCAACTATCTATATGATACATTTTTGCAGATATTTTGATGACGTATTAGTCACGTATTTGTTGGTATCCTTGGTTATTACCTCGAGATTGATGACGTATTAGTCACGTAGTTGTTGGTATCCTTGGTTATTACCTCGAGATCTGCGTTGCAACAAGTAGATTTTTAACTTTTTATCCAAGGTCAAAAACAACAACTGCGTGGCAAATGTGTGTGTCAAAATGTGTCAAAATGTGTCCGTTCTCTTACTTTCTCAAACGTCCAACAAACAGAAGAACCACCGTAGCTGAAGCGAAAAGCATATAGACTCCATAGTTTGCTTTCCGATCTCGGCGAGTCTCCATTAATGGCGGCTTTGAAGCTTTCTTCGCAGAGCGGCGAAGAGGCCGACCGCTCTTTGTTTAATCCAACATTTCGTTTTCGTGACGCCACTCCAGGAGGCTACGCGTCTGTTGACTTTCGACGAATTAGGTTTTCTTCTTCTTTTTTTTAATTTATTTACATGTCCTGTCGTTTTCATCATTTCATATTAAACAATGCTTGATGTGATTGTCCGGCTATGAATTGTGCATTATTTGTTGAGTTTTTTGGAAGTAGAAGCGAAAAGTTCAATTTTTTGTATGATTTGTGGTCCTAATTTGATGAAATGACCAACATAGCGTATTCCGAGGCGGTTGTTAGAGATGATAATGCCTCAGTTGATGAAAGGGTTGTTTCAGTTTTATAAGGTCTGCGAATTCTGCTAGTTCTTCGTCTAGATCGAAGGGCGAGATCAGTGATGACTGATGTCCATGCCTCAATTAGGGGTAAGGAGGAGAAGGAAAGGCCAAGGCCAAAGGGGTTGGCTAATCAGCGGCCTCCTAGTTTTCCTCATCACGCACATGCGGAATTGAGCGCCGCTGGATGGCCTTCTTGGCTTGTTGCATTAACCGGGGAGGCCATTAGGGGTTGGGTTCCTCAAACGACATATAGTTTTGAAAAACTTGAAAAGGTCAGTGTGTCATGTGTAGTTGCGTGGTGCATCAATTCAGAAGACCAGGAAACAATGACATAGCCTCAATCCCACACTAGTTGGGATCGGCTACATGGATCAAACTCTTCCATTTCGATTGATGGTGTGCTTTATAAATGATTTAAATTTCTCGTCCCAAGTTAGCTTCGGTCTACCCCTACCTCGTCGAATTTCTTCAATTTTTATTGAAACGAGTTATCACCAGGAAGTATATGACAGAAAATTTATCTCGAAATTGTAAGGTAGTGAGGGTACCTTTATCAAAATCGAAACAATACTGAAGATACTAGTGTGATAGAAAGTGATTTTGATTTCAATTATCTTGAAATTTTCAAATTTTGTATTTTGTTGGTCCTTTGTCCAACTGTGCATGGTGGGTCTTGAACATTTGGATTCCTCAATGTGGTTGATCTTGATCATATTGTGTGCAAGTCTACATTTTCTATTGATATCTTGAAATTTGCTGATGAAAAACTGTTTAAAGCGCTCTAAAAGGTTGAATGGCTACTTCTTATCAGGCTCTTGGGAGTTAGAGTTTAGTTTAGATAAGTTCGAGGTACTAGGAGTAGGCACGTAGCGACCTCATTGGTCTGTTTTTTGGTTGCTAGACTGACTTAAAGTTATGTGTTGGTCTTTCTTGAGGATCTGAATTTTTTCCTGGTTAGAAACTCTGGTTAGAAACTCAGTAAGTAACAGAATTTTTTAAATGGCAAAATTATTCTCAAAAATGTAATAAAAAATTGATCATTACCCAACTTAATAAATTTAAGTTGTTGTCTCGCGTCTAAATTTGATTGGAAGACACCAATATCCTTGTGCAATCACACTTGTTTTTATTGTGTCCCAATCTTCTGACAGGCGTAAGACCTTTCTTTTCTTTTTGAGGAAGGCATAGTACCTATCTTTATTGAGATATTTTGAATTTTAATTCTTGCATTAAATTTTATTTTATTCGTTTTCGACAATTATCAGTTAGGCTCTTCTTATGTTTGACATAAAGTCCTTACCTTGAGGAATCAGTTAACCCACCTTTATTAATTCAAGTTTTTTCTTGGTTTCAGATTAAGGAGCTTGCAGCATTATGTATAAAGCTAAAGATCTTTTGTCTGGAAAGATTGTGGCCCTAAAGAAGGTGCAATATGACTTGGAGACTGAAAGTGTCAAATTTATGGCTAGAGAGATTCTAATTTTGCGAAGACTGGATCATCCTAATGTTTTAAAGTTGGAGGGTTGGTGCTTTCCAGATTGTCTTGTACTTTGTATCTTATATTTGAATACATGGAGCATGATTTGGCTGGTCTTGCTGCACAGCCTGGAATTAAGTTTACGGTGCCTCAGGTCACTATCTCATTTGGTTGAGTTATTTGCTTGTTTTATTAAACTGGTCGAATCAAATACATTATCATTCACTTGTCCTTAATATCATATGGTAGGTAAAATGCTACATGCTTCAATTGTTATTGGGGCTCGAACATTGCCGCAATCGTGGGGTGTTGGATTGTGGCGGCCCTCGCCGCCTCGGGGTGACGTGTCTCTGTGTACTCCTTGCCAGCCAGCCCTACTACATGTGTACGGCACCTGCCCGTCCTTTTCCTGTCTCGAAATTCGCATCCACTTGTGTGTACAGCGTATAAATGACATATGCAGCGGAAGTTGTACTTACATGCCAGGAATATGAATCAATTTAACAAATCCTACTGTGGAAAAACCCTGAAAAGTATTTTGTATAAATGTAGACGACTGTACCATGTAAAGTATCTATGTATAATATCATGTCACTCTTCAGTTCCCAAAAGAATTAAAATATCAAAATAATCACACGTACAAGTAATCCTCAGAGGTAGGCAGTCAGATGTAGTCGCCTAAGATCCCCTTGCCTTTACTTGTACTCGGATCTGCACTCAATCATCACAGGAAGAAAACGGATGACGAGTCCAGTCAGTAAAATCCCAAGGAACTCCTTCGAGCATTCATATAAATAAGTGGAAGTCAATAAATACTTGTTAAATAAACATGCGGAATGTAAACAGACAACTGTAAGTAGGGCATCGCATGCATAGATAACAATAAAGTGCAAATGTGTGTGCTGTTCCAGTCAGACTAAACCATACTTCGGGGTTTCCTTTCAGGATCCCACTAGTGGACGCACCCAACTAGCTATCACCTGATCCCTCTCGGTGTCCGGCGTAGACCTACGACGCACCGACATATGTAGCAGTTCCTTAGCTCGGGTCGTTATCCACCGAGAACTCCTGATACACATGCTATGGTCTAGAATGCATAGACACACAACGGAAAATCCGGTGGGAGTAACTCAACCAACCGTGCAAACAACGACAAGATATAGATATAGGAACTACCACAAAGAAATACTGGAATTGAATGGAATTACAAAGCAAAATAAATACTCAAGAGTTTTTCCATTGGGTTTTACAAACCTCACAACGCGCTCCATTACCCCGTAATCAATCCCCGGGTCCAAGTCCACTGAGTCCTTGGTCGCCAATTGATCACCGTGTCAACCTATGTCCATTTATTAATAACTTAAGTTAGCATGACAATTTACCACAAATTTCTAAAAATTTTAGGCTAAATTGCCCATTTCACGTTTTTCGAGGCAAAACCCCGCAAAAAGTCACGTCCGACATTCCCACATATGTTCTTTTCATAGAACTTTATAAATTTCTATTTATTTTATCGAAATATAATTTTTTTCCAATTTTTCCCAAATTTTTCCGGAATTTTTTTTCCAAATTTTCCTTTCATTTTTTTCTTCTCTTTTTCTCTGTTTTTTTTTTATTTCTGTTTGGGTCGAGTCGACCCAACTGGATCGGACCCGACCCGACCCCGGACTTAAACAGGTCCAGGGCTCGGCCCATGGGCCGAGCCTCGGCTCGTGTCTGGGCCGACCCAATGGGGGGATGCACACGAGCGCATGCGCGCGCGCTTGTGCATCTTCCTCATCTGATTGAACCAGTGAACTGGTTCGATCATCATTTTTTTTTTAACTCTCGGTGATGGGTTGGGGTTGCTCTCCACCCCAACCCCAGTGGAATACCACCTTGGCACAGTTCGGCCATGGGGTTCGGCCACCCCACCGCCAACCACCGGAACCCACAACCGACGACCACTGAGACTCACCTTGACCGTGACGTCTCCTCTCCTTTCCGGCGTTCCTTCTTCTCCTCCTCCTCTCCTCTTCTTCCTTCTTCTTCCTCTCGGTCTCTCGGCTCTGTGTGTGAGTGCATGGGGTGTGTGTGTGAGGTGTAGATGTGGGCGAGGTGAGTGGACACGTGGTGTGTAATTTGGACAAGTGTTGTTGTTGAGTTTGGCTTATATAGACAAGTGTTGTTGGGTTTGTGTCTTGACACCAAATGTGACACACTAAGACACTCGCCGTGTTTCGAGCGTTTCGACGCTCGGTTTCGCGTCCGAACCGTGATATCCGCGTACCGCCGCGTCGTTAGTCACCCAATATCTATTCTATATTAGTTACGTGACAAATTTTTATTCATTTTGTGTGTTTTTGTTTCCCCGACCTAATAGTCGGTCCCGTCGACTACCCGGCACCCTCGTCGACACGCATATCGAGGCGAATACCGTTCACACACCCTCCCACGTATTATTTTCAACACACACATGCGATGTATTTGAATAAAGTACACCTCAAATAAGCAACCAACACACCATAAACATCCATACCTAAGTCCCCGTGTGTCCTAGCCTACCGCGGCGTCCACGTGGGTCCGAGCTGGTGTCCGCGTTTGTAGATAAAAAAAAAAAACGGGCCATTACAGTTCTTCCCAACTAAATAAAATTTCGTCTCGAAATTTAACTGTAACTAAAGTCCGAAACCAGAGAATAGTTGAGGGTATCGCGTCCTCATCATCGACTCGAGCTCCCAGGTGAGTCCCTCTGTCTTATGATGCTGCCAATGAACTATGACCTTCACGAGTTCCCTGTTTCGGAGAATCTGTACTCGACGGTCAACGATCTCTATCGATCTTTCCTTATAAGTCACGTCAGGCTGTATCTCCACCTGTCCCAACTCAATCATCGGTCTCGACCCTGACCTAGCGAGTCTTAACATGGAAATGTGAAATATCGGATGAACCCCAGCTAACTCGGCAGGTAACTCCAACCGATATGCAACACTGCCTACTTTCTGGGCAATCCGGTATGGCCCAATGTAGCTCGGCGCCAATTTCCCCTTAATGTAAAATCTTTGTTGTCCTTTCCAAAGAGAAACCTTCAGATACATCATATCGCCCTCATCATAGCTCAGACCCTCGCAATACCTATCTGCGTATTTCTTCTGTCTATCTTGTGCAGCTCGCGGCTTCTGACGAATTTGTCGGATTTTCTCTATGTGATCACCAACTATCTCAGGCCCTACTTGTGTACCGAGACCGATGTGCATCTTCTAGAATCCCGTCCGTATCTCCCGATCCGCGGTATCCACAATCTCCTCGGTATCTCAAACATCGATCTGTGGTTTACGCCCAATCGAGCATTCGGATTAAAGTGACAGGACCAACGACCCGCTCATAGAGCCCATCGACCCTCTGACACTCGGCAACCTGTTCAATCGATACGGTCGGTATCCTCAACTGACAAAAAATGTGATGTTCCGCCGTAGTCGACAACTCGGCCATGCATATAACTGATGCTGCCTGTAATAAACCATGCTCATATGTCATCTGCTGCAGAACAGTCTGACTGTCGAGTCCACTTCTACTCAATGCGTCTGCTACGACGTTCGCTTTGCCAGGGTGATATTCAATAGCGAATTCGTAGTCCTTCAGTAACTCCAGCCATCTCCGCTGGCGCATATTCAGATCCCTTTGAGTGAAGATGTAACGTAAACTCTGGTGATCTGTATACAACACAAATCGCACTCCATAGAGATAGTGCCTCCAAGCCTTTAGTGCAAAGACACCGCTGCAAGCTCCAGGTCGTGCACTGGATAATTTCCCTCGTGGGGTCTCAATCGTCGAGAAAGATAGGCAACTGGTCTACCATCCTGCATCAGCACACATTCAAGGCCAATGCCCGACGCATCTGTATATATTGTCAAGGTCTTGCCCGGCTCCGCAATGTCAATACTGGTGCAGATGTCAACCTCCGCTTCAATTCACAAAAAGTCTGCTCACACTCATCTGACCAGTCAAATCTGACGTCTTTCTTAGTCAGTCTCGTCATCGGCGCTGCGATCGAGGAAAAGTCTCGCACAAATCGCTGGTAGTATCCGGCCAGTCCAAGGAAACTCCGTATATCGACCACGAACTCGGGTGTCTTCCAATCAATGATCGCTCTAATATTTTACGAATCCACGAGATACCACTTTCGCTGATGACATGACCTAAGAATTTCACCGCACGTAGCCAAAAGTCACACTTGCTAAACTTGGCGTACAGTCGGTGTTCTCTCAGTGTCGTCAACATTGCCCTAAGATGTTCCTCGTGATCCTCCCGAGTCCTGTTGTAGATCAAGATATCGTCGATGAATACGATGACGAATCTGTCCAAATATGGTCTCATAACCCTGTGCATCAAGTCCATGAAAATCGCTGGAGCGTTAAATCGACCCCAAATGGCATGACTTGTGAACTCAAATAACCCGTATCTCGTCTTGAAAGCGATCTTACGGATATCCTCTTCTCGAATCCTCAATGGTGATAACCGAGCGAAGGTCAATCTTCGAGAATAATCGACACCGTCGGTGATCAAACAGATCATCAATCCCGGAAGTGGGTAACGGTTCCTCACGATTACACGATTCAACTTCCTATAGTCGATGCACATCCGCATCGTACCATCTTTCTTCTTCACAAACAGTACTGGAGCTCCCCAAGGTGACATACTAGGGTGAATGAAACTTTCTCCAACAGCTCATCCAACTGTCGTCTCACCTCCTCCTGCTCATTGGTGCCATTCGATAAGGTCGGCGGCAATCGATTGCGTCCCTAGTATCAGCTCGATCATGAACTCAACAGCTCGTGGCGGTGGCAATCCGGGTAAATCATCTGGAAATACATCAACAAAATCCCTAACCACCGGAACATCCTCAATTCGTACCCCCGTTCGAACCTCCGGCTCAACTATCGCCACAAACGCCTCCATCTCCTGCGCTATAGCTAGTCGACCTCTCGTGATGGGTAAGTCAGTTGCCGATCCAATTAATACGAACTCCGGTATTCCAGGAATATGAAACTCTATATTCTTGTCGTAACAATCTATCCGTGCATGATAGGATGCTAACCAATCCATCCCGAGCAGTGTGTCAAACTCTAAGTACTCTAATACTCGAAGATCCGTGTAGGCGATGTAAATCTACCTCTATCATCACGTCTCGACATATTCGATTAGGGTATATCTTATCCCCAGCAGCCGTACTGAGGACAAGATGTGGCTCTAGTGTCAGTGTAACTAACCCTAACAACCCGACAATACGTCCAGCAAGAAACAATAAAGTACTACCAGAATCAAACATAGCATACATGTGGCGACCAAATATAAGTAATGTACCTTCAATAAGCTGCTTAGTCGCCCCGCTATCTGGTTGTGCTAACGCATGCGCTCTATCTCTGGCCTGGTCTGACGCTCGCCGTGGCGATAGTGGTACCCGACAGTCAGCCCTCAAGTGTCCCCTCTGCCCACACTGGTGACATCTACGGATCTCCGGTCTACCTGTCTGTCCGTCTCTGATCTCGGACCACGACGGTACTCGTATGTGTTGTGCCCTCTGTCGATCCACTGGTGCTGAGGTGATAACATGAACTGGTTGTGGCTCCTTATATCGGAACTGACCGCCCTGAAACTCGTCCCAGTGGCCCCTATCTCGTCTATCATCTCTCCGGCCTCTATCCTGGACGATCCATCGGTCTCTTACGCCTCGACTAGGCGAGAACTACGCCCCGATTGTACCTCCCTACCGATCACACGTCGGCCCTTTCTCTGTAGTAGGTATGTCTCATGAGCCAATGCTCTGTCAAAGATCTCCTGAAGTGGCGTGGCTCCGGTCGAGACAACTGCTGACGCAATCCTATCATCAACCCCTTTGGTGAAATAATATATCTGCAAGCGTTCTGTCCCGACAACATCTAGAGAGAACTGTAGAAAATGTCGGAACCTCTCCATATATTGCATCAAAGTCCAATTTCCCTGTCGCAGGGCCAAGAACTCCTCCCTCAGTATCAACCTAACCTTCATCGGTATGTACTGATCGTAGAATAGCTCCCTAAACTCAGCCCATGTCGTCGATTCCGGATGAGTATCCGTATATGTCGTCCACCGACTGCCGCATTCCCTCTCAGACAGGCCCCCGAAAGTCGCACCTGTACTGTCTCATCGTTCCTCATCAGCTAATGGAAATGCTGATGGGACACTATCCATCTCCCTGCAGCCTCGGGATCACCATTGTGCGCCGTAAAAGAATCAGTGGAACTTCAAAACTCTCTCAATAACTTCGCCTCTGGCGCCAGAACGAATGCTAATGTCGAAGGAGTATCAGCAGCGGGGGTGGCAGTAACCTGATCCGTCGTCGTGTGTGGAGGCGCAAGAGTCGACGTCCCCAAATGAATAATTGCGGTAGCTGTATCTGTGGGTGCCTGTGCCGCTACCCCCCGAACTAGTGTTTGTAGAATCCCCTGAACCACAGCTGTCTCCGCCGGTACAATCACGATTCTTGGCTCTCTAGGCTGAAGTGAGTCTTTGCCCGATCTGCGCGATCTGCTCGCGTAATAGCCGTAATACCTCGGCCATCTGTGTCTCATGTCCGAGAGTCTATCCTCCACACTCGCCCTAATCGGAACATCCCTAGTCGCCTCGCTAGTCTGTCCAGTCTCAAACAGCGCACCAGACTGTCCGTCCATAATCTGCATCGAGAACGTGCTCCGGATCAGTCTCGAAGTATATACGTATATTATATAATAACATGAAAATATAACACATATATAAGTTCTAACTCTACCCGCCTCACATCACTTCCCAACTAAAGTTCTAAGGCACTAACTTTGGGTAACGGCGCGCTCTAATCGATCCCGATTAACTGGCAAATTACAAATTAAGAACATAAGCTCAGACCCACGTGGACGTCGTGGAAAAGTCTATGACAGGCTTAATGGGTGAAATATGTTATTTTTTGTGTGGCGCGTGTTTATTTATTTTACTATTATTTAATAGTTCGCGCCGCGTTGATTGAGAATTACGCTTGGTCACGTTGTGCGCGTGTAGTGACGAGAGTGTGCGACGTCGGTGTGCGCGTAATGCGGGTACGGGGTAGTATGGGATTGAGTTGTCACATCACTCATCCCATCACATCACACATCACATCAAACCCATCACTTATCATTACTCCCTCTCCTCTCCAAATAATTAAAAAAAATTTCTCTAAAACGGACAGAGAGTGAGGAAGAGAGAGAGAGAGAGAGAGAGAGAGAGAGAGAGGAGAGAGAGAAAGAGACGACAGGAAGAGAGGGAGAGAGAGAGAGACGGTGGCGGTGCGAGCGGCTTCGGCTCCGGCGAGCCGGACGCGGACCAGCGGCGCCGGTGGTGTCGCGGCTCCAGCAGTGGCGGAGAGGCGCGGCTCCAGCAGCAGCTACTCGCGGATGAGCGGACCGACCGCGAACGGCGGCTCGCGGCGAGGCGAACGGCCAGGCGAGGAGAAGCGGCGCGGACGGCGAAGCACCAGCGACGAAGCGAGCAGCCAAGGCGGCGGCTGTGAGGCGACGGGGGTTGGTGGCGGCAGCGGCTGTGAGGAACGAGCAGCGGCGACCACTCCAGCAGCGGCGCCGGCGAGGTGGCAGCGACGCCGGCGCGGCGCGCCTCCAGCAGCGCGACGCCGCGCAGCGGCGGCGAGGCGCGTAGCGGCTGGCAGCGGCAGCGGCGGCGGCGGCGGCGAACGACGTGGAACGACGTGGGCGCGGCGCGCGTGCGAACAATCCCCGGTATGGTTCGAAAAGTGCGCCAAGGATTAAACCTTTGGAATAAAATTTTACAAATTTTGGTTCCGCATTATAAATTCATTTAATGAAACTCTAAAAATGATAAAAATTGCATAATTGGACACCAGGGACTTAGGCTACCATAGTCGATGTGTCGAGTACGTATCTCGAGGCGTGTGCGGGGTTTTGAAGGCAATTGCGATTGCTTGAGGTAAGTAAACCCACGAGAAAATTAGTTAAAATTCATTTATGACACTTACTTTATTTCGCATTTCAATTATTCCATTGTGTTTTCTATTTATTGTTCATTTACTTGTTCATCCACTCCCACGTGTGTATGTGTGTTTGTCGACGGGGTCGGGCATGGCACGGACTCACACCCGGGGCTAGCTACCCCGCTTGTTCGAGTAATTGGCCATGTTAGGGCTACGCGGTGACTATTCTCCGCGAGACCTGTAGGTTGAGAGATGTTTGACGAAGGCCTAAGTCTTCGTCATGGGTTCCTCTCGAGAGATGTTTGGATGGGGTTTCTCCCGTTCAATGGTTCCTCTCATTCGACCGTGAGATGTTTGGCGAGGTGATCGTCAATGGTTCCTCTCGGTTTAGCTAAGACGATTCCCGATGTCGACCAGGGTTCTCTGTCACGCTACACTCGTGTCCAAATTCGACTTCTCAACGACTTATTTTCATGCGATTACTTTATTCTTGTTCCTTATTTAAATTGCATGAATTGTAGTCGTTTTATTGGATTTCGTGAATATTAGCTAACGTTCTCTGGATTTACTCACCTGGGATTTGTCATTGTTTTTGGTGACAAATCGCCAGATCCTACGACGAGCCTGGGCAAGGGGGTCTTAGGCGACTACCTCTGAGTTAGGAGAGCCCCATCAGCTTTTTGCGTAGGTGTTTATATGTATGCATTTATTTACTTGTTTTATGAAATTTTTGGGAGGACTTGTATACCGATACATGTATATGCTCACATTTTGTACTTTTGTCGCTTTCTTTGATATACATGGTATCTAATGTCGGGTTTCCACACTATAGGGTTTATTTAAACTATGCAAACTTTTTATTTCTACCGTGTTTGCATGCTTCAAAGACTTCCGCTTGATGTTTAATTTATAATAATTTAATAAATCATGAACAACTTAACTTAGTCAATTTAATGTAAATATTCATAAAAATATCCATAAATACTAAGTTAAGGCGAATAAGATACGTGCAAAGGTTTAGGTCGCGGACAGTTAAAAGTAAGTATGCGGTGACGTGGCATGCTTGGTGACGTGTCTGGCGACGTGGCGGTACCCGGTTTGCCTCAGAGTTTGGGGCCGTCACATATTGGTATCTGAGCCTAGGTTCAGGCGAACCTAGGGGAAAATTTAATACAACCGAATAAAACTTAACAACAAACATTAGATGTGGAAACCCGAAGATCCTGACTTAGAACTTTAGTTGGGGAGCGAACATGGGACGGGTAGTGCCAAGGCTTATACGTTATATATTTTTTGATTTGTAATAGTATATATGCGTATACGAGGCTGATACGGACCTTCGCTATCGCATATACGACATGGACGGACAGCCGACTCCACCTTCGGAGGATGGTGGACAGACGAGTGGTACTACGCCTATCGCGACCGATCAGAGTGTACTTGATCGGATCGCGACACACGATCGACAATTCGAGCTAGATGATGGCCTTGCTCCGTGCTCAGACAACGGCTATTGCGACACTTACCGCCGCCATCACACCGAGCGTCACCGAGACGACAGCCGCGCCGATTGTTCAGGGTACGCCAGTCACTACAATTATGGCAGAGACTACCACACCGACTACGGTTTAGAGACTCGTGAGAGGCTATCACACCGGCATCTACACACGCAGTGACACTGACACAGACCCCACATGAGATCACATTCGAGACTTCCCCGTCAGCGAGGCTAAGCCGACAAAGGAGTTTGTGAGATTTCAGCCGGGATATTTCATTGGAGGCGGAGACCCGAGAGGCAGCTGCGAGATGGCTTCTTGCACACGAGAAATTACATAATCTTCTGAGGATTCACGACAGTATTCGCGCCAGGATATCTGGATATATGCTCCGAGAGAGGCCGAGTTTGGTGGACCGCTCATACCGAGACTCATGGAGAGCCGACTACTTGGGTCGGTTTCAGACATGTCTTTTATGACCGGTATATACCGAGGGAGATACGGTTGCGTCGAGACATGAGTTTTTGTGTCTTAGGCAGGGTAATCGCACATAGTGGTCCAAGATATATGGAGAGGTTTCGCTACCTATTATAGTTCGCTGGGGACTTGACTTCTACAGATCGCGATCAGATTCACTACTTTGGAGTTAGGCTTAGAGATGAGATTGCGAGCGCAATAGTATTAGGCAGAGCTCGTACACTGCAGGAGATCTACGAGAGGGCTTTAACCCATGAGACATACCAGAGTTCAGTTTCACTGATGATGCGAGTATACTACCGACCACCAGGGGTAGATTGGCTACGACCTTAGAGATGGAAGTGTTTACAGGAATAGTAGAGTCAACCGAGATACCATAAGTTAGACTTGAGGATGTCCCAGTTGTCAGTGAGTTTCCCGATGTCTTTTCGGAGGATCTACCAGGATTACCCCCACACGGAGAGATTGAGTTCGTTATTGAGTTAGTGCCAAACACACAGCAGATAGCTAGCAGACCGTACCGGATGGCACAGAAGGAGTAGGATGAGTTGAAGACTCAACTGGAAGACTTAGAGAAGAAGGGGTTTATACACCCAACACATCACCATGGGGAGCCCTGGTCATGTTCGTTAAGAAGAAATATAGTAGCTTGATGATGTGCATTGACTATAGGAAATTGAACCAGGTGACAATATGAAATTGTTACCCTTTGCCTAGGATCGACGATTTGTTTGACCGGTGGCGGAGCCGTGTCTTCTCTAAGATCGACTTAGATCGGGTTATCATCAAACTCAGGATTCGAGATGAAGACATACATAAGACTGCATTCAACACCAGATATGGGTTATTTGAGTTTACAGTGATGTCGTTCGGACTAACGAATGCACCGACCATGTTCATGGACTTGATGCACGAAGTATTGAAGCCGTACTTGGATAAATTCGTCATAGTCTTCATTAACGACATATTGATCTACAGCAAGACTCGCGAAGATCACGGGCAACATCTCAGGTAGATATTGATGATGATGAGAGAACACAAACTGTATGCTAAGTTCACTAAGTGCGAGTTTTGGCTGTCAGAAGTCAAATTCTTAGGACACGTGATCAGTGACAAAGGTATATCAGTGGACCCGAGTAAAATTCATGTCGTCATAGATTGGCGACACCAGACAAGTGAGATATCGGAGCTTCCTAGGGTTGGCAGGATACTATCGGCGATTTGTGAAGGATTTCTCGAAGATCGCCGCGTCGATGACTAATTTGACAAAGAAGGATGTACCTTTTGATTGGTCAAAGGAGTGCGAGGACGCATTTACACAGTTGAAGATGAGACTGACTACTGCACCATTACTAGTGTTGCGAGCGAGCGGGTAAGGGATTGACAGTTCATACGATGCTTGCGACACGTAGGCTAGGTTGTGTGCGATGCGGGAGACAACGTAATCGCTACCTATCCCGACGAGTTGAGGACCATGAGAGGAATTATCCAGGTGCACGACTTGGAGCTTGCGTGCGATCGTATTTGCACTGAAGGTATGGAGACATTACCTCTACGGTGAAAGGTTCACATTATATACAGATCATAAGAGTTTGAAATATTTATTCACTCAGAAAGATCTGAACATGAGACAGCGACGTTGGCTAGAGTTGTTGAAGGACTACGACTTCTCCATCGAATATCGACTGGAGAAAGGCAAATGTCGTAGCGAGATGCATTGAGCGGAGAGATGACCAGATTCCGAGACAGTTGTCTGCCATATGATGCACGAGTATGGTTTACTTGAGGCGGCGACAACACTGAGTTTGACAGAGGTTCCTGCTACAGCGGACGCACAGATTCGTGGACATATTGGTGTACCGTCTATTTCTATTCCGCGAGTGTTGGAGTGTCAGAGGGCTGACGAGATGTACTCGAGATTCAGTGAGATGGCACGCAGTCCCGATCACCCGGATTGGAGCGAGTCTGTGGATCAGTGTTTGAGGCACCGAGGAGGTTATGGATTCCAGCAGTGGCAGAGATACGCGATGGGATACTCCAGGAGGCTCACAGGTCCCGGTATACAGTGCATCCTGGCAGGACCAAAATGTATCACGATATGCGACGATTATTTTGGTGGCTAGGGATGAAGGCGGACGTCGGCGCCTATGTTAGGGGTTGTGAGGTGTGCCAGCAGGTTAAGGCTGAGCACAGGAGGCCTGGAGGGTTATTACAGCCGCTACCCATCCCTCAGTGGAAATGGGAACACATTACGATGGATTTCGTTTGTGGATTACCGCAGACTTTACGGAAACACGATGCGATATGGGTGATCGTGGACAGGTTGACAAAGTCAGCTCATTTCCTACCAGTCTCTATGAAGTATAATTTCACACAGTTGAGCATATTATTCGAAAGAGAGATTGTGCGACTGCACGGAGTACCAATTTCGATTGTTTCAGACAGAGACAGTCGTCTTACATCATCATTGTGGCAAGCTATGCAGGAGCAGTTTGGTACTAAATTACAGTTTAGCACTGCATTCCATCCTCAGACAGACGGACAATCGAGAGAGATTAATACAGATACTCGAGGATATGCTCAGGGCATGTGCGTTGCAGTTTGGTGGGTCTTGGGAGGAGTACTTGCCACTTTGTGAATTTGCTTACAACAACAGCTATCAGGCCAATATTGGGATGCCACCATTTGAAGCTCTGTACGGTAGACCGTGTAGATCACCGGCTTGTTAGGCAGAGCCCGAGGATACAACAGCTGTGGGGCCTGAGATTTTTGTGGACCATACAGAGAAGGTGAGACTGATTCGTCAACGGTTGTAGGTTGCTCAGGACAGACAAAAGAAGTACGTGAACAAATACCGCGATGGGCTGAGTTATGAAGTGGATGATTGGATCTACTTGAAGGTTAGTCCCTTGAAGGGCCTCATTGGGGAGAGATAATCTAACGTGCGAGGGCGATACCCCACTTGTTCCAATGTAAAGATCGAATTAAATCTAAATCTCGGGACGAAATTCCTTTTAGTTGGGAAGATTGTAACGGCCCGTTCTAATCGATCCCGATTAACTGACAAATTACAAATTAAGAACATAAGCTCAGACCCACGTGGACGTCGTGGAAAAGTCTATGACACGCCTAATGGGTGAAATATGTTATTTTTGTGTGGCGAGTGTTTATTTATTTTACTATTATTTAATAGTTCGCGTCGCGTTAATTGAGAATTACGCTTTGGTCGCGTTGTGCGCGTGTAGTGACGAGAGGTGCGACGTCGGTGTGCGCGTAATGCGGGTGTACGGGTAGTATGGGATTGAGTTGTCACATCACTCATCCCATCACATCACACATCACATCAAACCCATCACTCATCATTACTCCCTCTCTCTCTCTCCAAAATTAAAAAAAAAAAATTTTCCTCTAAAAACGGACAGAGAGAGAGGAAGAGAGGAGAGAGAGAGAGAGAGAGAGAGA
The DNA here is from genome assembly GCA_039657325.1 of Stephania cephalantha. NCBI lineage: Eukaryota > Viridiplantae > Streptophyta > Magnoliopsida > Ranunculales > Menispermaceae > Stephania > Stephania cephalantha. Next base: position 45,103,335 of record CM077574.1, read on the forward strand.
GAGAGAGAGAAGAGAAAAGAGACATGAAGAGAGAGAGAGAGAGAGAGAGAGAGTGCGGCGGGCTCGGCGAGGCGAGCGGAGCGCGGACGGCAGCGGCGAAAGGCCAAATGTCGCGGCCAGGCCAGCGAAAGAGGTGGCGGAGAGATCGGCTCAGCAGCGAGCACTACTCGCGGACGAGAGGCCGAGCGCGCGACGAACGGCTCGCGGCGAGGCAAACGGCCAGGCGAGGAGAAGAGTCGCGAGACGGCGAAGCACCAGCGACGGAACGAGCAGCCAAGGCGGCAGCTGAGGCGGCGGCGGGGAGAACGGCAGCGGCTGTGAGGAACGAGCAGCGGCAGCAGCGAGCAGCGGCGTCGGCGGGCGGCATCGACGCGCGCGCGGCGCGCGCGACGCCGCTCCAGTATTGGCGTCGGCGAGGCGGCGCGACGCGGCGAGCAAGCACGGCGCGGCGGCAGCAGCGGCGGCGTGGCGGCGAGCGGCGGCGCGCGGCGCGCGAACGACGTGGAAACGCGCGCGCGCGTGGCGCGTTGCCGGAACAATCCCCGGTATGGTTCGAAAAGTGCGCCAAGATTAAACCTTTGGAATAAAATTTTACAAATTTTGGTTCCGCATTATAAATTCATTTAATGAAACTCTAAAATGATAAAAATTGCATAATTGGACACCAGGGACTTAGGCTACCATAGTCGGTGTCGGGTACGTATCTCGAGGCGTGTGCGGGGCGTTTTGAAGGCAATTGCGATTGCTTGAGGTAAGTAAACCCACGAGAAAATTAGTTAAAATTCTTTTATGACACTTACTTTATTTCGCATTTCAATTATTCCATTGTGCTTTCTATTGTTGTTCATTTACTGTTCATCCACTCCCACGTGTGTATGTGTGTTTGTCGACGGGGTCGGGCATGGCACGGACTCACACCCCGGGGCTAGCTACCCCGCGCTGTTCGAGTAATTGGCCATGTTAGGGCTACGCGGTGACTATTCTCTGCGAGACCCGTAGGTTGAGAGATGTTTGACGAAGGCCTAAGTCTTCGTCATGGGTTCCTCTCGAGAGATGTTTGGATGGGGTTTCTCCCGTTCAATGGTTCCTCTCATTCGACCGTGAGATGTTTGGCGAGGTGATCGTCAATGGTTCCTCTCGGTTTAGCTAAGACGATTCCCGATGTCGACCAGGGTTCTCTGTCACGCTACACTCGTGTCCAAATTCGACTTCTCAACGACTTATTTTCATGCGATTACTTTATTCTTGTTCCTTATTTAAATTGCATGAATTGTAGCGTTTTATTGGATTTCGTGAATATTAGCTAACGTTCTCGGGATTTACTCACCTGGGATTTGTCATTGTTTTTGTGACAAATCGCAGATCCTACGACAATGGGGCAAGGGGGTCTTAGGCGACTACCTCGAGTTAGGAGAGCCCCATCGACTTTTTTGCGTAGGTGTTTATATGTATTTTTACTGGCTTTTATGAATTTTTGGGAGGACTTGTATACCTGATACATGTATATGCTCACATTTTGTACTTTTGTCGCTCTTGATATACATGGTATCTAATGCCGGGTTTCCACACTATAGGGTTATTTAAACTATGCAAACTTTTTATTTCTACCGTGTTTGCATGCTTCGAAGACTTCCGCTTGATGTTTAATTTATAATAATTTAATAAATCATGAACAACTTACTTAGTCAACTTAATGTAAATATTCATAAAAATATCCATAAATACTAAGTTAAGGCGAATAAGATACGTGCAAAGGTTTAGGTCGCGGACGTTAAAAGTAAGTATGCGGTGACGTGGCATGCTTGGTGACGTGTCTGGCGACGTGGCGGTACCCGGTTTGCCTCGAGTTTGGGGCGTCACGGCCACCCTATTACACGTGTACGACACCTACCCGTCCTTTTCCTGTCTCGAAATTCGCATCCACTTGTGCGTACAGCGTATAAATTACATATGCAGCAGAAGTTGTACTTACATGCAAGGAATATTAATCAATTTACCTACTGTGGAAAAACCCTGAAAAGTATTTTGTATAAAGGTAGACGACTGTACCATGTAAAGTATCTATGTATAATATCATGTCACTCTCTAGTTCCTAAAAGAATCAAAATATCAAAATAATCACACGTACAAGTAATCCTCAGAGGTAGGCAGTCAGAGGTGATCGCCTAAGATCCCCTTGCCTTTACTTGTACTCGGATCTGCACTCAATCATCACAGGAAGAAAACGGATGACGAGTTCATTCAGTAAAATCCCAAGGAACTCCTCCGAGCATTCATATAAATAAGTGGAAGTCAATAAATATTGTTAAATAAACATGCGGAATGTAAACAGACAACTGTAAGTAGGGCATCGCATGCATAGATAACAATAAAGTGCAAATGTGTGTGTACTTCCAATGACTAAACCATACTTCGGGATTTCCTTCCAGGATCCCACTAGTGGACGCACCCAACTAGCTATCACTTGATCCCTCTCGGTGCCCGGCGTAGACCTACGACGCACCGACATATGTAGCAGTTCCTTAGCTCGGGTCGTTATCCACCGAGAACTCCTGATACACATGCTATGGTCTATAATGCATAGACACACAACGAAAAATTCGGTGGGAGTAACTCAACCAACCGTGCAAACAACGACAAGATATAGATATAGGAACTACCACAAGGAAATACTGGATTGAATGGAATTACAAAGCAAAATAAATACTCATGAGTTTTTCCATTGGGTTTTACAAACCTCACAACGCGCTGCATTACCCCGTAATCAATCCCCGGGTCCAAGTCCACTGAGTCCTTGGTCGCCAATTGATCACCGTGTCAACATATGTCCATTTATTAATAACTTAAGTTAGCATGACAATTTACCACAAATTTCTAAAAATTTTAGGCTAAATTGCTCATTTCACGTTTTTTGAGGCAAAACCCCGCAAAAAGTCGCGTCCGACATTCCCGCATATGCTCTTTTCATAGAACTTTATAAATTTCTATTTATTTTATCGAAATATAATTTTTTTCCAAATTTTCCCAAATTTTTCCTGAATTTTTTTCCAAATTTTTCTTTCATTTTTTCTTCTCTTTTTCTCTGTTTTTTTTTTTATGTTTGGGTCGGGTCGACCCAGCTGGATCGGACTTGACCGGCCTGGACCGAAACGAGTCCAGGCTCGGCCCAATGGGGGATGCACACGAGCGCACGCGCGCGCTTGTGCATCTTCCTCATCTGATCGATCATCATTTTTTTTATTTTGTTTTTTTTAACTCTCGGTGATGGGTTGGGGTTGCTCTCCACCCCAACCCCAGTGGAATACCACCTTGGCACAATTCGGCCATGGGGTTCGGCCTCCATGGCCGAACCCCCACTCTCGGCCACCCCACCGCCAACCATCGGAACCCACAACCGACGACCACTGAGACTCACCTCGACCGTGACGTCTCCTCTCCTTCCCGGCGTTCCTTCTTCTCCTCCTCCTCTCCTCTTCTTCCTTCTTCTTCTTCTTGGTCTCTCGGCTCAGTGCGTGAGTGCATGGGGTGTGTGTGTGAGGTGTAGATGTGGGTGAGGTGAGTGGACACGTGGTGTGCAATTTGGACAAGTGTTCTTTGTTGAGTTTGGCTTATATAGACAAGTGTTGTTGGGTTTGTTTCTTGACACCAAATGTGACACATCTAAGACACTTGCCGTGTTTTCTGGCGTTTCGACGCCTTGGTTTCGCGTCGAACCGTGATATCCGCGTGCACGCCGCGTCGCTAGTCACCCAATATCTATTCCATATTAGTTACGTGACAAATTTTTATTCACTTTGTGTGTTTTCGTTTCCCCGACCTAATAGTCGGTCCCGTCGACTACCCGACACCCGAGTCGACACGCATATCGAGGCGAATACCGTTCACACACCCTCACACGTATTATTTGCAACACACACATGCGATGTATTTGAATAAATTACACCTCAAATAAGCAATCAAAACACCATAAACATCATACCTAAGTCCCCGTGTGTCCTAGCCTATCGCGGCGTCCACGTGGGTCCGAGCCGGCGTCCACGTCTGTAGATAAAAAAGAGGGCCGCTAAGGGCACCCCACCATTTAATGAGGGCACCCAGCTTATTTGTAAAAATTCCAGCAAAAATGGAAAAGACAATTTTGCCCCTGTATATATATAATGGTTCAAACCCCACAAACCATTTCAACAAGGAGTTAGGGCACCCCACCAAACAAGCGTCAACCACAAAGCCACAACCACATTGCGTTTGGCGAAGAGGCGATCGATTCTTGCTCGTCAAACGAGAGTAACAATGTTTGACAACCATTTTCGGGTTTTTTTGAGCTTGTTTAGTTGCGTATAACGGTGAAAATGATGATTTGTTTGTCAACGTAGGGTTTGGTAATTTCTTCAAATCCGAAGTTGTTTCAAGCTTGTATAATGGAGGATCGTAATGCTTCGGTGCCGAGAGGAGGTCGTCCTTGAGGTAATGTTGCAAATGTTTTTGTGTTTTTTTTGCGGTTATCAGAAGTATCTGTCGGGTGCGCGATTGTTTCGGCCTCGCGGGACCGAGATGTATGGTAATGTCTCGGTCGCGAGAGGAGAGAGAGGTTTCACGTAGGTCACGGTATGAGGAACGGCCAGAGGGTAATGGTAACTCTCGGTCTCACGTAAACGAGACTATGAAGAAAGTTTCGAAGCTGTACAATGAGAACCTATTTTTTGGGTTTTTTTGTGATTGTCTTTGTACATTTTGGTTGATTATAATGTTACACTTTTTGTATTGCGGGTAATGCGTTATCTTGTAATTTTCCGGACTACAAGGACACTTTTACACCTTCTAAGCCATTCCCCTCTCGAGAAGCGGCAATTTCATGGCTTCAACGATTGGTGGCGAGAACAAGTTTGTGTTAGTAACGAAGCGCTCGGATGCGGGGCATTAAGCGAAGGGGAAGGGTGAAAATTGCACTGTGACAGTGCAGGACATATAGGGGACGGCTCGAGAGAGTTGGGAAGGGGAAAGCGGCAAAATTTTAAAGAAATCAAGGAATGATGAAAAGGCGAGGACTCGCACTAGTACGAAGAAATGTGGATGCCCTTTCCAAATTAACGTCAAGGAGAATGCTTGACTCCTTATGGTATGTCAACGTGATTTGTGGGAGGCACAATCACGACACCGCGAGAAGATTGGATAAGGGGAGGAGGAAGTTGAGGATGCGGGGGAGGGGTGAAAAAGTGAGCGGCTCGGGGAGATTAGTCCACCCGTCTTTTGTGGAGTGCGAGCGGGAAGTTGAGGATGCGGGTGTGAGGACACCGGGGGTCTCCAACCGGAGAGCACCTGAGTGTCGGAGGCACCCCGATATCCACCGCATTCAATGTCATTCTCGTCAACCTCTCGCATGGGAGTGCCTCCACATTCCTACCTCTACGTAGTACTCCAACGTCGTCATTGCACAACAGACTTATCATTGCAATGGCGAATGAAAGGAATATCCATTGGGTTAGGGTAAGTTCTATGATTTTTGTGAATTGGTTTGTTTCCCCTTAATCGGGTTTGTGACAATATCTTCTATGTTCTACTTGTTCACTTTGACAGTGCGGTTGCGTGTGAATGCACCGCTTGCCATCCTTATATCCATCGTGGGATCGGTACGTTGAGGATTTGCGCCAAAGGTTGGCGAGATGGATTCCTTTTTTGAGACATCGCGCCCATTGCAAGCTGCGATCATGAAGCCACCATACATGTTGTAGATTTAGATACACCGTAGGTTAAAGCTTGTACCTAGACGGCTAAACATTTAGAAATTTTGCCAATTCGTCAGAATGTTCTATGTATATGCAAATGTTGTGTTGTGTTTTAATTGTTGTTTACTTATGGATGGACCCTTTTTAGAGTCGGTTTGAATGTTACGGAGATTTATAATTAATTAAGGTTCGGTGCAAATTGTCGTCTTTGGATTTTCAATCTTGCATTGTTAGTTTGACGACTACGGAGATTTTTTTGAAAGCGTAATGTTCAAATTCATCCATTCCCGATATCGCGGTCAAACGAGGTTCGTGAAACAACCCATATTTTCGGTCACCAATGACCAGACAAGTATTCCAATATATCGTTCTTGTATAACCGAGTCCTATTTCAATTTCTCGGTTGTACACCACCGAGATGGATTGACCATTTCAATTCGCGACTCTCGTCCTATGACGACCGAGCCTGCGAGACCACTATCGGAAGTGGACAACCGATACGCGATTAACTCTTCCTAGCCTTCGTGGCGAGAACTGCGACTTCCCAAAAATATTAGCTTATGTCTTCGATCTCGCGTGTGTGGCGAGAACCACGATTTCCCAATTTTTTTACATTTTAAAAACCGCCACACACACATTACATCTACTCTACCAAATGTAACTTAATTAGATCTTCATAATTTGGAGACGAAATCGGCTCACACACCGGACCACAAAATGCGAAACCTAGAACAACGAAGGAGAAACACACGGCGAGGGACGGAGAACACGATTTCGGGGACGGTCGGTTCAAAACAAATGAATTCTTCCACCGAGAATTCGGTGAACGAGGTGGTGGTGGTGGCGGTGGGGGTGGTGGGGTGCCCGGGGGTTTGCACGAGGGTGGGTGAGAGGGTTTTTTGCACGAGGGGCATTTTCGGTATTTTGGGTTTAATTTTTGGGTGCCCAGGGTAAATCGATTTGTGCCCACATTAACTGGGTGCCCTCATTAAATGGTGGGGTGCCCTTAGCGGCCCTCTAAAAAAAAGGGGCCGTTACATGGATCGTGACTTAAAAATGGGCAATATCTTTGTTAACAACAGGAGGATTCTTAAGATTGCTGAGTTTGGATCTGCTGCATTCTTCGATCCCTGTTGCAAGCATCTAATGACTTCTTGTGTGATTACTTCGTGGTATCGGCCACCCGAGCTTCTTTTGGGGGAAATTGATTATGGTATAGGTGTACACCTTTGGAGTGTAGGTTGTGTTCTTGGCGAACTGTTGCTTGGGAAACCTATCATACCTGGATGCACAGAGGTGAAGCACATATTTCTAGATTTTGCTGGAATTTTATTTTTCTCTGGTACAATTTTGTATATTTACAGCCTAGATTTTGCATTTCCCTTGAACAATGCAGATTCGAGTTTTTTTTCGGGGATGAATTTTTTTTGGTGGCGTGCAAACAACTTTGTTTTTTTTTTTTTTTTTTTTTTTTTTTTTTTTTTTTTTTTTTTTGTTTTTTTTAAGCTTAGACTGGAAAGAGAGTAGAAAACACAAATCAATTAAATGCTATGATTAGGAGGCGTCTACTGCTATAATTTTCATTTGTTAATTATATAGCTCCAATGAATTTTTTAACATGCTTGTTAATTTTTAACAAATCTATTGTAAGCTTTCCAATACCAAACAAATATATTTACCTTTTCTTAATTATGTCTTTAAGAACTTAGTAAATGAAAGAAAGTGTCAAAGTGTTCTTGATGTGGCTCTTTCAAATATTTTGTAAATTATTGGAATGTAGAGAGAAGTCCTACAGCTTGCCTAGAGAATGGCCTACAACATTCAAGGGGAGAATGCTTGCACAATGCCATCCGAACACACTTGCAAGATGTTTAATTGGGTAGATTCTTTTTCCGGGATGGCTAATCTGTTATTTGTGATTGGAAAATATGAAAATTGATCGTTACTATGATCCATGTTGTGATGTCGAATAATTGCTATCACTGTCAAGCATCTACTTTCCATCTACAGCCTACAGGAGTGAGTTTGGAGAGATTGACTAGGACATTGTTTACAGTAACAAATAATTGGCTTTTTGTTTAATTGATGAGGGCATTTGCAGTCTATTTTGAGTAGTCAACTTTGTAATTCTCTTTGCACTTAGCCCTTTTTCACATCTTTGCACTTAGACCATTAAACAACACACAAATAATTGGCTTTTTGTTTAATTGATGAGGGCATTTGCAGTCTATTTTGAGTAGTCAAGTTTGATTAACCCAATTTGTTCCTTTCATCTGCTTGTTTGTTGTATTGCAGTTTTTCACCACTGAGCCTTATGCATGTCATCCTTCAAACCTTCCTCAGTATCCTCCAAGCAAGGAGATGGATGCTAAACCATGTGAAGCGAAAGCTAGAAGCTTTGTGAATGGTTATATGTACGTAACCCCTTGACACGTTATTGCGCTCACTACTTTGGTTTCTTTCTTTTTCTATTTTGGTCAAAGTGTGCTAACCTTTTAGAATGCTCATGCAAATTGCAAAAGCAGTGGCACATAAAGTATAATGTAGACACTGGTAATTAAGAAAAAATTGATTTGTGACGCTAGAATCATCACCAGCTTGGTCAACACTTGTGACTTTTTATGGCCAAATACATTGTTCAGTCGGTGATTGATTTGAGGTGCTGCAGGAGTGTAGACATGAGAAGGGAACTAACTAACTAACTAACTAACCAAAGTAAACTAAACTAACTAATCTTAACTAACCTAACCAAACTAAACTTATTAACAAACTAAACTAACTAACCTTAACTAACCTTAACTAACTAACCTTAACTAACCAAACTAAACTAAACTAAACTAACTAACTTTAACTAACCTAACCAAACTAAACTAACTAACTAACTAACTAACTAAACTAAACTAAACAAAACTAAGTAACCTTAAGTAACCTAACCAAACCAAACTAAACTAAGTAAATAACTAAACTAAACTAAACTAACTAACCTAACTAAACTAACCAAACCAAACTAAACTAACTAACTAACCTTAACCAAAGTAAACTAACTAACCTTAACTAACATAACCAAACTAAAGTAACTAACAAACTAAAGTAAGTAACCTTAACTAACTAAACTAACTAACTAACTAACTAAGTAACTAACTAACTAAGTAACTAACTAACTAACTAACTAAAATAAACTAAACTAATTAACTAACCTAAACTAACCTAACAAAACCAAACTAAACTAAGTAACTAACTAACCTCAACTAAACTAACTAACTAACTAACTAACATAACGAAACTAAACTAACTAACAAACTAAACTAACTAACCTTAACTAACCAAACCACCTAACAATACAAACTAAGTAAACTAAAATAACTAACTTAACTAGCTTAATTGCAAACTAAACATACTAACTAAATGGAACTAACCAAACTAAACTAACTAACATTAACTAACCTAACTAACCTTAACTAACCTTAACTAACCTAACCACCTAAACAATACGAACTTAGTAAAGTAAAATAACTAACTTAACTAACTAAACAAACAACCAAAAATGATCCACGTTAACCACCAAACGAAACTAAACAAACATAACCTCAACACCTAAACTAAACTAACTTAACTAACTAACCTAATTAACCTAACCAAACTAAACTAATATAACCTAACCACCGACACCTAACTAACTAAGCTAACCACTTAAGTTAAATTAAACATATAACCTAAACTAACTTAACAAACTAAACTAACTATTGAAGAGTAATCAAATCTACGACATTATAATAATATGGAAAACATGAGAAATAAGTTTATTCAATGAGAAGGTTGAATACACGTACTTCGTGAACCCAAAATATTAGTTATTTACAAATCACCATGACATCAAGTAAACTCATCATGCGAGTCTATTTCAGTGGTTCCGTTGACGTTGTTGCTCGGTGATGCAAACCGGACGTACTCTTTGTCTAGTTGGACGATGTGTTTGTACATCCGGTTGAGGTTGTTGAGGTAGCTGGTCTTGCGATGAATCACGTCGAGTAGATTGATGTGTTTCCTCGGTTCTTGACTCGACTCACCTGCTCTACTCGATGCTACCAAAAATAGGAGGTGGAACCATCCCGAAATCTTGGATTCTGCGTGGGGTTGGGGAATGGAACATGAGGTCTGCGGCATGGTCAACAAGTTCATGAATGAAGGGTCTCCACTATACGTCATATTGTAATTATATGGAGTAGGAGTATATGGACTAGGCATGTATGGAGGCGGTGATGGATACGTTTGATGATGAGGCATTCCATGGTCCACATATGAAGACGAAGGCCCAGTGCGTAAGGATCAAAATGGTAAGGAGGAAGATTCACGCTCGGCGGCACAGGTACAAACATTTGAGGTTACGGTTGGAAGATGCGGGAATGTACCCATGAGAAGAATGACTACTCTCGCCAACATTCTCTCGTTCTACTCACTCTCGAACGAGATGAACGTCTTTGGAGGAGAACGTATGCTACTCTCTGCAAAGCAATCTCGGTCCGAGTAGATGGACGTGGTGGACGAGGACGTGCGGTGCGTTCCCGCACGATCTGCAGTCGTGTTCGTCTTCTTCTCACCTCTATGTTTGGTTCGCCACGATCGTCTTCTTCATCTTCTTGTTCATTATCCTCATCTATGTCTTGTTGGACGTCAATTCCGTCATGCGAAAGATTAGACCTTTGTCTTTCATCTTCGTCCAAAATTTTAATCCCTTCATCAAGTCGAGGCGTGAAGACCTTGTTCGTACCCATCCTCAATAAACATACGCCTAAGTCGATGCACCAAGTTACGCTGATATACAAAAAATAAGAGCTCAAATCACGCAATATAAAATATTAAATGTTCGAGGAAAAGTAAGAGTTAGAAGATTACCGAGTAGTAACGTAACGCCCCGTCGTGTCCTATGAATCTCCTAGTGACCGATCGATACCACGTCATGTAGTCTTGATGGTCATGCCCTTCATTCAGTGCCGCTGTCGCAATGGTGTCCCCACGATTTTCCCACATGTTTATGTAGCTTGCGTGAAAAGTCACCCAATTTTCATGATGATGTCCACGCAATTCGATGCGGTGCAGTTGGGCGTCGTAAGCACAATTAGGTGGCACTACTTGTACCATGCCGAATTGTCTCATGACCCTTTCTGGTCGATGCCACTCCACAATGTGAAAACAAATAAGGGGACACGTCGAGAGCCAACTGCCGTGACCATTTGTACAGTACTCGGGAAGAGACCCCATGAGTTCATTATATGGTTGTCACACCACATCATCCTCATGCCTCTGAGAGTCGAGTGCATCACGGTATGCCGATACGACGTGCGTCGCATTTTGTGAAACCGAAAATGCATCGAGCCATCTGTGTAGGAAACAATAAGTTAAGATAAATGAACATGGACAAGAATTATTTGCAAAGTAATGACAAATCGACTTTAATACACAGTGTCCAGTGGAACGTCCATAAGCATATTTTGGCCATCCACCGTTCGTTGTTGAGCTCTAGATACACGCAGACGCCGCGGTGCTATGAATGGAAATCTGTCCCATGCCCACAGTTGTACAAGAATTGAGGCGCCAGCAACCTCATGTGCCCCTGCGCGAGATCCGCGACACAACTCCCTGTACAAATAAGCCAAACATGCACTCCCCCAACTATATTGACCTGCTACTTGAAAATCCTCTAGCAATGGTAGAAACATCAAATGTACGAATCGATTGGACTTGTCGGCGAAAAGACAACCACCGATGAGTTGTAGTATGTACGAGCGAACGTAACGTTGGACCGACTCTTCATCGCTATCATCATCTATTGCTGGTACGTGACGCTCGAGCCAATCGACCTTAAGTTTACAACCAACGACGTCATCTCCACCAGGAGTTCGTCCAAGTAGCCTCTCGCGGACATCGCATAGTCTGCGTCCGTCGTTCCGTCACGAGGCATACCTTCGATAGGCAATCCAAGCTGTACACGCACGTCTTTGAGTGTAATGGTGCACTCCCCACAATGCATATGAAATGTATGCGTCTCGGGCGCCATCTCTCTACAAACGCATGTAATCAAAGCCCAATCAAGGCTGAAAAATGCTACCCGAGATATCCCATAAAACCCAGCTGGAACGAAGATATGGGATCATCCTAGAATGATACTGCATCGTTCGATCAACGACCCCACGTCTTCGACGTACGCGCATTGTTTCATACACCTTGTAATTGAAAATGTATTAAAGTATGTTTTTGATACATTATTGGTGTAAATTTGACGTATTGAGGAAAAACATGTTACCTCGCCCCTCCAGGTTCGCGTTGATCTGTGTGTAGATTGGAGTTGCAACAGTGATGGATCTGAAGGTCCTGGATCCATTGCAGTACAACTAAAAAGTAGGTTAGAAAAATAAAATGAGTGTTGTACGCAACCAAATGATAAGTAATTAATAAATGTTCACACAAAAACACACGACGAAAATGCTCATAAGCAACATATATACGAACTTAAGTTACTTCACACAATATACAAAATCGACTATAGGTTGTCATTGGATGGTTGAGGTCTCCTTGGACAATTTTTTTTGTTATGTCCCTCTAAACGACATATACCACACCGGTTCTTCCTAGTTGGTACTCGTTCACGGTCTTTATTTGGACATGTTGTTCTTCTATGTCCTTCTTGATGACAAATCCCACATCGCAAAGATCCATCTCGGTATGTCTACGCGACCCTTTAGGTCTCCCTCGCCCACGTCTGCGCCTTTGGACAAACTTAATTAACTAAACTTAATTCACTAAACTTAATTAACTAAACTAACTTAAACAAACATAATTAACTAAACTAACTAAAACAAACTCACTAAACTAAACATAACTAATCTAACCACTCTTAATTAACTAACTAAACTAACTTAATCAAACTTAATTAACTTAAACAAACTTAAACTAACTTAAACAAACTTAATTAACTACACTCACTTAAACAAACTTAAAACTAACTTAAACAAACTTATTTAACTAACTAAACTAAAACAAACTAACTAAACTTACTTAAACAAACTTAAACTTACTTACCTTAACAAACATAAATACATATACTAAACTAAACTAAACTAAACTAAACAAACTAAAGTAACTAAACTAATACATAAACTTAACTAACTAAACAAACTTAACTAAACTAACTTAAACAAACTTAATTACCTAAACTAAACTAACCACCAATACCTAACCTAAACATCTAACCTAAACTACCTATACTAACTTAAACAAACTTAATTAACTCAGATACCTCCTCCTTCGGTAAATTAACTAAACTAACTTAAACAAACATACTAATCTAACCACTTAATTTAACCACTTACATATAACCTAAACTAACTTAACAAACAAAACTAACAACCACAACTTACTAAACTAACTTAAACAAACTTAAACAAACTCACTAAACTAAACCTAACTCACTTAAACAAACTTAATTAACTAACTAAACTAACTTAAACAAACTTAAACTAACTTAAACAAACATACTAATCTAACCACTTAATTTAACCACTTACATATAACCTAAAATAACTTAACAAACAAAACTAACAACCACAACTTACTAAACTACACTAACCTCCACCGTTCTCCTCTCTGTCGCTACGCTTGACCTTCTCATTCAGCCGCCGGCCTCCTTCCTCTTCCTCCGCCGTAGGGCCTCCTTCCTCCTCTCTTTGCTCCTTACCATTGCCGATGTTGGGTCCTTGCCGCCGTCGCGCTCACTCCACGTCACACACCCGTCTGTTTTGATCCCGGTGCGCCCACAACCTTCTTTCTCCTCCTTCTCCGCCGCGTCTGTGCACGTACGCCCTCCTTCTCCGCCGCGTCTGTTTTTTCTTCCGGTCTCTCTCCACCTTGCTCCTCCCCGTCCCCTCCTTTTATAGGCGCTGCGTCTCCCTGTTTTGGTCACGGGATTGTAATCCCGTGACCCCTACCTCCCCCTACCTAGCTCCCCTACCCCTGTATCCCTACCCCTGTATCATTGCAGTCGGTCACGGGAAGAAGATAAGGATTTGCGCTGATAGCGCCTTCTCAGAAGGCGCTATCAGCGCACCCCCCTCATTTAGTCCACGTGGATCCACGTGGACCGGTTCCAGTGGCAATAGCGCCTTCTCCGAAGGCCCTCATTTCTTGCTTAGGTTATTAATAAGGACGTGATATATATATATATATATATGATTTGTCAGTGATTGTATCCCTCTTATTTAATTGGCTGTGATTTTGTAGTTCCACTAGATATAGGAGAAGGGGTGTACAAGAAATCTATGGATATGTGGATCCAGTTCGATCAAGTCCAATAACTTTAATTGAATCATAATTTAAGTTTATTAGGCAGGATCGCAAAAATGTCAATCTGTGATCCAATCCAATTATGACTGATCGGAAAATCGCAATCATGTCCAACTCATATATTTTATTAATCCAACTTGATCCAATTAACTAAATACGGACCGGTCTGGATCAAGTTACACGAATTGAGAAGTATAAAACTAATACTTATAAAACTACAAAATTAATATTTTAATATTAAAACTTAATCAAACCCTTATAAGGAAAAAACGAAGTTGCAATTGATCATGAACACGATGAATAAGACTTTTGAGTTCAAATAATTTAATTTTAGGATTTTCTATATTTATTTGAATTTATAGCTTAATATGTGTACTTAAGCATGAAAATAATTATTTTAAGTTGGAGAAAATTAGATTTACAAATGTACATGGATAAATAGCATGTGAATTAGAAGCATAAAAATGTTAACATCATCTCAATGTAGTTCAAGATCTTAAGATTATTAGATTATATGCGTATATAAAATGTAATGTATATAAAGTTTAATTTGACTGGATTGCGGATTGGAATAGCAGATTATGTTACGTAATCTGCAAGCCAATCTAATGCAATGCGGATTACGGTTTTTGCAGTCCAATCCAATGTAACAAGCTCAAACTATGAACCAATTATAACTAATTGAATTGGATTCACGGATTCAGGGATTTCATGAACACCCCTAGAGGTAAGTGTGTTTCTTACCCTTCTTTCGTTCAGAGTAAATGAGGTGAGGGTGTTTTCCTCTCCGATGAGGGTGATTTACTCTCCAATGAAGGTGTCTGTATTTATGCTTAGAAACAACAAATATATAAAATGAATGTAGCGGATGAGGATGTTTAGGTGGATGTGTGGTAAAACTCGTAAAGATATATCATAAAATAAGAAATACATAAATTCAAAGAAAAGTAGGAGTAGCCCCAATTGACGCAAAGATTAGAGAAGGGCGGTTGCAGTAGTTTATACACCTCCAAAGACGGCCTACAAATGCCCCATCTAGAAAATTAAACTCAATAGAAATTGAAGAAATCAGATGATACAGGGGTAGACTGAAGATATCTTGGGATGCTTTGATTAGGAGGGATTCGAAGGTCTTGGATAGACACCATCTATTGCACTTAATCGAGTGCAATGAAAGATTTTGATCCATGAACTAATTTGGGATTTATGTTTTACTAGGTTTGTGACAAAAAACCAGTTCTATCAAAGGGTTTCAACTCAATTGATTGCACAAACGCGCGATTCAAAGGGACAAAAGAATAGAACAAATCATATATTGGACTAGGATAGTCATGACTAGGCTAGACCAATTAGACTTGAGGGGGAGCGTTTGAGATAAAATAAGTGAAGAAAAAAAAAGGAAAAAAAAAATCTCATCGACTAGTTGTGAAGGAACTACATGCTAATAAGTTTGGAGAGGGAAGTATATAGTGCCTTCGCATTTGGAGACCTCTATTTGCTTAAGTCATATACCCTTCATTACTTCTTTGCTTATCAAGTTTTAATCGTTGTTGAGACCCTACCATAAATTGAAAAGTTGGCTAAGTGTCAGTGGTCACTGTTTAGCTCCAATTAGTTTTTAGTGGTGTAGATCTTAGTACCCGTATCTGAAACTTGAAGGCCTTGACCTGGAAGTTGTACTTGCATCATTCCTTGCTTGATTCTAATTGTTTTGGCTGCTCCACTGGAGTTTTGAGATACTCCCTAACAAAGCTAGGGAATGGTTTACTCTATGGAGTTATAAATATATAAATACAAAAAAAAAAAGTAATGCTCCAAAAGCTCAAAATGAGCGGTTGAGTCTCAAGCTACAAAATTTAATCAGTCAAATATTAATTATAATTCTGCAATTTTAATTACTTCTATATTGAGGCTATGTAGAAATATGATTGATGAGACAATAAAAAGAAGGTCACGTGGTCCGCCTCGATTTATTGCTTTGCAACAAATATCGAGTGCGCACGTCAATCCAATAAATATTAAGGATTTCTTGTCTAATGGTAGTTGAGTAAAATAATGAGATATTATAAATATAATATCGCTCAAGTACAATTAGTTTAGCTTCAAATTAAGAAGCATATGTTGCATATAATGATCATGATCGCAATAACAAATTTATGGACGTAGAAAAGGTGAAAATATGAGTAAAGGTCGTATTGACAATTCCACAAAAAATTGGAACAAAAGTGGTGCATCACTACAAAGGGCAAATAATTATTGACAATGAGCGCTCATAATTGTGACATTTTTTGGTCATATATGAAAGACTATTTTGCCTAAATAGTCATATATATCCGAGTATTTTTGTGACATTTACCATGCCTTCAAAAACAAATGCAAAATATTATGAATTTTATCATTGAAAATGGCTCGATAAAATATGCACATCGACGTGTTTAAATCGTGACCTAAATATGGGCGATGAGTTTATGTTTTGTGTATCGTGCTACATGCATGTACATTATAATATAAAAGTGAATATTTCTCGAATTCGAACTTAGCAAGAGGCTAATGTTCAGGCAATATCCGGTACAACAATTTTATTGTTAATGTCTTGTTCAGAAGAAGTCTACTCAGAATAATAGAAAATTTATCTATATGAATATGATTTAATCTGAGTATAATATTCTCGGCTTTAACTTCTGAAATATATAAGACACATTAAAACGAATGTCGTCATAAATCAAATGACATTCATAATGTGGAAAGATCTATTTGATTATCCATAATCATCAATAATGCGAAAAAATCGTAAATTCGCACGGACATCCTTTATCGAACTGGATTTTTTTATCAGCAGAAGATTATCTCAAGGCAAATCAATATGAGACTTATATTGATTTAACTCTCTATCAATTATATTATAAGATGTCTTGGATCCCTAATAGGGAATTTATTTATAGCAAGTTTTTCTAATTGTCACTTTGATGAAACAATTTTTCCACCATTAGGGGGAGATATAAGCCAATTCAAAAGGAATGACGTAAAATTGCTTGAAACACATCAAATTGCATTAAATTTGTTGTATTATGATCCATATATAAATTAGTATGAACTCAAAGTTCAAATGATCATTCAGTAGCAACAAGTTATGAATCAATTACTTGATGCAAGTACTATACACAAAAGAGTGACAATTATATGCTTCAACATTAAATGGTTCATATAAAAAATGATGTTCATGTGCAACGAAATGCACAAGATGTCTCACCCATCTGAACATGAGGGGGAGAATCAAAATGGGTTATTGGTTAGTGTATCGCATTATTTTTTCCTTTGCTATGGTTTTATCCCACTGGGTTTTCCTAGCAAGGTTTTTAATGAAGCAATCCTAACATTATTATACTCCATATAAAAATAAATGAATAAATTTATGAGAGCAATGTACTCTTTTTCCTATACTAGATTTTTTTCCTACAAGGTTTTTCTAGTAAAGGTTTTAATGAGGCATATATATATTCTCTCAAAGTGTATCAATGTATTGCACTTTTTTCCTTAGCTATGATTTTATCCCACTTTGGGTTTTCCTAGCAAGGTTTTTGATGAGGCAATCAACAATATTATACTACAAATCAAGATTGACGAGAACAAAGTAATCTTTTTCCTATACTAGATTTTTTTCCACAGGGTTTTTCTAGTACGAGGTTTTAACGAGACATATTCTCTCGGCAAGTGTCATCAAAGGGGAGTGTTATAAATTGGATGACCATTTAACCAAGCTTATGAATGAATGCTATCAGAAATTTTTCATCTCTAGCTCTCTTCTCTTTTTTTTATCCTTGTTTGAAAGACCCTTGGTTTCTCTTTCACAGATAAAACTGGTCTGCTTTAATAGAAAGCAGGCTCTTTAAAAAAACTGGTCTGGTTTAATAGGCAGGCAAAAAAAAGAACCATTCCTATGAATGTTCTCTTTAGAAACATAATTATGACCGTCACACCCTGTGTGATCTATATTTCATTTCATCTCTACCAATTATGTACAATGGGTAGTTCACAAGTAAATCTATGATCACTATATAAGCTTTCTTCAGCGTAGCTGAATTTCAAATGTACTATAATGACTTCATGTTTCTCACCGCATCTTATATATAACTTTTTCAGCTTAATCTTGCCTCTATCTAGGGTGCTCGATGTATGAAGCAGGTCGCTTCCAATTTTAATATCAGCTTGTCAGTATTAGATGAATTGGTTGGTTCCATCCAAGAAGATGTTTGAGACATGTTTTACGTGCAATTTTTGGACCTCAATCACCCAATAAGATTAGGGAATTTAATGGCATCTGTTATCTCATGTGTAGAAAAAGATGGAACCATGGGCTAAGAAAAAACAAAAGAAGAAGATGGAACCAGGTGTTTTTTGTGATTCTACTACCATAAAGAACTTTAATTCTGAAATTGATTCCACTGATGTGCTAGAAAAAGCTTTTGATGGTTGCCAAAGGAGCCAAATGTCACATTTATCATCCTTTAATATTTTTTGAAGCAGGAGTTTGGTTCTGGCCTTTGTGAAATGAAAATCACTACAGATCCCACCCTACTAACTCGTGACCTTTTTAACTTCTTTTTAACTTTTCTAGATTTATCTTTGTTGGGCCGGTCTGAACAAAGCCCATATGAGGGGCAACACTACCAGAAGGTAGATTAGTCAATGTAGTTAGTGTCGGACACCACGTGAGAAATTAAAAAAAAAAAAAAAAATGACGGGCACAACTAGAAACGAACTTGTTGGTGTTTGTGTGATACACATTGCAATGTGTGTATATGTTCGCGCATCTCAATGCAAGAATCAATAGACTCCAACATGTGTCTCAATTGTGCGTGTTCTTGCTTGAGGCACAATAGCATTTTCCTTTACTCCAGGAGGTTGCAGTACCAGTTGGGGTGAAAGCTACACTTTATTCTTTTTTTTCTTCTCTCTTTTTGGATTTAAGTATGAGTCGAGCTCACAACCTCCTCAAACTTTACCCTTTTTTTGAATCAATGTGCAATCATTTTACGCAATTTTTTTTTCTAAAGTTTCTACTACTATATGTTGCAGAGGTTACTCTATATAAAAGCAAGTCAACATATTCTTCAAGGAAAATATTATGTAGGCGACCTTAATTAATTTAGGACTAAAGCTATGTTGTTGTTTGTTGTTGTATTGTGTTTTTTTTTTTTTTTTGGATTACTAACTTACAAGGAGCAACTCCTAGGTCCTAGCTTACGAGGAGCAACTCCTTGGTCCTTTCAAGCTCATAAAGAGTGCTCAGTCTTATTAAAGTAGAGCATAGATGTGAACTATCTTATAACTAGTAGGCTTATAAAGCGTATGAGTCATAACAAACTCAATGAACCTATGCGACTTTAATGAGCCCAACAAATTCTCTTAACTATGAAGATTCATAGTCAAGCTGGATTATATAACCAGATCATAGGCCTGTAGGACCATGTGCGTGATGGAAGATGATAATCTAACATTTTAAAAAATATACATTTGCTACACAATGATGTAAATTGATTGGGATGTGTGTCGCATAAATTCTAAGAGAATCTACACTACTTTGCATATAGCAAATGTAGGTACCAAAAGAATTTGAAAAATCATTTTCCTTTTGTTTATACTTGGTTTTTGCACGCTGCAAACCCACTCTTGCACCGAATTAATTGTTCAACCAAGGGACCTCGATGTACAGTTGGTGTTTTATGAATTATGATGAAACTTTGTGTTAGGATTGATTTAAATATCAATTGGTTAAAGTTTATTTTTATATTATTTATGTTTATAAAGAGCTGTAAATTAGGATCTAAACGTGATCTAGTAGTTAGTTAAATATTATATATACCTGAAAAAGGTGAGCAAGCTAGTGCATTGATCCAATGTAGTCATCTACCTAAACCGTTTTCTTTATTTTGTTTCTTCTTTGCATATTTATTTTCTTTCCATTTCATATCACTTTGGTCCTTCAACCATTAATGGGGACTCCTGAATTGTACATGCCACCAATTTATTTGTACTTATTAACGTGATCTGTTTCGAATTATTAAAGTTACATATATGGACCCGTCATTGGGGCATGTTGTCATGTTGTAGGTGCAATACATTGACATCTCTTTGTGAAAGAGATGCGAGTGTCTTCAAAAATCAAAATGATTTTTTTCCTATAAAAAAATGTCTTATAACAGTGACATGTTGAACTTGATTCTTTCTTCGTATATAATTAAAATGTGCTGGACAAATTTGATTATTTACGTTTATGTCCTTTTTTTTTCATTGACAACTTTCTTTCTTCTTCTTTTCTTTTTTCAAAATATTATATTATGTTTTTTTTTGGGAAAAGAAATTCTATTATTTTTGACACCTTAAATGGTTTAATCAAGATTAATAAACCTCGATCTCTTTGGGCTTGACAAAGTTTGTTTAGAGTAGTTAGACCCATTGACTCATTACTTTTGTTGGGCCGGAACCAATAAAGTAGGTTCTTGAAAAAAAAAAAGCAAAGAAGTTTTTTTTTTTTTTTTTTTTTTTTTGAGTAAGAAACTTTCATTTACATTTTCAGGTGATTTGTGATTAAGTTCTAGAAAATAATGAAAGTCCCTTTTTTCTCATTTTATTTACAAAACAATGTGGCTGAAATTATGATAAAATGGAACATAAAAATTGGATACATATAATACAAATGGATAAAGGAAACCAGATAACTTTCATGCAACAAATGTTTCGCTATGATACTTGGGGTCTTTTTCTAAAAGTGGGGGACATTTACATTTTATTTCACAAAATAGGGTAGTTTACTTTTAATTTACAAAAATAGGTGATAACACCTTATGAAAAGACGTTATTGCTTATGAGTTGGCTTCATAGTTGTGAGGTGGCGGTGAGGTGGCGAGGCAATGTGTATAGATAACTCCTTTTGAAAATGAGCTATCTATACAAAACTATACGCTCTATGAATGACTCCTTTTGAAAAGGAGCTATCAATACAAATTCTCTTCCCCATGACCGCCACGTGCATATGGAGATGGATGACCCGCGTCACTCGCGTATCTCGAGGTAGACAACCAATGTAAACAACACGCACGCATATCGACGTGGACAACCCATGCAAACGTCACCCATGTATGCCGAGGTGGAGATTTCATGCAAATGTCAAGCACGTCTGTCGAGGTGGGCGACCCATGCAACTCATGCAAACGTCACGCATGTGTCTCGAGGTGATAAAGCCAATGTAAACGTCACGCACGTATTGCGAGGCGGACAACCCGTGCAACCCATAGGCGCTATTCGGTCGGCTCATGTTCACGCGTCATACGCGACCTGTGTTACACGGATAGCGCCTTTTCAAAAGGCGCTATCCGTGTAACACAATCCACGTAGGACCGTCCACGTCAGGGAAAAAAATCTACCCAACTAATAGCGCCTTTTGGAAAGGCGACATAGCCTAGTTTTTGAATAAAAAAGAAAACCGCACTTATTTTCCGGGGCTTAAACTAAAAGGTAATGTACTTTTGTAATTTTTTCTCATAAATTAGTGACAAGTAATCAAAAATCTGAAGTTGACACTTCCAAGCTACGGAAAGTACATTTGCACACAAGTAGTTGCAGTACTCCCAAATAGTTACTGCTAAAATGTATAATAAAACAACTAACCATATATTATAGTTCTATATAGGCCTTGGGGCAATCAATTCAAAATTATAGATTGCATAGGCCAAAACTCCATAGGATCCTGTACAATAGAAATTACTTTTAACCTCAAAAAGCTGCAGTAAATTAAGGTGTATAAACAAATTACAAAAACACCTAACTTGGTAAAGCTCTGCCCTAGCCATACTCACATTGAAGTCCCTTTCTTTATATTCTTTCATATGATTCAGATTGAGATTTTTCTTCAATTAAATGATTATAATATCAATAAGATTGATTAAATTTATTGATTAAGCACCAAACTTTAAGTCAATCACTTCAAGAACTTGGAGACCGTACCCTAGACTCTTCAAATTAGTACTTAAAACTCACCAAAAATAAATAAGTAAAGCACCAACCA
This sequence comes from Stephania cephalantha, assembly GCA_039657325.1. Lineage (NCBI taxonomy): Eukaryota > Viridiplantae > Streptophyta > Magnoliopsida > Ranunculales > Menispermaceae > Stephania > Stephania cephalantha. The sequence continues at coordinate 45,125,460 of CM077574.1, forward strand.
ACTTGGAGGTCAATGAACCAACCCTGGGTTTCATGCATTGGTTAGGACCTAGCTAGCTACTAGTTGTTTAATTAATTGAAGTTCTTTAAGGTTATAAGTTCGAATCTTCTAATTTTTCGAGATATATATATATCTTTCACAGTGATGAGTTTCTTTTTTGGAATATTCAAGAGTAATCACAGATACCGCAATATAATAATATGGAAAACATGAGAAATAAGTTTATTCCATGAGAAGGTTGTATACATCAACTTCGTTCACCCAAAATATAAGATGAAACAAATCACCATGACATCAAGAAAACTCATCATGCAGGTCTATTACGACGGTTACGTTGAAGTTGTTGCTCGGTGATGCAAACCGGACGTACTCTATGTCTAGTTGGACGATGTGTTTGTACATCCGGTCGAGGTTGTTGAGGTTGCTGATCTTGCATTGAATGGCGTCGAGTCGATTGATGTTCTTCCTCTGGTGCTTCACTCGACTCACCTCTGCTACTGATGCTCCCAAAAATAGGAGGTTGAACCATCCCAAAATAGTGGCTTCCTGTATGCGGTTGGGGGAAAGGAACATGAGGCTGCTGCATGGTCAACAAGTTCATGAAGGAGCCATCTCCACTATATGACATATTGTAATTATAACATGGTGGAGTATATGGACTCGGCATGTATTGAGGCAATGACGGATACATCTGATGTCTAGGCATTCCATGGTCCACATATGAAGACGACGGCCCAGGTGCATAAGGATCAAAATGGTAACGAGGAAGATTCACGATCGGCGGCCTGGGTACAAACATTTGAGGTTCTGGTTGCATAGTGGACGATGCAGGAATGTACCCATTAGAAGAATGACTTGGTGGGGATGATCGTTGGCTACTCTCGCCAACAGTCTCTGTTCTACTCGCTCTCGAACGAGATGAACGTGCTGGAGGAGAACGTCTGCTACTCTCTGTAGCAATCTCAGTCTGAGTAGATGGACGTGGTGGACGAGGACGTCTGGTGCGTTCCCGCACAGTCTCTGGTCGTGTTCGTCTTCTTCTCACCTCTCTATTTGCTTCGCCCTGATCGTCTTCTTCATCTTCATGTTCATTATCCTCATTTATGTCATGTTCGACGTCAATTCCGTCATGCCAAAGAGTAGACCTTTGCCTTTCATCTTCGTCTAAAAATTTAATCCCTTCATCAAGTACAGCAAGACCTTGCTCGTACCCATCCTCAATAAACACTCGCCCCAGTCGATGTACCAAGTTACACTAATATAAGATATTAGTTGTAATGATGAAAATATTAAATTTGTAAACTTACTATTTTCACTACATATCCTACTGAACTAGTTCATAAGGAGCACGGTTTTCATTTACAAATTCAAGCCAGGAATTTTATTCTTCCGGTCAACACTTTAAACACAAATGGAACTTTCTGATGTAGAAGATCGCCTTAATAACGCAACTACAGAGCATACTCATTCATTTGAGTTTGAGTTACTGAATGTTTTAAGCAGACATACCATTATATAAACATATCAACCATTTTTCAAAAACACAATATCTATGTCACTACATATCATGCAAATTATAACAAATCCAAATATATAATGATGAAAATATTAAATTTGTAAACTTACTATTTTCCTCCTCTTTTTGTCTTCAATATAATAATCATGCAATAAACAAATTATCTCCTTACTTTATTTAAATGGACTAAAATATTTCAACATCAATAAAATGTGTCTTACTTTTGTATATATTGAAGGACACATGAGAACAATGACACGGTTTACCATCATAGTTTAACAAAATCATAAGGGTCAACTAAACTAAACTAACTAAATGAACAACCTAAACTATACTAACCTAAACGAATTTTGCAAACATCTCTTGCAACATTGTGATAATTAAACAAACTACATTAACTAAACTAACTAACATAAACTAACCTAAATACCTCAACTACCTAAACTAAACTAACCAAACTACCTAAACTGAATTAACTAACCTATAATAACATAAATACTTAAACTAAACTAACTTAACCGCCTTAATTAACTAAACAAACTACCTTAACTAAACTAACTAACCTAAAGACCAAAAATAAACTAACTTAATTGACTTAACTAACTAAACAAACTAACTAAACTAAACTAACCAAACTAAACTAACTAACCTTAACTAACATAAATAACTAAACAAAACAAACTAACTAAACTAAACTAACTAAACTAAACTAACTAAACTAACTAAACTAACTACCTAAAGACGATTAACTAAACTACTAAACGAAACTAAACTAACCTCCTCCTCCTTCTCCTCCATTCTTACTGCCCTTGCATTCATTACAGCCTGCTTCCATGCTCCTCTCGTAGCTAGCTGCTCCGCTCCTCCCCGATCATTGCTCGCTCAGTGCTCCCCTGCTGCGCTTACTCCTTGCTCATTGCTCCGTCAACTCCCATTCCTCCTTCTTCACTGGTGGTCGACAACCCCACGTCTCTCTGGCCAAATCCCGACTCGTCGCCTCCTCTCTTTGGCCAAATCCCGCCACACTTTCTCCTTTAACCGGCCCTCTGCCCCTCCCCTCCTTAAATACCCGACCCACCCCCCTACAACACACCCGTGACCTACCCTACTACCCTAAACTGTAGCTTGCACCCTTCTTCTTCCCGAAACAGGGACCTGTTTCGGGAAGAAGAAGGGATGGTACACAGATAGCGCCTTTTGAGAATGCGCTATCTGTGTATCTCGACGGCTATTGTCCACGTGGATCCACGTGGGCATTTACACTGATAGAGCCTTTTGAAAATGCGCTATCAGTGTACGCCGTCCCACGTGACCAGGACACATGGATATCGCCTTTTGAAAAGGCGCTATCCATGTGTCCACGTCAACAAAAAAAGCCAGCCATTGTGATAACGCCTTTTGAATAGACGATATTGCCTATTGTGGGAAAAAAAAATTAAACCTCATTTCCGTCTTTTAAAGTAGAAACATATATACTTTTGTAATTTTTTCATGATACTTGTGTTGAGCCACATTCATACTTGTTGACAAAAAGACGAGTAAAAGAAGATTTTTGTATGGTGGACCATATGTAGCCGCAATTTCCTATCCAATAGAAATGTTTGTACTGCTCTCTTAATTAACCATCTTATTAACAACTTACTCTAGCCGCAATTTCCTATCCAATAGAAATGTTTGTACTGCTCTCTTAATTAACCATCTTATTAACAACTTACTCCCTCTCGCCATTTATGTAAGGTATTTTATGAAAATTATATTTTAAAAAAATATAAAAAAGTTTAATTACGAAATTTAAGCTAGAGAACTAATTTTGTATCCAAGATCTTTCTTTCAATTTAAACATTTAACCACAATTAAGTACTTATCTTTTATTAGATAAAATAAATAATTAATGTAGTTAACCATATAATTAAAGCACGCACATGTGTATAATTTAAACTAATAATTAATATTTTTTAATATGTGAGTTTTAAGTAAGACATTATATATATATATTGTTGTTTGAAAAAAGTAATTTCCAATAAAACAACAAAAGAGAGTATGTCAGATTACTTTTAATCAATTAAAATCTTCTTCCACTTTGTTTAATTTAACGCAGTTCAACAACTTAATTAATGTTCTATATAGCACAAATGTCAAGTTAATCACCATTTATAAATCATTAATCAAATCCTAATCTCGTGCTTTACACTTGCTTTCTTTAATGAATCAACTTTATTTTAATTAAACACCAAAATAGTCTATATACTTGTTATATATAGAAAACTTAAATGTTTCGTCGAACTTGTTACTCACCTTATAATCACGGCTTACTTTGTGGATAAGCATGATCTCTGTATATGGACTATTGTGTACTTTAATTACTATAGTACTTGCTAAATAATTGATGCATCAAAACTCAAAAGTGATAGGTGTCTTTTTCATGCTGATCAAGATGCTTATACAATGAATTGTGTCGAGGCCACGTGTCCATGTTGTGGGCCCATCACACGGTCAATTATTTGATGTGATGAGGCCCCATGTGGACCCACCTGGATATGTGTTAGAATAATGTGACTGGTCCATATTGGATAGACCATGATGTGATCTCGTACAATGGAGGGCACCGAATTCCAGCTCACCTAGATTTTTAAGAGGGCCGCTAAGGGCACCCCACCATTTAATGAAGGCACCCAGCTTATTTGTAAAAATTCCAAAAAAAATGGAAAAGACCATTTTGCCCCTGTATATATATAATGGTTCAAACCCCACAAACCATTTCGACAAGGAGTTAGGGCACCCCACCGAAAGCGTCAACCACAAAGCCACAAACCACATTGCGTTTGGCGAAGAGTTGATCGATTCTTGCTCGTCCGACAATGAGAGTAACAATGTTTGACAACCATTTTCGGGTTTTTTTGAACTGTTTAGTTGCGTATAACAAGTGAAAATGATGATTTGTTTGTCAACGTAGGGTTTGGTAATTTCTTCAAATCCGAAGTTGCTTCAACCGTATAATGGAGGATCGTAATGCTTCGGTGCCGAGAGGAGGTCGTCCTTGAGGTAATGTTGCAAATGTTTTTGTGTTTTTTTTGCGGTTATCCGAAGTATCTGTCTCGGGTGCGCGATTGTTTCGGCCTCGCAGACCGAGATGTATGGTAATGTCTCGGTCGCGAGGACCGAGAGGTTTCACGTAGGTCACGGTGCGGAACGACCGAGGGTAATGGTAACTCTCGGTCTCACGTAAACGAGACTATGAAGAAAGTTTCGAACCGTCGAGAACATTTTTTTGGGTTTTTTTGTGATTGTCTTGATTTTGGTTGATATATGTTACACTTGTTTGTATTGCAGTAATGCCGTTATCTTGTAATTTTCCGGACTACAATGACACTTTTACACCTTCTAAGCCATTCCCCTCTCGAGAAGCGGCAATTTCATGGCTTCAACCGATTGGTGGCGAGAACCGGTTGTGTTAGTAACGAAGCGCTCGGATGCGGGGGCATTAAGCGAAGGGGAAGGGTGAAAATTGCTCGATGATGGTCCGAGACATATAGGGGACTGGCTCGAGAGAGTTGGGAAGGGGAAAGCGGCAAAATTTTAAAGAAATCAAAGAATGATGAAAAGGCGAGGACTCACACTAGTACGAAGAAATGTGGATGCCCTTTCCAAATTAACGTCAAAGAGAGAATGCGACTCCTTATGGTATGTCACCGTGATTTGTGGGAGGCACAATCACGACACCGCAGAAGATTGGATAAGGGGAGGAGGAAGTTGAGGATGCGGGGGGAGGATCGAAAGTGAGCGGCTCGGGAGATTAGTCCACCTTCGTCTTTTGTGGAGTGCGAGCGAGGAAGTTGAGGATGCGGGTGTGAGGACACCGGGTCTCCAACCGAGGCACCCCAATGTCGGAGGCACCCCAATCTCCAATCGGATTTGAGTCCTCCCACTCCATAAAAGCTTCTAGGCGTAAGAAATGCAAGGTTCCACAAATGCGTCGTGTCGCCGACGCACGCAAAGTGGATCTAACATGGCTTATAGTCATTGCTTAGAACCGGATTGGTTGCCACATGTTGATGCCATTATCGATGTGGTTTCCAATGGGAATTGTGGATATAGGTGTATAGCCTCCGGGCTTGGACTTGCCGACGTAGACGGGTGGAGGATTGTGCGTAGACGGATGTACGATGAGATTATCGGGTATGAATACCTATGGCGGGAAGTGCTTGGCTCGAGTTTCGAGCTGTCAAGAAAATGCGGTGCATTGCCCAGAGAAAGCAGAGGGGGCATCTTTCAAAGAATGGTTGACACTTCCAGACATGGGATTGTTAGTATCCACCGCGTTCAATGTCATTCTCGTCAACCTCTCGCATGGGAGTGCCTCCACATTCCTACCTCTACGTAGCACTCCAACGTCGTCATTGCACACAACAGACTTATCATTGCAATGGCGAATGAAATGAAATATCCATTGGGTTAGGGTAAGTTCTATGATTTTTTTGTGAATTGGTTTGTTTCCCCTTAATCGGGTTTGTGAAAATATCTTCTATGTTCTACTGTTCACTTTGACAGTGCAATGTTGCGTGTGAATGCATCGCTGCCATCCTTATATCCATCGTGGGATCGGTACGTTGAGGATCGCCCAAAGGTTGGCGAGATGGATTCGTTTTTCGAGACATCGCGCCCATTGCAATCGCTGATCATGAAGCCACCATACCATTTGTAGATTTAGATACACCGTAGGTTAAAGCTTGTACCTAGACGGCTAAACATTTAGAAATTTTGCCAATTCGTCCGAATGTTCTATGTATATGCAAATGTTGTGTTGTGTTTTAATTGTTGTTTACTTATGGATGGACTCTTTTTAGAGTCGGTTTGAATGTTACGGAGATTTATAATTAATTAAGGTTCTAAGGTGCAAATTGTCGTGCTTTGGATTTTCAATCTTGCATTGTTAGTTTGACGACTACGGAGATTTTTTTGAAACTGTAATGTTCAAATTTATCCATTCCCGATATCGCGGTCAAGGTGTTCGTGAAACAACCCATATTTTCGGTCACCAATGACCGACAAGTATACCAATATATCGTTCTTGTATAACCGAGTCCTATTTCAATTTCTCGGTTGTACACCACCGAGATGGATTGACCATTTCAATTCGCCTGACTCTCGTCCTATGACGACCGAGCCTACTGAGACCCTATCGGAAGTGGACAACCGATACGCAGTTAACTCTTCCGGTCTTCGTGGCCGAGACTGCGACTTCCCAAAAATATTAGCTTATGTCTCGGCCAAGGCCGAGACGGTTGAGACATCTCGGCTGTGTGGCGAGAACCACGATTTCCCAATTTTTTTACATTTTAAAAAACCGCCACACACACATTACATCTACTCTACCAAATGTAACTTAATTCGTCGATCTTCAACCGAGCCCTAATTTGGAGACGAAATCGGCTCACACACCGGACCCTACAAAATGCAGAAACCTAGAACAACGAAGGAGAAACACACGGCGAGGGACGGAGAACACGATTTCGGGGTTTCCTCTCACTGGTCGGTTCAAAACAAATGAATTCTTCCACCAGGGAATTCGGTGAACGAGGGTGGTGGTGGTGGTGGGGGGGGGTGGGGTGCCCGGGGGTTTGCACGAGGGGGGGTGAGAGGGTTTTTTGCACGAGGGGCATTTTCAGTATTTTGGGTTTAATTTTTGGGTGCCCCAGGTAAATCGATTTGTGCCCACATTAACTGGGTGCCCTCATTAAATGGTGGGGTGCCCTTAGCGGCCCTCATTTTTACGGGTCGAGACCCTACTTAATTTGATTATGTTTTGTTCATAATTTCAGGTATTTTGTCGAATGATCCACATCTACTGGTGACATATTTTTTTTGATGCAAGCATTTGCTATGATTAAAACGGCGGTAGAATCAATCGGGTTTTTGAATCTATATGGAATCTATAAAATCATTTCTTATATTTTAATGGAAGAGGTAGCTAGGATGATATTTTTTTTATTTCTTAGTTTTGTTTTGAATTTTTTTATGAGATCGCTATATGGTAGGCCGAATATGTATTATAGGAATGAATATTGTGTAGTAAATTAAAAAAACACATATATAAGAACGGATAATGAAAATGATGAGCAAGTGTTAGAAATCAAAATATATTTAATTCCATATTTAATTAGTAGTTTTTTTTGAAGAAATATTTACTCCTATTTATATGTAGTAAATTAAAGATATATGTGCGACCTATCATAGGAGAAATAAAGTCGATAAAAAAACCTAGCTACAAGGGTGATGGTATGAGCATTCACTTGCTTCGCTTGCTTAAGAGTTCAAGTTATATTTCGTAGTATTTTTTTTAAGTAACCATCGGTATCCAAGCACTTTGTCTGATTAGTCTCAAGGGCCTTGAGATTGCGGAAGCATACCACTAGTGATCCGAAGTTTGACTGTCATGGGGAATCGAAACCGAGGTCGTGCTTCTAACTTGCACAACCTTGTCTTCACCCTTACCACTAGACCACACCCGTACAGCCGTCCAGGTCAAGTTATATATCATAGTCAATTTTGAATCGTAATAAGAGGTAGTGTATATATCACTGCAAAAAAAAAAAAAAAAAAAATAGCGACGAGGACCTTCGTTGACTCGTTGACTAATTTAGCAACGGGATTTGATCACGTGCCGTGCGTGCCAAATATAACCCGCAATGGAGTTACCAACCACAAGGGTGTAGTAGTGGTAAATACGGGATCGAATCCATAGGACTTGAGTTTTACTTTAAGTTAACTAAAAATGAGGGGTTTTTTAGAAAGTTCAAGAAAACAATTAACTAAACTAACAAAAATGAAAAGTTCGCAAAAAATAATATCAATGAGAGAAAACACCTAGGTCTACGGTTCCACAAGCAAGAATCAAGATTCAATGGCATATTATGGTCCTAAATCTTTCCAAAAAGTTATTAATTTAAGTTCTCCTAGATTAGCTATAAAAAATCGACGTCCGCCAGAAATTCTTAATTCCCCTAATCTCGATAGCTAGGATGTCCGCCACTTACTTTGTAGATCCTTAATTAAACAATACCATAAAAGTAAGTGACATGTGTTGAGCACGAACAATAGTTTCTCGTATTTTCCTATTATTTGTAGTAGTGATAAATGAAATTTTGTCTCCACATGGATTTTGCAAACTTCTAAGGAAAGTATTTTTTTATTTTGTTTTTCTTAATTTAGTTAATTTAATTAAACGTGAATTGAAATATTAAATAACTAAAAACTATAACTACTAACTTAATTAACCAAACTAACTAAACTAATTCAAACAACTCAAATTTAACTAAACAAAATTCAAATTTAATATAATATAAATTTCGAAACAAACATCTAAACAATGTAATATACTTGGATTGCATTCAAACACTAGAACATAACATCACCTCATAACCTAGTTATAATCATATCACATGAAATCCTGGAATCATTAAATCTTAATTCATAATAGGTTGATAGCCTTTAGCAAACCATCGATTTTCCTAAATTCAATGAAAAATAGTCATATCCTTATCTTTGTAAATCTACTCATTGAATAAAATGCAATAAAATAAAAATTACGATAGCATTAACACTTACTGAAAATCATGTCTAATCTAAATCAAATATTAATCTGAATATGCTAATCAATAAATAACTTAGAACACAATCACCTAAAGCATCCACTCAGTAATATGGCCCTATAGATTAATTCTAGTTACTACTTCTATAATTGTTGTCAATAATCATAAACATAGAATCATAATCAAAATATCATAATACATATTTGTAACTATGCGTACAATATCAATCCTCATTAGTTGTAATACGCAAAAATAAATTATTAAAATCGTGATTGTTGTGTATGATTAGATTTAAAGCATTAAGTACATGATTCCTTAATTATAACTATATAACAATCCAAAGTATATACATGTTTAAGGTTTATTTAGATTAATAAACTATTCACTGATGCTGGAAATATAAAATCGCAATAATAAAATTAAAAGACATAGTTAAATAAATACCTCTTAATGAAATAAACAAAGCTCCAATGTTGCTTAAAACATAAACTCAATAAAAACTAACTTATGGCTGTCACAAATTTGTTAAGAGAAAAAATGACTAAGAAAGTGTTTCGAGAAATAGCTAATTTCGAAGCCCTAGGGTCCTATTTATAGTTTCCCAAGCTATACAAATCCTATATAAACTTAAATTCTTCTTATTCATCTAGAAACTCGTAATCGATCTTAGCGGTTTGTCAGCGATTCCATTTTGTTCACAAATTGATGAGTTAGTAACTGGAAATAGCTTTTTGTGCTCCACCAATTCATCTGGTGATTCCAAGTGTAAACTCTAATTCGTTGGTGATTCACTTTCTCTTCTCTGCTGCTAATTTAGACAACGATTCCTATGTAATCTCATATCACTAACCTTGTTCTCAAGTTGACTATTTTGCTCTTCTTCCTCTGTTTCTTCCACTTCTTTATTTTTTCTAATTAAATCCTAAAATCACAAAAACAAGAGAATACTTAGTGTAATATCATCATTTATATCTAAAATCAACTTTAATTACACTATAAAACATTTATAATTATTGACTTATCGGTAAGATTTGCAAATCATAAATAACTCAAGTTATTCACATAAAGCACTACAAGAAATTGAATCGAATAGCAACGAGAAATATCCCGTCGCTAATTAGCGATGAATTTGCAACGAGGGATTTCGTTGACTCATTGACTAATTTAGCGACGGGATTAACGATGGCCCCGTCGCTAATTGTTGGGCGAAAAACTCTCGCCCAATGGGGGATTTCCTCACGTACATGGCAGTGGGGCCCACATTCTCTCTTACACCCAACACCAAAACCTAATCTTTCCCACTTATAAACTCCCCACTCTATCCTATCTCGCCTCTCTCCAGCCACCTCTCTCGCCTTTCCGTCTCTCCACCACCTCTCTCGCCTCTCTCCATCTCTTCAACCACCTCTTTCCCTCTCTCGCCTCTCCCTCTCTCCCCGCCACCTTCCTCCCTCTCTCTCCTCTCTCCTTCTCTCCACCCGCCCCTATCTCACCTCTCTCCCCGTCTCCAACCACCTCTCTCCCTTTTTTAGCTACCTCTCTCACCTCTCTCCCTCTTTCCAGCCACCCCCTTTCTCGCCTCTTTCCAGCTGCCTCCTCTCTCGCCCCTATCTCGTTATATCTCTTCACTGGTGCCGCCCCTACTTTCCATCTCCAGAGCACCTTCACCACCGCATCACTTACTGCCTTGATCCTCAATGCCTATACGTCCCATCACCATTATAGAATCCCCTATCCTAATTAGAACGATACTCGGCCAGAAACCCTAATTAAGCATCGGTACACCAATCAGATTCAATTAGAGTAACAGTACAACCATCGTTCATACATAATAATCACAATTACAGTATATCTTATATCAAATAAATAATTGAAAACACAGTAGAATTATAAATTTTTTGATAAAATATAAGATATACAAAAACTCGCATAAACCTTGGTCGTAAAACCATATCCCAACCCTGTTTATTACAAAATAGTACTTCAATACAATATATAAACAATATCGAAATCAATTCACTGTAAAGAAGGCTATAAACTCCTAATTTTCTTTGTTCCTGAGTCGAAGCACACTTCGACAATCTGAAATGTTAATTGGGGAATAAGCGCTCCAACTTGCTAAGTAAGTGATGCTCGTAGATGTATTAATTATCAACTAATATCAATGAATCAATGAATAACAATATGAATCTAAAAGATATCTATTTAAGCATTAAAATAATATAACAAAAGATAACGGAATGCAAGTTCATAGGTCTATTGCAACTGTACCCGTGACTCGTATTTTCATTTTGAATCTGAGCTGTAAACTCTTGTTTCTCTGAATTATAGTTCACAAAACCTCACACGTTGCCCAACGTGTGATTTCTGTAGTGTATCCAAGCGTAGCGTAGCTACCAACTCAAATAGAAAATCAACAATCGTGTACCTGAAGGTTGCTGAAGGGAAGGTGTCGGTAGCTAGCCAATCACCTTCATTGCCACTCTAGTCTGATTTGCCCGTCGTACCTCTTTCTGGATAATTTATCATAAAAAAGTTCAGTAAACATATTCAAGTCATGATACATTACGCCATTTCCTAGTCCATAAACTACGTGCACTAAATATACTAATTACGTTGCATAGTTGATAAGAATACGAGTCCTACTTACCTGTGCCGAGCTTTCCTAACACAATACTTACACGATTTCCAAAATTCATACACCTTTCCTCGTCGACCAAGAACCTAAAATACACCAATTGTCATTAATTTGGGCCAAATATTGTTTAATTAGAACCGTTAAACTGGTCCCATTTCAATCCGGAACCAATTTGCCACTTTTAGGTCAATCTGATCATTTCAGATTTTTCGAGGTAAAAACCCGGTATAAAGTCTCACACGAATCCCAAATTCTTCAATGTTCATATAAATTCATCAATTTCTATTTATTTGATGAAAATATTATTTTTGAGGATTTTCTTTATTTTTCTAGAATTGTTTTCTCCATTTTCCAGTATTTTTCTATTTTCTTTTCTTTTTTTATTGTTGGGTCTGGTCGACCCTAACGAGTCAAACTTAACCCTGGCCAAGGCGTTGGGCCTGAATCACCCAATGGGCCAACCTTGACTCAGGCCCTTGGTCTGGTCCAAGGCAGGGGTCGACACGCACGACCCGTGCGTGTGCATCCCTTCCTCAAATCGTGTCCCTGGTTCGATTTGAATTTTTTTTAAAAAAATCTGGGGTTTGGCCAATCCAAACCCCATGATCAAACAAGCAGGTGAGATCGCTCCCCATATCACCTTCCTCATTCCTTCCCAAATCATCATCTCCATTAACACAACACCAAGAATGTCATCAACAACCACTGCAACTACAACCCAAACAATAACAACACAACAACATAACAACCAACAATCTCACCATAGGTTTTGATCTCTCCATCTACTATTTCGACTTCTCTCTCTCTCTCTCTCTCTCTCTCTTTGGTTCAATTTCGATTTAACAGAGGATGCGGTATGTTGAAGAAGATAAATGAGAAATTTTCTTGAGATTTTTGTTGCACGAATCTCGAGGCAGATCTAATGTTTCACTTCTTATTTTGATCTTTCTCGAGTTACATGTTACATATCTCGAGGCTGATCTTGTGGCTATCAACCAACCCATTTCTCTTGACTGATTTAAGTTTGGTTAAAATAAAACTTTTCTTGATATTCGTACACACAAATCTCGAAGCTGATCTAAGGGTACATAAATCAAAATGATGCTTTTATATCACATGCCCATTGATTATTTTTTAGATGTGGCTGCACACATCTCAAGGTGTGGAAAATCTTTTCAAACTCACCTACGTATAACATATTCATCTCCTTGACTCTCATGCTACGCGTATCTTGATGCGAATTTAATGTGTACTTTTATTTGATCTAAACTTTATGATTCATTTATATAACTATATAAATAAATATATGTAACCTCGTATTTCCGTGCTTATAAATTCGATGTGTATGCCAACGACCATCGAGCGTGCACACTATGGTACGTCTCGGGCGTGTCACCCTCAACTCGCGTGTCACTAGGCGCCCACCTATTATTAATTATTTATTTATTTTCAATATATATTATATATAAATAATTAAGCCTATATTAACACTCCTATAACTTTGTCGTGCGCGCTAATGAGTTCACTCGGGCGTGCATAGGGATGCAAATGGTAGGGGAATATCCATGGGTGATGGGGATTTACCCTCACATGTACGAGTATGAGGATTTTAAATAGGGATAGGGGTGAGGATGGGAACAAAATCTTATACCCATATGAGTATGGGTAAGGGTATAGGTAAAAAGGTATATCCACGGGGATCCCCATAGGTAATCCCTACAAGAATCCCCACTAGGATATCCATCTACCCATGGGGATCCCCATATATCAATTTATACACCATATGATATTTATTATTTATAAATATACCATATGATGTTTATATATAAATATTACATAATATTACATAGTTTCCACTCTGAAACGCTCATACATATAACAAAAAAACCTCTTAATGAGATTTATAATTTTTATTTATTTGGTTAATTAATAATTAAATGTTTTGTTTTGAATTGTTTGCAACTATATTTATATTTTAGAATTTAAGATCAAAAGTACTAAAAAAGTTGATGACTTGGTGGTTTAAATAGATAGTGACTTTAAGGAATATTTTGAATTTGAACTTTTCGTTTTGCATATTCTAATTATTTTGCACAAAATTAATTATAAGTGTTAGCATTTAGTAGTTAGAATTTTTTTTGCATAATATATTGATTTTTTATTTTTGCTGGAATTTCAACAATTCTGTTGTTTTGTATGTATATTTGACACCTTATTTGTTCCAATTCTTTTTTTGAGAATCCCTGCGGGATCCCCAATGGGGAATGAAATGGGAAAAAATTCCCCACGGAGATTCCCCATCCTCGCAAAAATTTCAATTAAAATCCCCATGGGGATCCCAATGGAGAATGAAATTGGTAAAACATTTTACCTATGGGGATTCTCCATACCCACTGAGATTTGATAGGTATAGGGATGGGTAAGAGAATTCACCCCTAGATGGATATGGTTATGGGTTGGTGTGACGCGCGCCGGATGCGTCAATAAAATAAAGTTCCTAAATCAACTATTTTGTAGAATAGCTGCAAAGGGTCGATCCTATAGAGATTAGTAGTCTTTCTAAGGTTAAAAACAATAAAAAGGGAAATCGGGGGTTTTAATAAATATTATTTAACTAACTAATCTGAATAAACTAAATAAATAAAATAAAGAAAATAACTTTCAAAACAATTAATGAATACCTAGGTCTACGGTTCCACAAATCAGAATCAAGATTCAATGGCATATCATGATCTTCAATCTTTCCCAAAAATTATTAATTTAAATTCTCCTAGATTAGCTATGGAAAAATCGACATCTGCCATAAATTCATAATTCCCCTAATCTCGATAACTAGGACGTCCGCCACTAACTATTTCCCTAATTAATGCATAAGCCTAGACATCCGCCAATCGGGTTTAACACACTAAACGCAATAATAAGGATCCATGAGAATACTAATCCTAAATAACCGAATCGCGTCCGCTTCCGATTTAACCTAGATTCAATTGTTGCACACTAACCGAAAGGTTTTTACGACAAACGGACAAGTGTTCGTCACTTTATTGGTCCAAAAGTACAATTACGGATACAATCGGTCCAAATAACGATATATTGTCCACCTAAAAGCATGTACTGGCCATATACATACCCTAGATCTAAACCATATTCATTAAAATCAACAACAATGAAATATGAGAAATTAAATCAAATTAAATAACAAAAATCATAGATCTCACAAGTTATGTCATGAATCAAGAATCCCGACTTGTTTCCCCTCCAACCTAGGCAATGATTTAGTTAGCCGGACATGATGTCGAGAGCCTCTAGCATCCCAAAATATAAAAATCGATCTCCTAATTATACCTAAGTTCCTGATATAGTAAACTACTAAAAATTGAGGAGTTTTCACAACTTCCGCCTTTATTATTATTATTATTTTTTCTCTATTTTCCCATTCACAATTTTTTTTTCAAGTAATACGGTTCCTGCTCCATTTCCTGTGAATAGTTTTTCTCACTTTTCCCACCATAAGTTTCCTTGCTCCTTTTCCTACGGAAACCTGTGGGACTCTTTATATTAAGAAAACTCATGTTATCCCTTCTCACTTTCACTATGATCAAACAAATTTCCCAAACGTGGGTTAAAATATTATCACTTGCACAATCTTGACCGTCTGCTCCCTTTTGTTATTTAGCACAAAGCTTAACCATCACCTAAGTTACCTATCATGAAATCATGAAAATGCTAGCTACATGCTGTTAGGGCATGTGCCCTAGGTCAATCTATTAACTGTCTTTATGAATGCTTTTAGTTAATAAAATAGAGGATTTCATTTGTTGTTTATTATAATTAATTTGCATGTTTACATTATAATAAGATCCATGGGTATTTACGAAATATCCTAAATGTCCCTAGTCGATCATTATACTTGGGAACTATAATGAATTAAGACTAGTGTGAGTCTTGATTGATGATCATATGATGATTATACGTATATGGATACGAATCAAGATCACGAATACTTGTTAGGGAACAAAGTACTGGACCGACCCGCTATGAGAACATCACATGGATTAAGTCATTGTTGTTTCTCATGATAGGTATATTTTCCAGTCCTCTGACTTGAGATTACCAGAGACTTCAACATTAGGAACACAGTGATTTGACACAATCAAACGTTGTCTTTAACCGGACGATTGTAAAGGTTGTGATTGGTTACTGTGTGAGCAATGTGATGAAGTTGTGTAATCAAGATAGAATTTGTCCCTCTCATATAAAGAGATATATCCAGTGGATCCATCGATGTGTTAGACTGTTAAAATGCCTAGTTTAAGTGAATTGATATTGATCAATGTCACTTGGATGTTTTCAGTCTACCTAGAGATCGAGACTAGTACGATTGAACATGTTGGATGACAATTCCATGCCTTATGTTTGATCAAAAAGATATCGTGTGACAAAAGGATGTTATATACACTATTGATTAGGTTGTATCGATTTGATATTCGTACGACTTGGGTAGTCATAATGTCTTGCTAGAGGCCGCTTATGACTTGTATACCAAAATGTGTTTTGGTACACTGCCAACGTCGTATGAGCCTATTGGGTCGCACACTAAGAATGGTTTTGCGAGATTTTAAGATGGTTCAGAAAAACGAATTTTATGTGATAAAATTCATGACAGAAACGTCCTTGTGGTGTATTACACTTATACTTCTTTAAGTAGGGGTATATGTGTAATTTACTTAACTGTCTATATACAAGGGTTGTATAAATAGACGCTTTAAGTTAGAACACATATAAAAAAAAAGTTTAGGGCCGAAACTCTATTTTTCGTTCTAAAAAAACGAACTAGGGTTTTCCGGTACGCTCTGAATCGTTTTGGAGAGAAACAAAAGGTTTGGTATTCTCTCGAAGCTAGCACTTCGAATCTCGGTCGCCGTTCGTGTGTGGACTGCTGATAGAGGGCGTTCGTCGTTGGCAGCACCTTAGAGATCGATCAACCTTCAGAAAGGTATATTGCGACTGAGGTATGATTAAGTTTTCATGGTTTAAACGTTTTTAATGGAATTAGATTCGGATCCTGTTGGGGTTTTTTTGTCAAAATTGTTTGTAATTTCCGCTGCGTATGAACCCCAAAACCCAACAGTGGTATCAGAGCGAGGTTTGATTCCATTAAATTCATTGCATGTTTTCTTCTGATATATACATGATATATGATTGAAAGCATGTTAATAGTTGATGTATATGTGATATACATAAGTTTCCTGTGAGATTTATTATCATGTTTTGTGTATATGATACATATATTCGTGATTTAATTAAAATCAGTTTCTTACATGCTAGTAACCATGTTAGGTTAATTCAAATAATTTCAATGAATTGAATTTCGTGTTCTGTGATCCATGACACCATTAGGTATAATCTTTATTTTTCGTGTATTGATGCATGGATGAAATCTCTGTAATTCAGTATGCATATTTAGGTTACATTGTCTTACGTTTCTTGAATTGTATAAGGCTGAATATTAATTCGAAACTAATATGATTAGGTTCGATTGGGATAGTAGTTCATGATTCAATGACATATTTGTGATTATCTGGATGAGGACCGAAATTGCAATAATTAATTTTTGAAATTGTTTATTTATCTCGTTATATCTATTTTGTTATGAACTTTCTATTTGATAAAGATAGATAACAAATTAGATTAGGAGATATAATCAAAATCGGTTTCGTTATCCCTATTGGATAGGAGATAAATATCAAGAATCTTGCTATTAGTGATATACTAGGATTCAAATATCTTAAATCCTAATTGGATTAGGATAAGATGATTAGTTAGATGTGGGCCCAGATTAATTAAAATGTTTTAATTGACTTAATTTCGGATAAATTAAGGGGTATTTTTAGGATAATAAAATCAGCGAAAAATATGATTTTATATAGCGAACCATCGCCATTGATCGGTCAATGGAACCATCATTATTGATATTGATCGGCAATGGGATCATACATTTGAATCGGCCAATGGGACCATGCTGCCTAACTAATCTAATCGCAACAAGCACGGAAATTCTTTTATTAGTGAATAGTATAAAAATTTCTAAATTGTTTAGTGATTGAACAAATCAATAGAATATATGATATTTCATTGTTTACATAAAAATCACTAAAACTGAATAAAATCCCTCTATTAAATTTTAAGTCTCATGTCATCCATTTTAAACACTTGTCAAAGGCCTCGATCACATTAATATAGTTTCAGCCATAGCTGGGTGTATTGTGTTATCTTGGTGAGACAAGTTAGGTAAGAGTTACCTAAATGTTTAAAATGGTCCGACTTAATAAAGCCATCAAAATAGTTTTGAGCTTTAGGCAAATGATGAGATAAAAACATGCTAAGACATAAGATGTCCCGTATCTCATAAAAGGATCTAAAAATTACATAAGATGTAATTGGTAATTGTTACCTACCTAAATAATCTAGTTCTGTGTTTCATGCCATAGCTGTCATAGAATTAGATGAAATATGGATTTTAGTCATGCGTGTCGGGTAGTCGAGGGTTAGTGAGATCACAAAATTTGTCAATTTGGTGAACAAAAACACAAACCATATATATTATAATGGGCCTAAGCTAATATAATTGAATCAAATAAATTAATGCCTATAGTTTGGTTATTTAAATTAGAAACCATGAAATTGTCCTAGTGATACGTGTTGACACATCTAGAAACTATGTGAGTAGCAAATTAGTGTCACTTTGATTGGGTTAGTGGGAGTTAGTGGGATACATGTCAAGGTGTGGATCATTAGATGAGCTTTGAGATATGTAAATATGTGGAGATCAATGACTAGGAATTAATATTACCTTAATATATAAGATCAACACATGCAAGGAAACCATTTTCATTTTCATTTTCAACTTATGTACTGATCGTAGAATAACTCCCTAAACTCATCCCATGTCGTCGATTTCGGATGAGTATCTGTATATGTCGTCCACCAGACTGCCGCATGCCTTCTCAAACAGGCTCCGGAAAGTCGTGCATGTACTGTCTCATTGTTCCTCATCAGCTTATGGAAACGCTGATGGGACACCACCATTTTCAACTTATGAATCAAGAGACTTGCTAGAGAAGAAGGAGGTTGATGGAGAGAAGGAATCCATGGAAGATTGGTGAGAATTTCTCAAGCTAGGTGGTACATCAACTAGGTACATATCTATTTATGTCAGATTGAAATTATTTTTGGTTTTTTGTTAATTCCAGAGGGTTGATGATTGAATATTTGCAATTGGTTTATATATTTGGATTCCTAATTTTAATTTGATAATCCAACTATATTGAAGTTCTTAATTTGGATTTGAAATCATAAAGATATGAATTTTTGAAGTTGCAAGACCAAAACTAGAATTCTGCATGTTATATTAGGAATTAACATATGTAATTTGGTCATAACTTGCTCATTTTAGATCCAAATCGACCCAAACTAATGGCATTTGAAATCTTACTAAAAGATAACAAATTTGCTTGAATAGAGATGTTCTAATTCAATTGTTTTCATGTCCAAAAGTGCTCTACAAGTAGGTGCTGAAATTCAGAAATAAAAAGTTTTGAAACTAAACTTGTTAAAGGAATAACTCCCTAACTACTTATCCAAATGAGCTGATATTTTAGTATGTTGTATTTGGGTATGTTTACTGCCTTATGACCAAAAATCAATTTTTTTGGAAGTATAGATTGGGAGGAATAAATTTTCTAAGTCCGCTGGTCAGATTAGGTTCCAATTAGAGCTATGTTTAGTAGAATCATGATATCTCTTTCGTTTTAAATCACAATTTTGCAAACTAAACCTTTTCGGAAAGCTAAGATAGAGACCGAAGATATTTGTAGTTGTGGAAGATCTAGAGATTCAGACCATTTCATGCCTAAAAATGCGTTGTAACATAAGATTGAAATTGAGACTTAATTTAGTCTTTAGGGCTGATTTGGGAAGATCAATTTGAAACATATTCAACCAATTTGAATACATAATAAACACTTTTAACTGACTTTAGGGACTTAGGGGAACGTAGCTTGGATATCAGGGAGTTTTTTGGGTTAGATTCGGGTGTCCGAGGGAGTCAGAGCACGTGTTGAGGTGCGTAAACCCATTGATAATGCTTCACAGAATTCATGATTTTGATTTATCGATATCTCATTTCATGTGTGACTTCTGGTGGACACACATGGGGTTTCTCTTCTATTTCGATCTTCGTATATATTGGTTGCGGCTAAATTGCTAGCACGGGTTACTTGTGTTTTGTGCTCGTGTCGACAACAGTAGGATATACTTACGACCTTCGGGAAGGATTTAGGGTGTTCCATTGACTTGAAATAGCGTCTGGAGGGGTTCATCCGGTAATCGTAGTTAGGGTTTAGTCACTGTAAGCCTGTAAGTAAAACGTGGTTCGTACTCGATTTATTGATTACTGGGTGGTGTAGGTCAGGGTTTTCTCGTAATTATACGTATGCTTGCTGATTAATTCTTTATTTCTGAGCTAGTTTATTTGGTACATGTTGTTTATTTATTTCATGCTACTACTTTTGCTTGTCGTATGTTGCCTACATTCATGGGAATATGACGTACAGTTGCCAGGTGTTATATTCGCATGCCTTGTAGTTTATCAGTTTTAATTCATGAATATTGTGTAGACTTCTATTGGGAGTTTACTCACTGGACTCGTCACTGTATTTTTTTGGGTGACTGAGTGCAGATCCTTCGACGAGCAAGGGCAAGGGCAAAGGCAAGGAGGTATTGGCCGACTACCTCTGAGATTATGGAGCCAGCTCATGTGTGATATCAATATGTATTTATTTTACTTTTGTTAGGTTTTGGGGACCATATAACATTGATTACATGTATATGGAACTTTTGTTATACTTATCTCGCCTTGATATATATGGTATCTTTTACTGGGTTTTCCACTACTTAGGATTGTTAAATATTGCATAAGTTACTCATTAAAAGACTTCTTCTGTAAAATTATAATATAACATGATAATTGAGTAACTAGCTAACTGAATTATTAATACTTATATAAAGGTTAGTTAGCGTAACTAGGGTTAGCTGGAAAAGTGTAAGCAACTCGTTAGGTCGCGAGGCGTCAAGGAGATGCGAGCCATGATTTGTGAAGGCTAGTTGACGTGGGAGGTGACGTGGCAGTTAGCAAGGCGGTCTAAAATTTGGGGTCGTCACATGTCATTTGACTACAATTGGGCACCCTGGATATATACAGTAACCCTTGTTTCCAAATATGGAGGTAATGGTATTTTATCGAGATAAAGGTGTTTGCCAAACTGATACAGGAATAAAACTTTTGTGGCAATACCTTCATTATTTTATCATCTTTGTTGGCAACCCTACAACTTACCATCTAGATCATGTCCTACCTAAAAACTTGTCAAGTTACTCGATCGTAATGAGAATATTATCATACACTTCTTCATCATTTTGCTTTATTATCACTTTTAATGTATCTAAAACTAGTATGCGGTGCTAAACAAGCATCCTCATGCCTTGCATGAAGCCGAGTTCTAAATTCTCGAACATGGTTAAAAACACGCATCCTCATGCCTTGCTTGTAATGTCGACTTCTTAGCTATACTTGCAAAACTTATGTTTGAGTTCGTAGCACAATATGACCGCATACATAATCTCAAATGAGATTAGTAATTGACACCAGATCAAACCTGTTTGGATACTTAAGCTCTTGTGATATGAATCCCGAGTTAACTAACTGCATTTCTATGTAGTGTCCATCGCTGACTGCAACTTATGCATCAGATAGAAACAAAACCGTGTTATTCTTTGGGCACATGTGTATGCCTAGGCAATAACAATATCATAACAAGTATGCGACTACTTACGTCATAAGTAACCCACTCTCATGTATAAGTGACATATTTTCTTATCATGCATATCTGTAGCGTATACCTAACTAGGTCGTACCTCGCGTATACCAGGACCTAAAGAGAGTAACTACTCATACTATTAGGTTGACCCATGATTCCCTTGATTTTCTGAAAAGTCTTGCATGTATCGATTCTAGATCTATAGACAACACGCCTCTTTCATTTCCTTTAAGGATGTCAGACCTGATACTAATAGCAAAAGTCATCCTGCTAACTCCAATTTTGTCTCTTAACGTCTTTTCCTAAACTTCCTTAGTTAAAACCCTACTTTCCATCCTTTATCTAGAGTCTTCAACTTATCGGCGGAATGATTAAATCTTTATTTTTAACCATGATAAACTTTTTTCATCTTAGAGTTAAGTTTTGTGTTATTCTCTAGGTGTGGGCACCCCTTTTTCTGGCTAGACTTAACGAAGTCCAACTTTATCTTAGTTAGCTAAGTGGATCTTGCTCAGATGTTCCAAGCTTCTCATCTAGACTAGTCGAGAAAAATAACTGACTGAAAACTCAAAGAACCATTTGTTGTCATGGCGAGTATGAACTAACTTTTCAAAACTCGAATCATAATACATCACCTAGAACCCTTCCTACTTCTCCATGCAACTCAAGCCTTCTGACCCTTGGGTCTAGTAACTCGCACGCGCTTAGCTCGATCCTAATCTCTGAACTCCCAGAGTTTTCCACATCCCTTTGAGACATTGTTCTAACCTTCTACAAGTTCTCGACTGATCTCAAGTGCGAAATTTCTTATGTACGAGTTATTTATATAATCATGAGAAATTCGAAACAGCATGTTCATAAAGCTTAGCTTGAGGAAGTTTTCGACCTCAAATATATTCGCAGACTATCTCGACTCGCACTTCTGATTTGTTCTCTGTCCGAGAGGTGGCAGTGGGGCCCCCACTGACCTCACGATTTGCAAAAAAAAAATATGGCAAAATTGTGCAGTTACTCAGGCTGCTATTCCTACAAGACTACTCCAGTTCTGGCTGGAGCTAAAGGTGTATGTACTCCCTTTCCTGCAGTTTCGAGTCATCTCAACACTATTTGCTTCCATAGAGTCCACTAAAAACATGTTTATCTCAACTCAATTACATGTTCTTGATCATCGACCTAACGATCTTTGAAATCTATAGTGTCGTCTAAACTAGACATTTTTTTCAGCTATCATGTATGATTTTCTAGCTTACTCAAAAATGTCAGTTGCTGTACTACACACCCTGTACGTGTCAGCTCAGGCAAAGGTTTTTCCTGCCTTGCATAAGTCTTTTCCCTAAGAGGCGTTCAAGCCAATAGAATCTCTCGACTCACAACCCGCGGTATGCATAAAATAATCATCATACATCCTAGTCTCGACGAGATCTTGGGGTATGATAGTCTCTAAATCCATTATAAGTTTTGAACTTCGTTTTTAGACTACCCTTCCTTACTCATTGGAATAAATAACCTAGTGCATTAAGCTAGGAAGTCCTAGCTTACGGAAACCTTCTTGACAATTATCGTCTGCCAACCTAGAAAAGGTATCCCGTGCCAATGTAATTCGTGTAACACCTTACCTTCAGTTGTCATGCCGTGAATAAGATATATGTTGACTCTAAATATGGTCGAAACCTCACTCACCTATCTCACAGCTTGGTATAAAATGATATAATGTCATCATATCTAAAAATGTAGGAACTAAATTAGTAGTTAAATGTTGCCATTATCGTACTATTCAAACGTCTCCTAAGCTGAAGGTTTTAAACTATAGCGACAACACTAGTATCAATGATGTTGCAACTAACACAATTGAGCTTCAGTGGACATTTATTCTTGTAATGTCTCAGCCGCCCGCATCCAAAGCAAATAGCTGGTTCTTTTTTTCCCCTAGTAATGTCATCTGACTACTCAGTGGTGGTGCTGATGTCAAAGTCGTTGGCCTATACTACACTTTTTATGTCATTTATGGCCGCATCGGAAACTAATACGTATTTGTCTTGACACTAGCTGACTATTCCCTAAACTATGGCTTCGTCTCCAGTTACCCCTCTTACTGCCTTAGTACTCTACTCAGTTGGAACTGTATCCGAGGCAGAGGTATGGGTATCTATATACAAGTTTTTTACTTTGTCGCATATGCATCAATCTCCAAGCTTATATCTAGGCACACCAACTAATTGCTTGAGCCCTTACGAGTGTGCTTATCTATGCCAGTTTTTGATCATATGACATAACCATCTCATGAAGATTCAGAGCCTGAATTAACTACGGGTGTAGTATCACTTGTCATGCCTCTAATGCCATATGCAATTGACTACCATCCATCGGTGTATGCAACGATATTCACGTGTCGGATCAGACTCGTAATAGGCGTATATATAATACAATCAAGACATAACACGTATACAATCCTCGGCACTACACTTCCCAACTATGGTTCTAAGTCAGGATTTTCGGCTTTCCACATCTAATGTTTGTTTGTTAAGTTTTATTCATTTATATTTGAACTTTCCCTTAGGTTTGCTTGAACCTAGTCTCTGATATAAACTGTGACAGCCTCAAATTCTAAGGCAAACAAGACACCGCCACGTTGCTGGACACGTCACCAAGTCATACCACGTCACCTGCACACCTGTCCATAACGGCCTGCGAACTAACCATCTAATACTCTAACTTAGTCAATTTCGGTGTTTAAATGAATCTTTTGTCGAAATATACTAATTTATAAAGTTTCACAACTTAACTTATTTGTTTTGATTCATTTAAGTTATTTTAGTAGTGTAAGTCTTAATAATACGCAAATAAGTAATGTAAGCAAATTTTGCATTAATTAACAAACCTATGGGGAAACCCGCAAAAGATACCATGTATACTGATAAATGCGACAAAAAGGTGTAGTAAGTGTCAATATACATGTATCAAGTAATAAGTTTCTTAAAATGATTCCAAAAATTATCACATACATAAATAGAAACACCTACAAGTGAAGGTATTATGGCTCTTAAGATACGGCTCATCGTACAATCTGCGACTTGCCACAAAAAATAATGACAAGCTCCAGTGAGTAAATCCCAGAGAAATCCAGTTAGCATTCACAGGAAATCCAAGAAAAATGGCTACATTCATGCAAATAAAGTAAATAAACGGAAATTTAAAGCATGACTATAAATGTGGATGTGATGTATAGCTGTTGAACCATGAGATGCAAATACTAAACCGAGAAGGCCCTGGTGGCGAGGTAATCCTCGCCTCCTCTTCACGGTCGAAACGAGGAGCTCTGTTGGTTGGAAGGCAAACTTCCGCCCAACGCCTCGAAGGAGAGGAACCCTGTGACAAATAAGAGCCTCACGTCAACTCACTCTCGATATCATCGACTCGCGGAGAGGAATCTCACACATATTCTAAGGTATGACCAACAGCATAGCAACAATCAGATCGTCATTTATGAGAGTGCCGGAAAGGGGTCATACCGTCCATTCAACCATACATAGACACACGCAGGAATAGAGTAAGTATGCAAGCCAAACTGGCGAAAAGCAATAGTGATATAAGTAAATTACAAGTAAAATAAGTAAATTTTAAGCTGACTTTCTCGTGGGTTTACTTACCTCCACGCTTGAGAAAATCGCTCCGAAATGATCCACTTGCGCCTCGAATTGCGTATTTGACTGCCAACTAGTCTTTAAATTCCCTGGGGTCCAGTTTTATCATTCTAAAATGCTTTAATATCACATTTAATGATTTTACAATGTAATAAAAAAAATTAGAATTTTATTCCAATTTTAGTTGTGGCACGCTTTTCAAGTTACATTAGAGTGCCTAATGCCCGAAAAATCTCGAAACCTATTTTTTATCTTTTTTTTCAATTTTTCATATTTTCTTTGATTTTTCTAATTTTTCCATAATTTTCCACCTATTTTTCCTATTTTCTGTAGTTTATTTTATTTTAAAAGCATATTTAAATTATTTTAAAAATATAAAGTATTATTTAATAAGGGTTAGGCCCGGGTCGGGTCTGGTCTGGTCTAACCCAATTGGGTTAGGCTTAAGTTGACCCAGTCCAACCGGGTCGATCCTAGGTCGGCCCATCCCAAATAGGTTGGGCCTGGGTTGGCCCGACCCAATTTTTCCAAATCGTCTCTCTCTAGAGTCGATTTTTGTCTCTACAGAAGAGATGATTAGGAGATGGTGGTAATATTTTTTTATTTGTAGATAAAAAAAGATAGATAGAGAGAGAAGTGAGGGATGGTGATGGTAATGGTGATGTGATAAATGATGTAAATGATGATATAATGGGTGTGATATCTAAACCCATGACTACCCAATACACCCGTGTTACGAGCACCCCGCAGCGTCCTACATTCTCATCGCAACGCACGCACAACGCAACCAATTAAGATTCTAACACTAGTGCGACGCGAATATTAACTAATAATAAAATAATTTAACACGCGTCGCACAAAAATAACCAAAATTTACCTTGTCGACGTGCCCTAGACTTTTCTGTGACATCCACGAGAGTCTGAGGTAAGGGTCATAATATGTAATTAACCAATTATTTGGGATCAATTAAATAGGTCTGTTACAATGGGTCAGATTAGTCCCTGATCAATTTAATCTAAGGGTCGATCTGGCCCTTGGATGGTCTTAGGGGCAATCAGCCCATGTGACTCAAAACAGGGACGCGATGCCTCTGGTTATGTTCGAGAAGGGGAGTACCCATCCCCCTTCCAACCCTTGTGATTATGCCCCAGGGTACCCCCGGTGCCTCCTAGCGCTGGGGCCCCTTCCTCGGGCTAGCCAGGGGGCGCTGACCCTCTGCTAGCCGTGAGGAGGGGGTTAGGAGGTTTGGCCAAGTGCCACCCCTTCCTCTCTCTCACATTGAGGTGCGTTAAGTGGCCTTCCCTGGTGACGCCACCCCACTTAGGGTTCCCTTCCCTTACCTTTTTTGACCAATTCAAGTTTTAAAACCCACTTAAACAAGAAAAAGGAAGGTAATGAAGATGATTGTACCTTCAAGCAAATCTCTTTTGACCCAGAACACCACAACAACCCTAGATCACCAATCCAATCTCTTCTCTTCCTTTATCTCTTGATTTAGTGTTCGCAGAGCAAAAAATTCATGAAGGCTAGGGTTTATAATAGTTTTTTTATACTTGGGTCGAATTAGTGTATAATTTGCATAATTACTATATTTCTTATGATACGGGTGTTTTGGGTTTTGGGTCATCACATCAATCCTATAAAAACTTTTTGTCAAAAAATCTGCTCCATTTGTCTTTCGTCATTTTTATAAGTCATTTTAGCAAAAATGTCCTCTTCCAAAATTATTTGTTTACAAAATTTGAGAGTGGAATCATTGCTTTTTTTATTAATTTTAACATTGTATGAAACAAACATTTATTACAATTAATTAAAGTTCTCAATGAAGAGGTGTGTGCAAATAGTAACCCTCTAATTAAATCGGAAAAGGGAACGGCTAAACGGAGCCCAGTTTTTGCTTAAAGGACCCACCCTAGTGAAATTACCCAACTACCCCTCCAAATAAAACGGTTTTTACTCACCCATACCCCATTTACCCTATTCACCTATACTTAATCACCCCTCTCTCAAATTGCATTCTCACCACTAACCCAAATCCGATGAAATTAGAAAAAAATCACATCAGTTCAATGTCGTAAGTCCAATCCTCATCTCTTTTAGTGTCGATTTTGAGGTTTTTTTTTAGATTTTTTTACTTGATATTGCTTGTGGTTTTTTTGTTGGGTTTAAGACTTAGATTTAGGGCTTGAATCTTGCATTTTAAGAACAAAATCTTGATGAAATCAAAAATATTAAGCGATTAGGAGTAATCTTGGTCGGAGTTTGCCGCTACCTCTCTAGAGGTATCGATTAGAGTCGGTCAATATATACTTCTTTAAAGGTCTCGGCCATGTGTGTTCGAACCCCGCGGGAGATACTACTTCACTTCTAGGACATGACGCGACCACATCCAACCTTGTTTAACGAAAAAAGACACTATTAGAACACTTGGTAACCTATTTAGTACAAGTGCTCTACAATGACTAAAACCGAGAAATGTGGAGGATTGAGGGGAAGTAAAAACTGGGGTACGACGAAATAAAAATTCAAAAATGGGTCCTCTAAGCAAAAATTGGGGTTTGTTTAGCCGCTTTCATTGGAAAAACTTTCTATTGAGTCCAGACACATGAGTCCAAATAGCAGTACCCAAAGATTTTGTTATGAGTTGCGCATGCATTAACATCAAATTAATTATTACAAGCGTTGACATCAATTCCTAGAAACATAAAACGCACTCAAATCTTTTGAATTTCATGTTGTTAGATGCATCACGAATTGCGTTTTCATGTGAATGGAGGCACAATTGACGCGCAGAAATACTCCATGCGCATGGTTTTTGTTATGAAGTATGGATGACCATGCATGCACACCAAGAAATATTAATAATCAAATAAACAAATCCTATTGTGGAAAAACCCTGAAAAGTACTCCGTATAGAGATAGACGAATGTACTATATAAGGTATCTACATGTACAATGTCATGATACTCCCCAGTTCCCAAAAGAAATCAAAATATAAAAAACAAACACACGTACAAGTAGTCTTCGACAGCAGGCAGTCAGAGGTAGTCGCCTAAGATCCCCTTGCCCTTACTTGTACTCGGATTTGCACTCAATCATCACAGAAGAAAATGGATGACGAGTCCAGTAAGTAAAATCCCAAGGAACTCCTCTAAGCATTCAAATAAACAAGTGGAATTCAATAAATACTGTTAAATAAACATGCGGAATGTAAACAGACAACTGTAATTAGAGCATCGCATGCATAGATAACAATAAAGTGCAAATGGATGTGCCTGTTCCAGTCAGACTAAACCATACTTCTGAATACCCTTCCAAGATCCCACTGGTGGGCGCACCCAACTAGCTATCACCTGGTCCCTCTCAGTGGCCGGCGTAGACCTACGACGCACCGACACATGTAGCAGTTTATTAGCTCGGGTCGTTATTCACCGAGAACTCCTGATACACATGCTATGGTCTATAATGCATAGACACACAACGAAAAATCCAGTGGGAGTAACTCAACCAACTGTCCAAACAACGACAAAATATAGATGTAATAGAGACCACAATGAATACTGGAACCGAATGGAAATACAAAGCGAAATAAATACTCAGAGTTTTTCAATTGGGTTTTACAAACCTCACAACGCACTTCAATACCCCGTAATCAATCCCCGAGTCCAAGTCCACTGAGTCCTTGGTCGCCAATTGATCACTCGTGTCCACCTATGTCCATTTATCAATAATTTCGATTTAGCATGACAATTTACGACCAATTTCTAAAATTTTAGGCCAAATTGCCCATTTCGTGCTTTTCGAGGCAAAAACCCTTCAAAAGTTGCGTCCGAAA
The DNA here is from genome assembly GCA_039657325.1 of Stephania cephalantha. Taxonomy (NCBI): domain Eukaryota; kingdom Viridiplantae; phylum Streptophyta; class Magnoliopsida; order Ranunculales; family Menispermaceae; genus Stephania; species Stephania cephalantha. The sequence goes on from CM077574.1 coordinate 45,154,558, forward strand.
TTTCCAAATATTTTATTTTTCATAGGAATTCATCAATTTCTATTTATTTTATTGAAATATAGTTTTTTCAGAATTTTCCCAGTTTTTTCGAAAATATTTCCAAAATTTTCTTTCCTTTCTTCTCTTTTTCTTTTTTTATTAGTTTGGGTCGGGTCGACCCAAATAGGTCGGACCCGACCTTAGTCCAGAATTGGTCCAGGCTCGGCCCGAGCCTGGCCAGTTCTAGGCCCGGCCTAGTGGATGGGTGCACACGCGCGCGCGCTTGTTCACCTTCTCCATCCGATCGAACCAGGGACCCCTGGTTCGATCGCCAATTTTTTTTTCTTGCTGTTGGATTGGCTATCACCCTAACCCAAGTGAAATCGATGGCAGGGGAGACGCCCCTACCATCTAGACCCTCGACTCGGTTCGGCTTCTATGGCCGAACCCCCCTCTCGGCCACCATGGCAGACGCACCAAACCCACTACAAAATTAACTAGGACTCACCTTGATCCTGATGCTTCCACCATCTCTTCTCTCCTTCCCGGCTTCTTCTTCTCCTCCTCCTCTCTGTTTCTTCTTCTTCTTATCTGCCTCACCAGTTCGGGTGTGTGAGTGAGAGTGGTGAGAGAAAAGGTGGTGGGATAAGGCTTGTTGACTTATAGGCACATCTCCACTCACATGTGCATCTCTATGCATCCTTAACGCTTCATTTACTCCAACCTAACACTTCCTTGACTCCGAATTGTGACACGTTTGGGACACTCGCCTGTGTTTTAAGCACAAAAATGCCATTTTCGGGCGTTTCGACTCCCGTTTCGCGACCGAACAATGATATACGCGTATTGCCGCGTCTCTAGCCACCTATACCCTTTCCATATTAGTTACTTGGCCACTTGTTATGTAATTTGTGTGTTTTAGTTTCCCGACCTACTATTCGGTCCCGTCAACTACCCGGTACCCGCGTTTACACGCATATCTAGGCAAATACAGTTCACACAATTTCGCACGTATTGTTATACAACATACATACATGCGATGTATTTCAATAAATTACACCGCAAATAAGCAACCAACACACAATAAACTATCGTACCTAGGTTCCCATGTGTCCTAGCCTACCGCGGCGTCCACGTTGATCTGAGCTGGTACCCACGTCTGTAAATTCGAGATAATTAACGACATTAATAAAATGGGTCGTTACATTTCTTCCCAACTAAATAAAACTTCGTCCCGAAATTTAACTGTAACCAAATCCCATACCAGAGAATAGATAAGCGTATCGTGTCCTCATCGTCGACTCGAGCTCCCAGGTGAGTCCCTCCGTCCTATGATGCTGCCAACGAACTAGGACCTTCGCGAGTTCCCTATTCCAGAGAATCTGTACTCGACGGTCAACAATCTCTATTGGTCTCTCCTCATAGGTCACGTAAGGTTGTATCTCCACTTGTCCCAACTCAATCATCGGTCTAGGCCCTGACCTAGCGAGTCTCAACATTGAAATGTGAAGTTTCGAATGAACCCTAGCTAACTCGGCAGGTAACTTCAATCGATATGCAACAGTGCCTACTCTTTGTGCAATCCGATATGGCCCAATGTACCTCGCTTCCAGTTTCCCCTTAATGCCAAATCTCTGTTGACCTTTCCAAGGAGAAACTTCAGATACACCATATTGCCCTCGTCATAGCTCAGACCCTCGCGATACCTATCCGCGTATTTCTTTTGGCTATCATGTGCAGCATGCAGCTTCTGACGAATTTGTCGGATTTTCTCTGTGTGATCAACAACAATCTCAGGCCCTACTGTCACTGTATATTCCGGCTCTGCCCAACACGCAGGTGATCTACAGGGCCTCCCATACAGTGCCTCAAATGGTGGCATGATAATGCTTGCCTGATAGCTGTTATTGTATGCAAAGTCACACAGAGGCAGATAATCCTCTCACGAACCCCCAAACTGTAATACACAAGCCCTGAGCATATCTTCCAAAATCTTGATCAATCGCTCTGACTATCCGTCGGTCTAAGGATGATAAGCCGTACTAAACTACAACCTGGTGCCAAACTGCTCCTGCATTGCCTCCGATAGTTTCGAGGTCAATTTAGGATCTCTGTCTGACATAATGGAAATTGGCACCCCATGAAGTCTAATAATCTACCGCTCAAACAATATGCTCAGATGGGGAAACGTGTATTTCATCGAGATTGGAATGAAGTGAGCCGACTTCGTCAATCTATCAATCACTACATAAACTGCATCATGACGCCTCGATGTCTGCGATAGCCCACTAACAAAATCCATAGTGATATGTTCCCATTTCCACTGTGGAATGGGCAACGACTGTAATAATCCATCGGGTCTCCTGTGCTCGCTTTCACCTGCTGGCAAATGTGACAACTCCCAACGTACGCACCTACGTCAGCCTTCATCCCTGACCACCAGAATAGTCACCTCAAATCATGATACATCTTGGTCCGACCAGGATGAACTGTGTAATGAGACCGGTGTGCATCCTCCAAGATCCCGTCCTGTATCTCCTGATCTGCAGGTATCCACAATCTCCCTCGTTATCTCAAACACCGATCTGTGGTTTCTGTCCAATCAGTGCATTCCAGATTCTGTAACAGACCACTGACCCGCTCATAGAGCCCATCAGCCCTCTGACACTCGGCAACCCGTTCAATCGATACGATCGGTATCCTCATCTGACAACAAATGTGTTGTTCCACCGTAGTCGACAACTCGGCCATGCACATAACTGATGCTGCCTGTAATAAGCCATGCTCATGTGTCATCTACAGCAGAATAGTCTGACTATCAAGTCCACTCTTGCTCAATGCGTCTGCTACGACGTTCGCTTTGCCAGGGTGATACTCAATAACGAAGTCGTAGTCCTTCAGCAACTCCAACCATCTTCGCTGGCGCATATTCAGATCCCTTTGAGTGAAGATGTAACGTAAACTCTGGTGATTTGTATACAACACAAATCGCTCTCCATAGAGATAGTGCCTCCAAGCCTTTAGTGCAAAGACGACCGCTGCAAGCTCTAGGTCATGCACTGGATAATTCTCCTCGTGAGGTCTCAACCGTCTGGAAAGATAGGCAACTGGTCTACCATCCTACATCAACACACATCCAAGACCAATGCCCGACGGATCTGTATACACTGTCAAGGTCTTGCCCGGCTCCGGCAATGTCAATACTGGTGCAGATGTCAATCTTCGCTTCAATTCACAAAAGGCCTGCTCACACTCATCTGACCAGTCAAATCTGAAATCTTTCTTAGTCAGTCTAGTCATCGGCGCTGCGATCGAGAAAAAATCTTGCACAAATAGCCGGTAGTATCCGGCCAGTCCAAGGAAACTCCGTATATCGACCACAGACTCAGGCGTCTTCCAATCAATGATAGCCCAAATATTTTCTGAATCCACTGAGATACCCTGCTCACTGATGACATGGCCTAAGAATCTCACCGCACTTAGCCAAAAGTCACATTTGCTAAACTTTCGTACAGTCGGTGTTCTCTCGGTGTCGTCAAAACTGTCCTGAGATGTTCCTCATGATCCTCACGAGTCCTGCTGTAGATGAAGATATCGTCGATGAACACGATGACGAATCTGTCTAAATACGGCCTCATGACCCTGTGCATCAGGTCCATGAAAATCGTCGGAGCGTTCGTCAGCCCAAACGGCATGACTGTGAACTCAAATAACTCGTATCTCGTGCTGAAAGCAGTTTTTTGGATATCCACTTCTCGAATCCTCAACTGATAATAACCTGAGCGAAGGTCAATCTTCGAGAATAATATGGCACCCGTCAGCTGATCAAACAGATCGTCAATCCTCGGGAGTGGGTAACGGTTCCTCACAGTTACCTGATTCAGCTTCCTATAGTCGATGCACATCCTCATCGTACCATCTTTCTTCTTCACAAACACTACTGGAGCTCCCCAAGGTAACATATTAGGGTAAATGAAACCCTTCTCCAACAGCTCATCCAACTGTCGTCTCACCTCCTCCTGCTACGCTGGTGCCATCCGGTAAGGTCGACTGGCAATCAGCTGCGTTCCTGGTATCAGCTCGATTATGAACTCAACAGCTCATGGCGGTGTCAATTCGGGTAAATCATCTGGAAATACATTGACAAAATCCCTAACCACTAGAACTTCCTCAATCCGGACCTCCGTCCGAACCTCCGGTTCAACTATTGCCGCAAACACCTCCATCTCCTGCGTTGTAGCTAGTCGGCCTCTTGTGATGGGTAAGTCAGTTGCCGATCCAAATAATACAAACTCCGGTATTCGAGGAATATGAAACTCTATCCTCTTACCGTAACAGTCTATCCGTGCATGATAGGATGCTAACCAATCCATCCCGAGTAGTGTGTCAAACTCTAAGTACTCAAATACTCGAAGATCCGCTGGTAGTTGATGTCCCTCCACCTCTATCATCACGTCTCGACATATTCGGTTAGGGTATATCTTATCCCCAGCAGTTGTAATGAGGACAAGATGTGGGTCTAGTGTCTGTGTAACTAGCCCTAACAATCCAACAACACGTCCAACGAAGAAACGATAAAGTGCTACGAGAATCAAACATAGCATGTATAGGATGACCAATTATAAGTAACGTACCTTCAACGAGCTGCCTAGTCGCCCCGCTATCTGGCTGTGCTATCGCATGCGCTCTATCTCTGGCCTGGTCTTACTATTGTCGTGGTAATGGCGGTGTCCGACAGTCAGCCCTCAAGTGTCCCCTCTGACCACACCGATGACATCTACGGCTCTCCAGCCTATCGTATGTCCGTCTCCAGATCTCGGACCCTGACCCCGGTCTACCTGACATGTCCCCCTGATCTCGACCCTGACAGTACTCCATTGGCTGTGACCTCTACCGATCCACTGGTGCTGAGGTGATAGCATGAACTGGCTGTGGCTCCTCATATTGGAACTGACTGCCCTGAAAATCGTCCCGGTACCCCCTCTCCCGTCTATCATCTCTTCGGCCTCTATCCGGACGATCCATCGGTCTCTTCTACCTCTGATTCGACCAAGAACTCTACCCTGACTGTACTTCCCTACCACTCACACGTTTGCCCGTTCGCTGCAGTATGTATGTCTCGTGAGTCAATGCCCTGTCAAAGATCTCATGTAAAGTCGTGGCTCCGGTCGAGACAACCGATGATGCAATCATGTCATCAACCCCTCTAGTGAAATAATTGATCCGTAAGCGCTCTGTCTCGGCGACACCTAGAGAGAACTAAAGCAAATGTATGAACCTCTCCATATACTGCATCAAGGTCCGATTACCCTGTCTCAGGGTCAGGAACTCCTCCCATAGTCTCAACCTAACCTTCATAGGTATGTACTGATCGTAGAATAACTCCCTAAACTCATCCCATGTCGTCGATTTCGGATGAGTATCTGTATATGTCGTCCACCAGACTGCCGCATGCCTTCTCAAACAGGCTCCGGAAAGTCGTGCCTGTACTGTCTCATTGTTCCTCATCAACTTATGGAAACGCTGATGGCACTACCCATCTCCCTGCAGCCTTGGGGTCACCACCTCCGTAAAAGAATCCAGGCAGGAACTTCAAAAACTCCCTCAATAACTTCGCCTCTGGTGTCAGGACGAATGTCGATGTAGTAGTAGTATCAGCAGCGGGGGTGGTAGTAGCCTGGTCCGTCGTCGTGAGTGGAGGCGTAAGAGTCGACATCTCCAAAGGAACAACAACTGCAGTAACTGTCTCTGTGGGTGCCTATGCCGCTACCCCTGAACTGGTGTCAGGGGTACCACCTGAACAACAATGTCTCTGTCGGTACGGTCACAGCCACTGGCTCTCTAGCTGAAGTGAGAGTCGCCAGTACTGCGGTCTACTCTCGTAATAGCCGTAATACCTCGGCTATCAATGTCTCTTGGGCCGAGAGTCTATCCTCCATACTCGCCATAACCGGGACATCCATAGCCGCATCGCTAGTCTGTCCAGTCTCAAAAGGCGTACTAGACTGTCCGTCCATAATCTGCATCGAGAAAGTGCTCCGGATCAGTCTCGAGGTATATATGTATATCATATAATAAGATGAACATATAACACGCATATAAGTTCTACCTCTACCCGCCTCACATCACTTCTCAACTAAAGTTCTAAGGCAATAACTTCGGGTTTCCACATCTAAGTTCATTGATTACGTTTTATTGTCTTAGGACTTCTTCTTTGCTCTAAAACCAACTGTGGCGGCCCTCGCCGCCCCGGGGTGACGTTTCTCCGTGTACTACTTGCAAGCTGGCCCAACTACACGTGTACGGCACTTGCCTGTCCTTAAATTTGTATCCACTTGTGTGTACAACGTATAAGTGACATTTTCAGCGGAAGTCATACTTTATACCATTAAGTCAAGAAATATTAATAATAAAATAAACAAATCCTATTGTGGAAAAACCCTGAAAAGTACTCTTTATAGAGATAGACAATTGTACTATATAAGGTATCTACATGTACAATGTCCTGATACTCCCCAGTTCCCAAAAGAAATCAAAATATCAAAAACGAACACACGTACAAGTAGTCTTCAACAGCAGGCAGTCAGAGGTAGTCGCCTAAGATCCCCTTGCCCTTACTTGTACTCGGATCTGCACTCAATCATCACAGAAGAAAATGGATGACGAGTCTAGTAAGTAAAATCCCAAGGAACTCCTCTGAGCATTCAAATAAACAAGTGGAATTCAATAAATATTGTTAAATAAACATGCGGAATGTAAACATACAACTGTAATTAGAGCATCGCATGCATAGATAACAATAAAGTGTAAATGCATGTGCCTGTTCCGGTCAGACTAAACCATACTTCGAAATACCCTTCCAGGATCCCACTAGTGGGCGCACCCAACTAGCTATCATCTGGTCCCTCTCGGTGGCCGACGTAGACCTACGACGCACCGACACATGTAGCAGTTTATTAGCTCGGGTCGTTATCCACCGAGAACACCTGATACACATGCTATGGTTTAGAATGCATAGACACACAACGAAAAATCCGGTGTGAGTAACTCAACCAACCGTCCAAACAACGACAAGATATAGATGTAATAGAGACCACAAGGAATATTGGAACTGAAAGGAGATACAAAGCGAAATAAATACTCATAGTTTTTCAATTGGGTTTTACAAACCTCACAACGCACTCCAATACCCCGTAATCAATCCCCGAGTCCAAGTCCATTGAGTCCTTGGTCGCCAATTGATCACCCGTGTCCACCTATGTCCATTTATCAATAATTTCGATTTCGCATGACAATTTACGACCAATTTCTAAAATTTTAGGCCAAATTGCCCATTTCGTGCTTTTCGAGGCAAAAACCCTGCAAAAGTCGCTTCCGGAATTTCCAAATATTTTATTTTTCATAGGAATTCATCAATTTCTATTTATTTTATTGAAATATAGTTTTTTCAAAATTTTCCCAATTTTTTCAGAATATTTTCCAAAATTTTATTTCCTTCATTTTTCTTTTTCTTTTTTTTTATTGGTTTGGGTCAGATCGACCCTGGACCAAAATTGGTCTAGGCTAGGCTCATGGGCCGAGCTTGGCCAGTTCTAGGCCCGGCCCAGTGGATGGGTGCGCACGCGCGCGACCCCTGGTTCGATCGCCAAATTTATTTATTTTTCTTGCTGTTGGGTTGGCTCTCACCCCAACCCAAGTGGAATCGATGGCAGGGGAGACGCCCTTGCCATCTCCACCCTCGACCCGGTTCGGCCTCCATGGCCGACGCACCAAACCCACTACAAAATTAACTAGAACTCACCTTGATCCTGATGCTTCCACCCTCTCTTCTCTCCTTCCCGGCTTCTTCTTCTCCTCCTCCTCTCCGTTTCTTCTTCTTCTTCTTGGCCTCACCAGTTCGGGTGTGTGAGTGAGAGTGGTGAGAGAAAAGCTGGTGGGATAAGGCTTGTTGACTTATAGGCACATCTCCACTCACATGTACATCTCTATGCATCCTTAACCCTCCATTTACTCCAACCTAACACTTCCTTGACTCCGAATTGTGACACGTTTGGGACACTCGCTTGTGTTTTAAGCACAAAAATGCCATTTTCGGGCGTTTCGATGCCAGGTTTCGCATCCAAACAGCGATATACGCGTACTGCCGCGTCTCTAGCCACCTAATACCCATTCCATATTAGTCACTTGGTCACTTGTTATGTAATTTGTGTGTTTTAGTTTCCCCGACCTAATATTATATCTCGTCAACTACCCGGTACTCGCGTCTACACGCATATCGAGGCGAATACGGTTCACACAATCTCGCACGTATTGTTATACAACATACACACATGCGATGTATTTCAATAAATTGCACCGCAAATAAGCAACCAACACACAATAAACTATCGTACCTAGGTTCCCGTGTGTCCTAGCCTACCGCTGCGTCTACGTTGATCTGAGCTGGCATCCACGTCTCTAAATTCAAGATAATTAACGACATTAATAAAATGGGCCGTTACACGCCAATTTAAAAAGTACTCGGAATTAATTTCTTGTCTCATTGTGGCTGAGCAAAACAATAAGCTTCTATTGAAGAACTACAACTCTCATCCAATTGGTTCTGCTTCAATTCATGAAACAAATGCTGCATCCTATAATGACCACTAAAACGGTCAAGGAAAGAAAAACCATGGACATGGAAAGGGGAAAAGATCGATTGGCAAAGATCGTGGCAAGTAGTACCATAAATTCCATGGTGGTAAGTTCCAAAACAAGTAGAACAGAAATGACGCCACTCAAAAAAGGAAAAATACTATTGAACATGGGCATGCTCATAATCGTGACCAACCATGTCACAAATGTGGTCTAAATGTCCATTGAGCCCATGTGTGTCGTACGCCTAAGTATTTTATTGATCTTTATCGAGCCTCATTTAAGGAGAAAGACAAAACATTTGAGATGAATTTTACTATCGGGGAAGGCTCATCGACCATTAATTATATGGATGTCTCAATTTTTCATGATGATCTTAACACTAGTCTTGATGTTTTTAATGATCATATGTAATGCTTTTCAATTTTTATAATCCTATGCACTAGTTTTTTTACACTTTCTAATTTTTATGTACTAGTTTCTTAATATAAATGAAATGGTTTTTTTTTCTAATTTATCAAACATTATTTATCTATATGGATCATCAAGTTATGTATTCAAATCATGAACCAAGTAAGAGCGATATTTTTCTTGTTGATTGTACTACAACGCATACAATAATTAAAAGGAGAGAATATTTCTCTAATTTCAAGTTGGTCGAAGCTAATGTTCAAACAATATTTGGCATCTCTGAGAAATCTAGAAGGAATTTAGTTAGCTTTAAAGAGATTCGTTTTAAAACCATGAATGAAAATAATAGAGAATTCTTCTATATTACACTAGTTTTAAATGAGAAAAAGAAATGTTACAGAAATTTCTTGCTTTATCTTCTGGATTATATTTCACTCATATAAGACATGTCGAAACGAATGTCGTCATAAATAGTAAAATCAATGATCCAAAGACATTCATATTATGGCATGATTGACTTGGTCATCCAGAATCATCAATGATGCGAAGAATAATTGATAATTCGCATGGACATTCTTTAAGGAGCACAAAATACTTTCAGCTAGTGATTATGATTGTGCTAGTTATTCTCAAGGTAATTAATAGTTAAACCATCCCCAATTAAAATTGTTGTAGAATCCCATGTTTTCTTATAGCGCATTCAGGGAGAGATATGCGGACCTATTCATCCTTACTGTGGACAATTTAAATACTTCATGATTTTGATAGATGCATCAATTAGGTGGTCACATGTTTGTTTACTCTCGACCCGTAATGTTGCATTTGCTAGACTTTTGGTCCAAATCATTAAGTTAAGAGCACAATTCTCTGGCAACCAATCAAGTCCATTCATATTGATAATACTGGAGAGTTTAAATCTCAAGCATTTAGAGATTATTGCATGTCTGTAGAATTACCATTGAACATTTTGTTCCATGTGTGTATACTAAGAATGGTTTGGTAGATTCTCTAATCAAGCGCATTCAATTAATTGCTCGACCATTAATTATGAGAATTAAGTTACCAACTTCAGTTTGGAGACATGTTGTCCTTCAAGCAGCATTTATCATTCGTTATTGACCTATTGCATACCATGAACATTCCCCCACATAACTCATTTTAGGTCAACAACCAAATATCTTACACTTGAAGATTTTTTGTTGTGCAGTGTATGTTCTTATACCACATTCCAATATAACTAAGATGGGTCCACAACAAAAACTTCGGATTTATATTGGATTTAACTCATCTCCATTATAAGATACCTTAAGCCCCTAACAAGGGATTTATTTCATTTTACTGATTATTACTTTGATGAAGCTATTTTCTCACTATTGGGGAGAGATAAGAAGCCAATTCAAAAAGATGCACAAAATTGCTTGGAATGCATCAACTTTATCACATTATGACCTACGCACAAATCAATGTGAACTTGAAGTTTAAAAGATCATTTATTTGCAACAAATTGCAAATAAACTACATAATGCATTTACATGCAAAACGAGTGACAAAATCACATATTCCAGCTGTAAATGCTTATATGCAACAAAATGCACAAGAACCAACAAAACGCTTAAAACGTAGAAGACCACTTGATTCAAAAGATAAAATTGCTTGGAATGCATCAACTTTATCACATTATGACCTACGCACAAATCAGTGTGAACTTGAAGTTTAAAAGATCATTCATTTGCGACAAATTGCAAATCAACTACCTGATGCATTTACATGCAAAACGAGTGACAAATCACATATTCCAGCTGTAAATGCTTCTGTAAGAATTGATGTCTCTATGCAACAAAATGCACAAGAACCAACAAAACGCTTAAAGCGTAGAAGACCAGTTGATTCAAATGATACAGTTCCTCAAAAAAGGAGAATGAGAGAAAAAATAAATGCAAATCAAAATACTCCTAACAAAGTACAAGAATCATTTGATAAGGATCTGTCAGAACAAGTTGATTTTGATGATGAATAACTACCTTTAGAAAAAAGGGAAAATATGAAAATAATAAGATCTCAATAAATTATTTAAACTATGGTAAGATTTAGGATCCAAATAATATTGTTCCTGATGATATATTTGCTTTCAACGTGTCCTTTGAAATATGTGAAAATGATGATCCAAAACAACGATCAGTAGACGAATGTCGAAAAAGACCTGATTGGCAAAAATGGCAAGAGGCTATCCAAATAGAGCTAGATTCGTTGAAGAAATGCGAGGTTTTTGGATCGATTGTTCAAACGACAAATTGCGTAAATCCTGTTTGATATAAATAGGTATTTGTACGAAAGAGAAATGAAAAAAAACGTGATTACAAGGTACAAAGCAAGACTTATAGCTCAAGGTTTCTCACAAAGACCTGACATTGATTATGAAGAAACATACTCTCATGTTATAGATGCAATCATATTTCAATTTTTGATAAGCCTCGCAGTTTCAAAAAAGCTTGATATACATCTAATGGATGTCGTTACAACATATTTGTACTAGTCGCTAGACACTGAGATATATATATATAAGAGAATCTCTGAAGGATTTGAAATATCTGAAGAAATAAAATCAAAACCCCATAACATGCATTCTATAAAATTACAAAGGTCATTGTACGGATTGAAACAATTCGGATGATGTGGTCAGGGTCAGCCCTGTCATTTTTAATACCTAAGGCGAAACTTAAAAAGAGGCTTTGTGTGTACAAATAAATGTTTTTTTTAAAAAAATTCAATTTCACTTATAGATCCTTTTTGAGAAATTCAATTAAAGATTATATGAGTTATAAATTGCATTATTTAACTTAAAATCAACTAACTATAAATACCATGCATTGGACTTAAGATTAATTAACTAATTTAGATATTTTGACATTTCCCTCCTCTATTCGGACTCGGGAATAATAATGAAACATTGATTATTAGTGGAGTTAAAAAGGGCTACTAAAAAAAAAGAATAAATGAAGTAACAAAAATGCAACAAACAATACCATAGGAATAAATAGGAAATAAAAATGGGGTTAGTACCTAAAAAAGGCTTGCACAAAAAATAGCAGCTTCAAAATGAAAATCAAACAAGTTAAACACTAATTACTAAGACTCGATCTTTTTTTAATGATTTGGCTAACTCTTCTTGGCTTTTTTTTTAATCATAATCTAAAGGGTATTTTTTTGGGTCTAGTCAAACAATAGATATGAATTCAAAGGAAAAGTATCGAACCCAATTTGAAATTTTGATATTAAGTTCTAGGTGTAAAGAAATCAAAAATAAAAAAATAAAAAAAAGTTAATCGAAGTAGTAATAATTGAAAGTATGCCTTTAATCCATGATAGCACAAAAGTGCTCAACTAAAATTCTTATAAAATCTACACTATAATACACTTGTAATAAAAAATACTATAATGAAAAAAAAAGAATAAAGACATAGTATATTGAATAACCAATGAGGAGGCGTGAGAGATGTTGTGGAGATGTGAAAGTTTTTTATTTTTTTTGTAAGTTTGCAAGATCTTGTTTCTTTTTTAGGACTTATTTTTTATTTGTTACTTAGAGGGAGGGAAAGTGTGATATTGGAGAGAGAGAGAGTGTGTCAAAAGAAAAGACATAAGAAAGTAGCATGAGATTACAAAAATACCCCTTACTTTATGCCCAAAATGGGGCCTTCCTCCAATTAGGGGGCCTGGAGCAGTCGCCCACTAGGCCCCTTATAAAATCGAGCTTGAATGTGGTATAAATGTGTTATCAATTATTTACTTAAGGAATGATATATAAATAATCCACTTTGACCTTATGTCTTCATTAAAAATCATCAATAAGATTTGTGATTATTGTTGTATGTTGGGTTTTGGGGTTCTAACGCTGCGAAAAATTCAAAACAATTTTGAAAAACCCCAACGAAATCAAAAATAAGTTTCATTAAACTAGATCTTCAAAAGTAAACCATACCTTAATCTGTGATTTCTTTCTCTGATTGTTCGATCTCCCAAATGTTCAAGCGCACTTCCTCTATCAGAAATCCACATACTAACGATAACCACATTTTGAAGTGTCACGTGTCGGGATCGTGACCCGCCACGCGATACTTTGGACTCGTACTTCGAACCTCGAGAGTCGACACCGAGGTAATTTTACGATTTTTGATATGTGTAATAGCATTATGGATTAAATGCGTGTCACGAGCCACTCGAGCGATTTCCTTTTTGTTTATGCGTGAGTTCTCGCCTAGGTAGCCGGGAGGAAATACAAATCAAAGTGTGCACGTAACGGAGAAAAATACGGGTCGATGAGGTAAGGTGAGTCCGGAACCCAGGGGGTTAAGGTTGGGGACTTGTGGGTGGGCAAGGCACACCTAGGACACACCCCACCATATTGATTTGAAATTTCAAACAAAAGAAACCAACCACCCCACCCACTCCCATCACTCACACCTCACACTCCCATCACTCACGTCACACTCCCATCACTCTCTCTCTCCTCCCGATTTATCTTCTCTCCCACTCACCTCGGTCAACTCTCTCCCATCACTCACGGCTTCAAACCTCTCTCTCTCTCGCGTTTCACTTCTCACTCACGGCCTCTCTCTCCTCACTCACCGCCGCCTCGCTCTCGCCGGTGACCTGGGACCAGGGACGCCGGAGGAAGCCGCCAACCGGAGGTAACACTCTCACCTCGGTTTTCTCTCTCTCTCTCGCGTTTCACTTCTCTCACGGGCTCTCTCTCTCTAGGTTCGCTCACCATTCGGTTGGCCGAGACCAAGCCGTCGTCGGAGGTCCCGTGGTGGCGAGGAAGGTCGCCGGAGGTCTCACACTCTCTCTCTCTCCCGTGAGCACTCGACCACTCTCCCTCTCCTCACGGTTTGCTCTCCTCTCGCTCACGTTTCTCTTCATTTCTCTTTGTTTTTGTTGTTGTTCGTCACACTTGTTACGTGTGCATGTGGTTGCCGTGACGAGGGCCGGCCGTGGGCGACCTCCGGAGACCCACCGGAGTCCAAGACGTCCCGAACCACCCCCGCATGGCCCATGCAAAGTACTTGTGGTATACATACAACAAACTCGGTTTTTGCTAAGTGTTGACCCTCTCGCCGGAAAAGGTCCTCACTGGCGCGCCACCCGCCGGACCACCAGGGCCGGAACGTGTCGGGGACCCCACCAAAACTCGTATGTGGGTCCCACAACCCTAAAAGTGGCCAAAAAAAAAAAAAAGCTTTTATAGGTGCAAAGGAATCGATATTTCATGTGATGTGTACGTTGGAGGCTCGCCGGAAACCACCATCGCCGGCGGTCCTACCGGTCGAACCACGATCATTAAAGGTTGTCGAGGTCTCACTTAATATTAGTTGACGTCTAGCAATCCTCGGCTAAGTCCGAAACAAACGTACGTAAGGCTTTTGGAATTAGTTCGTGTGATGCCATCGTCGAGTCGAAAAAAATATATAGTTGCTATTCAAACGTCGCGTGGCGATGAATGGCTATGATGTCGTGATCATGTTGCTTGGGTCCGCGAGACCATGACGTGACCCGCATACGACTGAGCCGAGCCTATGACTCGCGATGAAGCGAATACGTAGTTTGTCTTCAAAACCCGAGAAAGAGTGTCTTCTTTTATTTATTAAAATGTATGACCGTCCGAGCCATTCAAAACATTGGAAATAATGATAAGTTTAAACCTAAGTGTTAGTGAATGACTCGACCTAATAACACGAGTTTCCGACCTTGTCGGAGTAACGGAAACTTGAGGATACGCGTTAGGAGTCGCGGGAGTTTTACGTGGATTACGATAATCTCGTGTAAGTACACTTGCCTTAAAAAGCATTTGTACGTTAGTAAGCCGCTAAGAAGATATCATGTGATTCATTTTCACTTTTCTTGTGTTCGTTATTATCCCATCATTGGCATTCCATTCTATGTTCTTGTATGTGTGTTCTTGGCATAAGTACGTCTCGAAGGTACATGCGGCTGCGCACTAGAAGGGATAAAACGCGGCACTCGAGCGCACGAGTGTTTGACCACCCCTAGTGATTGTGTGATACCATGTACTTGGATTGTTGTGGATGGTTGTGGATTGTTGTGGTATTGTTGTGGAATATGGACTACTAATTGCCTCTCTTGACTCGTAGAACACGCATGTTTCGATTGTTATCATTTCCGGTCTGTCTATCATGCATTCTTGCTTATTTATATTCCTACATTTCAAGCACCGCATGATATTTAGATCGTCTTGTTTGTCGTTTCATGAATTACGCTTATATTCTTCTCGCTTTACTTTCAATTTCTCTCAGCTTGCTCACCGTCTAGTTTGTGACGGTGGGTGCGATAAGACGGAGAGCGGAGAGCGAGGGGCAAGGGACCGTGTCTAGGAGACTTTTTGTGAGCAATGGACGTGAGGTACCGAGATGTAGGCTCGTACCTATCCTTTTTGTATGACGTTTTTTGTATATACATATATGGTTGTTTTGGAACCGGAACTAGGTTTGAGGTGATTTCCATAATTTCATTTTGTTGACTTGGATATGACTGTCTCTGGGGGTTTCCACATTTATATAGATTCCTAATTTCCCTTGATTGAGTTATTTCCCATTATTTGATTAGAATATGATTTTTGCTTCCGCTTGTATTATAACCGCAATAACTCTTTCATAAACCTTAAAAACCTTAAAATGTTGATAAGTTGAGGCGACTAGGCTCGTCCGTCATTCATTGAGAAACCGACTCGGGACTGCACGGTCTAGGCAGGCGGCGTACCCAAATGCATTGGGAATTTGGGGTCGTCACATTGGTATCGAGCCTACAGTTTGGTTATATAGACACGACTCATGTTGAAAATTCATAAAACACAAGCCATTGAAACCAACGGAAGTTAGGAACGGTCAAACCGAAAAGTGGAAACCCTAGGATCCCGTAGAAACTTAGTCGGGGAAGTAATTGGGCGAGTCAAATTATTTTAATACA
Organism: Stephania cephalantha; assembly: GCA_039657325.1. NCBI lineage: Eukaryota > Viridiplantae > Streptophyta > Magnoliopsida > Ranunculales > Menispermaceae > Stephania > Stephania cephalantha. The sequence goes on from CM077574.1 coordinate 45,170,563, forward strand.
TATTATGATTGCTATGTATATTATTGTAGTATACGGTAGCTATAGACTGATTCGAGAAGTTCGTTTTCTTGATTCAGACGACGATGACGGATCAGACCGGTCAGGGCGACGATAGCAACACATCTGGCACACGATATGCCAGTGCGGACGATGTGCATGCCTTGACTCAGAGAGTTGCGACGCAGATTCGCAATTTACAGGGAAATGTTACGACTGTTGAGGACACTCGTACCCATTCCTACCGCTACACCATCGACTCCGACTACACCATTGCCACATACTACTACTCGAGGGGCAGAGACCCCGATTGCTGCGGCATCCACGCCCCGACTCCGTTAGAGCGCACTGAGGAGCTCGTTGTTGCGCCGACACGCGAAACGAGCGAGGCACATCCTTTAGTGACAAGTGATAGCTCGAGCGACAGAGGCACCAACCACACCGAACTAATGCGAGAGGTCACTTCGATTACGACTCCATCGAAGAGTCCGGAGCCATCGCCGAGGCGAAGCAGAGGAGAAATTTAAGAGACATGATCCCATGAAGTTTTATGGCGGCACGATGTTAAGGCAACGAGTTGTTTCGAAGAATCATGAGAAGATTCACTCGACCATCGCCACGGAGGACCACATGCGAGCGACTATCTCTTCGTCGATGTTACATGGAGAGCGATGATTGGTGGACGATGATCATTACTACCGGGGTGTTCCGAGAGACTGGATCGACTTCAAGACCCGGTTTAATCGAAATACTTTCCACCGATCAGTACTTGAGCAAAGAGGAACGAGTTCATGGCGTTGAGGCAGGCGCTAATGAGTCGATTATGGAGTATATGGGTAGATTCTCATCATTGTTGCCTTATCTTTGGAGGATCGGCGGATCTACGACACCGAGACTGACCGAGTGTATTATTTCACTGAGGGTCTATTACTTACGATCGGTGGTTCTGTAGTCACTACACAGCCGGAGACTTTACAGATTGCATACGAGCGGAGTTTAGCTCGAGAGGGTTACCTACTTACTCATCCTAAGGAGACTAGATCGGCGGACCGAGTCCCGATTGGAGGAGCACCATCAGGACAAGAAGAGGAAGAAGAATAGGTGGAATTTTCGTGATCGCAGGACTCAGAGCGTAGGGTCCGTTGCACAGTCGACTATTCGTCCGACCCATACTAATCCGCCAAGCATACTAGACTTGCCAGTCATCCACCACACCCTAGTCGATCGGGACAAGAATCAGAGACAGATGCGAGAGTAGGGTACCGATCAAGAGACAAGCGAGAGGAGGACACAGGGCCGGTCGGCCGACTCGACACAAAGTTCCGCACAAGACGAGGCCGAGGCGCAGCCGACTCAAGGATCGCAGGATACCCGTACTTGTTACAAAAAGCGAAAAGGTCGGTCACATACAGAGGGAGTGCCCTCAACCACCAAAAGTACCGCCACGGCATTATCAGCCTCAGAAAGAACGCGTTCGAGCAATGTTCAGCAAATGCTGAGCCCGACCAGGGGCATCCCGAACCTTGTCGAGGGTATGATTTCTATTTGTGGTACTTTCATGCACACCATGTTCGATTCAGGTTCCACTGTCTCATTTATTGCTGGTCGAATGGTAGATAAGCTAGGTTTGAAACCTGTTAGGCTTAGTAAACCCCTCATCCTCAAGCACCATTCGGGAGATAAGATTTACCCGAATTTGTTGTGCCTCGATATTTCGTAGAGATAGGGGTTATAAGTTACCAGTGGATATGAGAGTGCTCGAGTTTTTGGAGTTTGATGCTTTGTTGGGCATGGATTGGTCGGGATCGTTTCATGCTCACATTAGTTGTTATGAGAAGAGAATCACGATTCCGTTAGAAGGTGGTTCGAGCTCAACATTCAGGGCACGGCATCGCTACTACCTATCACCGAGAGGCGGGAAGCCACGAGTGACGAGATTGAGATTGTTGCGAGCGTCATGAGCACCTTGGAGCGAAGCGGGAGATTTGCTTTTCGAAGTACCGGTTGTGTGTAACTTCCCGATGTGTTTCCGGAGGATTTGCCGGGATTACCACCACCGAGGGAGATTGACTTTATTATTGACCTTGTTCCGGGACTAAGCCGATCTCGATACCACCCTACCGTATGGCACCCCGAGAGCTTGAAGAGTTGAGGAGTCGGCTAGATGACTTGTTAGAGTGGGCTTCATCGATCCGAGTATGTCGCCTTGGGAGCACCAGTTCTATTTGTGAAGAAGAAGGATGGAAGTTTGAGGCTATGCATAGATTATCGTCACCGAACCGACTGATACAGTGAAGAACAAATATCCGTTGCCGCGCATTGATGATTTGTTTGACCGGTTAACAGAGCGAGTGGTTCTCGAAAATAGATCTCGCGATCGAGCTATCACCAAATTTCGGGATTAGGGATGAAGATCGAGAAAAGACGGCGTTCGGCCAAAGACGAGATACGGTCATTTTCGGTTTACAAATCATGCCGTTCGGTTTGACTAATGCACCGGCAATGTTCATGGATCTCATGCATCGTGTGATGAGGGAATACCTTGATCGGTTCGTGATTGTGTTCATAGACGACATCCTCATCTATTCCAGACTCGTGAGGAGCACGAGGGGCATCTACGAACATGTGTTGCAGACTTTAAGAGATCATCATCGTTTTGCCAAGTTCGTAAGTGCGAGTTTTGGTTGTCGGAAGTCCGATTTCTTGGGCATGTTGTTGGAGCTACCGGTGTTGCTGTTGACCCGAGAGAAGGTTAGAGCGGTGATTGAGTGGCCTACGCCGACCACGTTACGCAAATTCGCGAGCTTTTACGGATTGGCGGGATACTATCGCCGATTTGTGCAAGACTTCTCCAAGATTGCTTGCTCCGATGACAAAATTGACTAAGAAGAATGCAAAGTTTGATTGGGATGAGGAGTGTGAACATGCATTCAACACTTTGAAGCGAAATTGACTACCGCGCTTTGTGTTAGCGTTGCCCGAGACTGGAAAGACTTAGTGGTGTACACCGACGCGTCGAAGGTTGGCTTGGGTTGTGTATTGATGCAAGAGGGCAAAGTTATCGCCTATGCATCTCGACAAATTTGAAAGTGCACGAGGAACTACCCGACACACGACTTAGAGTTGGCTTTGCAATAGTGTTCGCATTAAAAATATGGAGGCACCACTTGTATGGCGTACGTTTCGAGTTATTCACAGGACCACAAGAGCTTGAAGTACTTATTCACTCGAGAGAACGAACCCGAGACAGAGACGTTGGCTAGAGTTCTTGAAGGACTATGATTTCTCGTTAGAGTATCATCCGGGAAAGCTAACGTGGTTGCTTGATGCTTTGAGCCGTAGGGGATCGATGCTTGAGGTGGTCGTATGTCGATGACTCACGAGTATGGTCTTCGAGGCGCCCGAGTTGAGGAGTTCGGCGGACGTACGCGGGGACTACCAGATACGATTTGTGGTCGATGAGGTTGCGACCGTTTCACTCTTGATCGTTCTCGAGGGACAAGAAAGCGATGAGTCGTACCAACAATTCGACAAGATGGTGACGAGTTCGTAACATCCAGATTGGAGTCGGTCGACGACTCTTGTTTGAGGTATCGTGGCGATCGTGGATTCCATTGGCGGTGACTTACGCACCGAGATACTCCAGGAGGCTCACCGCTCTCGATTTTCTCGTGCATCCGGTCGAACCAAGATGTATGCGACATGCGACGTCTCTTTTGGTGGCCAGGGGATGAAATCGATGTGTCGAATTCATTAGAGCGTGCGAGATATGCCGGCGTGTGAAAGTTCGAGCATCGACGGCTGGAGGATTGCTGCGGCCCTACCTATTCCTCAATGGAAGTGGGAGCACATTGCTATGGATTTTGTCGGTGGCTTGCCCCAATCTCCTCGTGGCCATGATAGCATCCGGGTAATTGTGGATCGATTGACGAAATCGCTCATTTCATACCCGTATCCACTACACACCGAGTTGACAGATGAGCATTCTTTACGAGCGTGAGATTGTCGACTACACGGAGTTCCGTTGTCAATCGTGTCGAGATCGAGGAGCGCAGCTTTACTTCGTTATTGTGGCGAGCATGCGAGCTCGATTCGGCACCGAGCTAGAGTTGAGTACGGCGTTCCATCCACGTACGGACACGACAACCGGTCAGAGAGGTTGATACAGGGTGTTGGAAGACATGCTCGGGATGTGTGTTTTGGAATACGGCGGGTCGTGGGAAGAGTATCTTCATTTGTGCGAGTTTGCTTACAACAACGGTTATCGAGCAAGTATCGGTATGGCACCGTTTGAGGCGCTCTATGGCGGCCTTGTAGATCACCTTCTTCTTGGGTGAGCCGAGAGGATGTTGTGACCGTTGGTCCCGAGACCGTTGTTGATCACACTGAGAAGGTACGGCAGATCCGTCAGAGGCTTAAGAGTGCTCAAGAGCGGCAAAAGAAATACTATGATCAGTATCACGATGAGCTTCAATACGACGTGGGGGACTATGTATACCTGAAAGTCTCGCCTCTGAAGGGTCACAAACGATTCGGAATCAAAGGGAAGCTTGCTCCTAGATTTATCGGTCCCTTCAAAATTGTGAAGAGGGTCGGTAAGCTTGCTTACCTGCTTAGAGTTACCGCATGGCGCTCGTCGGTGTTCACCCAGTATTTCACATTTCCATGCTTCGACTAGATAAGTCAGGCGGAGGGCGACGACCTACCGTGGACCTGAGTCAGATCGAATTGCAAGACGATGCCACGTACGAGGAACAGCCAATTCAAATTGTCGACCGTAAAGTCAAGATATTGAGGAACAAGGAAATCCCTTCCGTTCTCGTGAAATGGCAATTCCACGGGGACGAGGAGTTAACTTGGGAACTAGAGTCATACATGCGAGAGCACTTTCCTATCTATTTGATTCCTATGTGAGTCGAAGTTTAGTTTACTTATTAATAAATTTCGGGTCGAAATTCTAATAAGTGGGGAGACTCGTAACATCCCTCGATTTCTAACACGACTTATGTGACACGTGTCGGGATCGTGACCCGCCACGCGATATCGGGGACGGTACTTCGAACCTTGAGAGTCGACACCGAGGTAATTTTACGATTTTTGATATGTGTAATAGCATTATGGATTAAATGCGTGTCACGAGCCACTCGAGCGATTTCCTTTTTGTTTATGCGTGAGTTCTCGCCTAGGTAGCCGGGGAGGAAATACAAATCAAAGTGTGCACGTAACGGAGAAAAATACGGGTCGATGAGGTAAGGTGAGTCCGGAACCCGGGGTTAAGGTTGGGGACTTGTGGGTGGGCAAGGCACACCTAGGACACACCCCACCATATTGATTTGAAATTTCAAACAAAAGAAACCAACCACCCCACCCACTCCCATCACTCACACCTCACACTCCCATCACTCACGTCACACTCCCATCACTCTCTCTCTCCTCCCGATTTATCTTCTCTCCCACTCACCTCTGGTCCAACTCTCTCCCATCACTCACGGCTTCAAACCTCTCTCTCTCTCTCGCGTTTCACTTCTCACTCACGGCCTCTCTCTCCCTCGGCTCACCGCCGCCTCTTCGCTCTCGCCGGTGACCGGACCAGGGACGCGGAGGAAGCCGCCAACCGAGGGTAACACTCTCACCTCGGTTTTCTCTCTCTCTCTCGCGTTTCACTTCTCTCACGGGCTCTCTCTCTCTAGGTTCGCTCACCATTCGGTTGGCCGAGACCAAGCCGTCGTCGGAGGTCCCGTGGTGGCGAGGAAGGTCGCCGGAGGTCTCACACTCTCTCTCTCTCCCGTGAGCACTCGACCACTCTCCCTCTCCTCACGGTTTGCTCTCCTCTCGCTCACGTTTCTCTTCATTTCTCTTTGTTTTTGTTGTTGTTCGTCACACTTGTTACGTGTGCATGTGGTTGCCGTGACGAGGGCCGATCGTGGGCGACCTCCGAGACCCACCGGAGTCCAAGACGTCCCGAAACCACCCCCGCATGGCCCATGCAAAGTACTTGTGGTATACATACAACAAACTCGGTTTTTGCTAAGTGTTGACCCTCTCGCCGGAAAAGGTCCTCACTCAAGGCGGCGCCACCGCCGGACCACCGGAGACCGGAACGTGTCGGGGACCCCACCAAAACTCGTATGTGGGTCCTGACAACCCTAAAAGTGGCCAAAAAAAAAAAAAAAACAGCTTTATAGGTGCAAAGGAATCGATATTTCATGTGATGTGTACGTTGGAGGCTCGCCGGAAACCACCATCGCCGGCGGTCCTACCGGTCGAACCACGATCATTAAAGGTTGTCGAGGTCTCACTTAATATTAGTTGACGTCTAGCAATCCTCGGCTAAGTCCGAAACAAACGTACGTAAGGCTTTTGGAATTAGTTCGTGTGATGCCATCGTCGAGTCGAAAAAATATATAGTTGCTATTCAAACGTCGCGTGGCGATGAATGGCTATGATGTCGTGATCATGTTGCCGGTCCGCGAGACCATGACGTGACCCGCATACGACTGAGCCGAGCCTATGACTCGCGATGAAGCGAATACGTAGTTTGTCTTCAAAACCCGAGAAAGAGTGTCTTCTTTTATTTATTAAAATGTATGACCGTCCGAGCCATTCAAAACATTGGAAATAATGATAAGTTTCAACCTAAGTGTTAGTGAATGACTCGACCTAATAACACGAGTTTCCGACCTTGTCGGGTAACGGAAACTTGAGGATACGCGTTAGGAGTCGCGGGAGTTTTACGTGGATTACGATAATCTCGGTAAGTACACTTGCCTTAAAAAGCATTTGTACGTTAGTAAGCCACTAAGAAGATATCATGTGATTCATTTTCACTTTTCTTGTGTTCGTTATTATCCCATCATTGGCATTCCATTCTATGTTCTTGTATGTGTGTTCTTGGCATAAGTACGTCTCGAAGGTACATGCGGCACTGCACTAGAAGGGATAAAAACGGGCACTCGAGCGCACGAGTGTTTGACCACCCCTAGTGATTGTGTGATACCATGTACTTGGATTGTTGTGGATGGTTGTGGATTGTTGTGGTATTGTTGTGGAATATGGACTACTAATTACCTCTCTTGACTCGTAGAACACGCATGTTTCGATTGTTATCATTTCCAGTCTGTCTATCATGCATTCTTGCTTATTTATATTCCTACATTTCAAGATCTACCCGCATGATATTTAGATCTGTCTTGTTTGTCGTTTCATGAATTACGGCTTATATTCTTCTCGCTTTACTTTCAATTTCTCTCAGTTGCTCACCGTCTAGTTTGTGACGGTGGGTGCGATAAGACGGAGAGCAAGCGGGGGCAGGGGCGTGTCTAGGAGACTTTTTGTGAGCATGGACGTGAGGTAATGTGCCGAGATGTAGGCTCGTACCTATCCTTTTGTATGACGTTTTTGTATATACATATATGGTTGTTTTGGAACCGGGAACTAGGTTTGAGGTGATTTCCATAATTTCATTTTGTTGACTTGGATATGACTTATTTGATTAGAATATGATTTTTGCTTCCGTTGTATTATAACCGCAATAACTCTTTCATAAACCTTAAATCCACATACTAACGATAACCACATTTTGAAGTGTTAGCCCTAAGAGAGATAGAAAACATTTTTCTTTCTCTCCCAAAGTCTAGAAAACTCAAAATTATCAAAAAATGATAATCTTATTTCATTTTAGGGTTTAAACCTCTATTTATATGTGTAGATAAGCTCACTTAAAAAAACATATTCATAATACAACTATTGTATTTAGGCAATTCAAGAAAATTACACAAATGTCCATATTAATAAGTTATCGTATAACAAATTGTAAGGGCTTTTATGTTTACTCTAGACCAATTGAAATTGCGCAAAGTCGTTCTTTGTGTGCGACCCAATATGTTCATGCGATGTTGGCAGTGAACTAAAACCATTTCGGTACACAAGTCATAAGCAATATCTAGCAAGGCATTATGACTACCCAAGTAGCATGAATGTCAAAATTGAAACAAGCTAATAAATAACATATATCATATCATTTTATCGTGCGATATCATTTGATTAAACATATGGCATGGAAAGTCACCCTTAATGTTCAATCGTACTAGTCTCAATCTTTAAGTAGACTGAAAACATCCAAGTGACATTGATCATATCAATTCACTTGGATTTGGCAATTTAACAGTCTAACATATCGAGGGATCTACTGATATCTCTCTCTATGCGAGAAAGAAAAATTATATCTTGATTACACACCTTCACATATTATTCACATGGTAACCAATCACAATCTTTGTAATCGTGCGGTTAAAGACAACGTCTGATTGTGTCAAATTATCATGCTCATAACATTGAAGTTTATGGTAATCTCAAGTCGAATGACTAAATGATATAGTTATCATGAGTAACACCTATGACTTAATCCATGTGGTATTTTCATAGCGGGTCAATCCAGTACCTTGTTCTCTAACAAGTACTTATGATCACGATTCGTATCCCTATATGCATGATCATCACATGACCATCAATCAAGATTCACACCAGTCTTAATTCATTATAGTTCTCATTTTAATGATTGACTAAGGAAATTTAAGTTATTTCAACAAATTCCAATGGATTTTACTATAAGGTAAACATGCAATCACTTATAATAAAACAACAAATGAAAACCTCAATTTTATTAACTAAAATTATAACATAAACAATGCTCGCAGATTGACCTATGGCACATGCCCCAACTCTGTATATGTTGATGGTTTAAATATAGTGGGAAACCACGACGACATCGTTAGCATATCCGAATATTTTAAAAAGGAATTCGAGATGAAGGAACTTGAAAAAACAAGGCTTTGTCTTGATTTACAAATTGAGCATTTTCCAAGTGGAATACTTGTTCATCAATCAAATTATATTATAATAATATTAAAAAGATTTTATATGGACAAGACACATCCATTGAGCTCTCCAATGGTTGCCAAATTACTTGAAGTAGATAATGATCCATTTCGGCCTCATGAAAGTGATGAAGAGCTACTTGGTCCGAAGGTACCATATTTAAGTGCAATTGGTGCACTTATGTATCTTGCAGATTGTACAAGACCTGACATTGTTTTTGTTGTCAACCTACTTGCAAGATACAACTATTTACTAACTTGAAGACATTAGAATAGTGTTAAATATATTTTCTAATATCTTCGAGTAACAAGTGACAAGGGTTTGTTTTACTATAGAAGATTAAAATTGAATATCCAAGGTTATGTTGATGCTGGATATTTGTCTGATCCCCATAAGGCTCGTCCTCAAACGGGGTATGTATTCACCTGTGGTAATACTATTGTATCATGGAAATCAGTAAAGCAAACTATGGTTGCTAATTCTTTCAATCCTTTTGAAGCACTTGCAATTCATGAAGCAAGTCGTGAATGCGTATGGTTGAGAGAAACATGATTGAACATATTCAAAAATCATGTAGATTGCCTTCAATAAAAGATTCTCCGACCATATTGCGACGACCCTCACCTAACCTAAGGTCTGGTCACTCGGCCCAGACGGCCAGCCAGGCCTAATACCTAAACTAGGCCTAAGTGAGCAGTCTGGCACGCCTTAAACAACCTGCGAAACTACATAAATGTACATATGAAACAATAATTGTGGAATTTAAAACTAAAAGGTTTTATATGTTAAACAACAACTTTAAACAAAGGTCTTCAAGTATCCCTCAGTAACTGCAAATGTATATCATCAATGTACTAAGTCAACAAGTCTCGAGGATTAGAATCTACTGTGCTTAATACAACCTTTGCTTAGATGTTTTGAATATCAATAATATAAATAACATGCAAAATTCACATCAAAGGAAAACCTTTACGCTATTGCCTTCCCTTTATCCCACGCTGGTGTCGATGAAGACGGATCTGAAGAGTAAGTAAGGTGAGCTAAAAGAACCAATGAAGCTCAGTAATGTGGAAAACTCGCTCAACCATCAAACATACAAGTAATACCTACTAATCATGCAAGTATATCATGAATTGAAAATAAAGACAGAGAAAAAAAGTATTTCACCAGGGGCCAATTGCCCCTGGTGATGTGTTGTCCCTACGCACCCATGCGTTAGAGGGGAGGGGACGCCCCCCCTCCATCACTCCCTCGGGTAGAAGCCCGAGGGTTGTGATGGATAAGTGGGGTGGCCCCCATGGCCACCGCCCCCTCCCTTCCCTTTATGGGGCCTCCAAGTGGAGGCCTCTCCAGCGGCGACAGCGACAACGTCCGCACCCTTGCCGATGATGCCGTTGAGGCACCACCCCTTCGCGAGATTCTTCAACATCAACTTTTAGCATACAACTATAAAACTCTCCAAAAACTAATCAAATTCGTTCAAATCCCTTTACAAGAGTCCAAATCAAGAGTTCAACATTAGCGATCCAATAAGACACATCAACCACATTTAAACAATGAGAATGAAGTATAGGGGTGATGAGTTTACCTTGCAAAGTGGGTCTTTCCTTGATTTTGATGCCAAAGCCACCAAATCACTCCATCAACCTCTCCTACAACTTTCTCTCTTATTTTTGTTTTTCTTGGATTTTGAACCAAAGTGGTGGCTAGGGTTTATGGTGGGTTTATTTTTATAATTAGGGTTTTACACAAATAAATTTTGTAAATTTATCAAAATACATCCGATATGGGTATTTTAAGTTTTCAGGCTTTTATAACCCAATTTCAAGGAACTTTCGTCCTCGAAAGTAAGAAGAATGGTACAATCGTAGATCTAGATGTAAGAATGCTTGCCAACAATTTTTTTTTTGAACTTGTCTGTACCATTACATAACTTTTCTGTTGCAACTTTAATGTCACATCGATCCTTGAGCGACAATCGCCACATCAATCATTTTTTTGAATTAGCAACGACTAACCTTAAGCAAAGATATTTCATGACTTCCGTGATTATGATTTCAATCTCTTTTCATGGCGACGACCACAAAGTATTAATTTCTTTCGTGCTAGCAACAACTAACACGACACCCTTATTATTATTATTATTATTATTATTATTATTATTATTATTATTATTATTATTATTATTATTATTATTATTATTATTATTATTATTATTATTATTTTTTAACAAATATTTGCAATTACTCTTGCGACTACGGTTGTCATGTCATTTCGTAGCGACGACCTCGAAGGCCCCTAAGCCACTCGTGTTAGTGACTACTACTTTGATGACATGGATGGACCATGACTCTCATGATGATAGTTGTCTTGTCCTCTTGTCGCAACTGCCGCATCTGCCGCAACTGCCGACATAGCTTTCCAAGTACATCCATATTTTTGTTCACAATCATTCATGTATCTCGATGGAGTAACCTTTACCCTTGTGTTATTAGCGACTACTAATATTTTGGTCTTAACATTTCGAGACCTCAATACGATTATGCTTTCATTTAAAGTTCAACATGATCTTTCTCTCTACCCCAAACCAACCCTTTGGTATCATTAGGTCAGTCGGAAGTTATATGTCTAGGTTCACGATGCTAATGGTTCTAAAGACATTTCTTTATTTGGGTGTTCACGATGCTAATGGTTCTCTTTCATTTGATTCATTATGATTTCACTAGCCCTTAGGAACTTTTCAAACTATATATGTTTGACTTATGTATAATGTGTATGTTAGAAATTCACTTATCTCGTAAGAAGATTTCCAATTTTTATTTATTAATATTCTTTCTGTATCCCCAATTTTATAACATAGCCATCACACGCGAAAGGATCAGTAGGTTCGAATGACTTAAAAACACACATATCGCGACTATAAAATGTAAATGTTACATGTTATAAACCCTCCAGTGGGTCCTGAATTCAGTTCAAAAGCCTCGTACACTTTACTCATCCTTGTCTAGGTTACTCTACCCTCGAGATGTGCTCGTAAATCCGAGCACTTCCTCTTAAAATGGCCTACTTCCCCGCAATTAAAACATGTTGGTCGTGGTGTCTGATATGTCTGCTTTGACTATTATGGTGGAGGTGGCAGTCCATACGCCACACTTTGTATAGTCAAGAGTGTATGGACATGTGAATGTACGGTGGTCCCTATCATGGTATGTGGTGCTCTTGATGCTACTCCAAAAGGTGCATGACCACCCAAAGATCCTGCAAATCGGTGTTTCCTTGAAACTGTCGCCCTGACTGTTCTGGCAATCCCCAAAGCTACGCTTTCCATAACCATACTGATCAGATCCTGACTGAAACTGCATGAAACCCCTACGAAGTGTTGCCTCCCACTCAAGTGCTTGATGGTATGCCTGGTGATATGTCTCGATCCGAACGCCGCTACCATAGCACTAATATCCTGCCTCAGTCCATCAATAAAAGTCCTCTTACGAATATTCTCTGTTGGGACATACTCATGTGCGAACTCTAGCAACTCGTTGTACTTTGACGAATACTCAGCCATTGACATATTGCCCTATACTAAAGCACGGAACTCTCGAGTCTTCGTATCCTTCACTGGCTCTGGGAACCATTCTTCGTAAAACAAACTCTTAAACTGTGGCCAATTCATATTAGTTTCATGTGTCCTCTCAATAGTCATCCACCACTTATATGTCTTGTGTTCTAACAAAAATGCCATCAATGGTACTATGGTCCCTTCATCAATATTCAAAGTCTTCATCATCTTATCCATGTTTAGTATACGCGCCTCAACCTCAATGGGATCTTGTTCCCCGTAAAAGTGTGGTACGTCGTATTTCATAAATTCTTTTTGTGTCTTGCCACTTCGGCAAGCCTTTGGATCTCCATCTACCATAGGTACGGTCGCTATAGGTGCAGCCATAGCAGAAACGGCCACCTCCTCCACAGGTTGATCCTCATGTATAGGCACTAAGGGAGGGTGATGTCCCTGCCTCACGGGTGCTCGCTTTATCGCTCATGTGTTTCCATGTTGTATCAGCTCTAATATGCGGGTCATGTTCATCTCTTGCAATTGTGTCAGGTCTGCCAACCTTTGATCTTGAGCAGAAGCCATGTCATGAATGGCCTTCTGGTATGTTTCGGCCATAATAGTCATACGCTAGCTCCATTTGAGCGCGCAGTTTCTCTCATCCCTCTCATGAGTTTCCCTCAGATTGTAGGAGTTTCCGCCTTGATTTCTCATAATGCAATTGCAGAGCAAACAAGTGCGAATTAATCCTACAAATTAAGAGAGTAGATAAAATATCTAAACACGATAAATATCATATCACAAAGCAAATACCATTTTTGAAGTGTTTTATTCAAGTTGTTAATCCATGTCTATCATAGGATTGGTCATTTATGCTCATTAAGTCAACTTGAACCAATGTCACATACCATTGGTTTGTTCGACTTAACATCGATCTTCAAACTTAAAAGCTCTACAAACTTAGGTTTCACCAACCTAACGTTGCCTTAGGTTCTAATCTATATGGCATTAATACCAATAACTAGTACGCATTGAATGGAACCTGACTTACTATATTATTATGCACTTATGATATCTCTCTTGAGTCACCTTTGCATGATGATTTGATATATAAATGTTTTTATGTTCCCAATGCGATGCTTTATGAAATTAACTAAGGATACTCGTGAAATACCCTTTTTCTCTGTCTTTATTTAAAACTCATGATAGACTTGCATGATTAGTTGGTATTACTTGTATGTTTGATGGTTGAGCGGGTTTTTCGCATTACTAAGATCCATTAGTTCTTTTAACTCACCCCACTTACTCTTCAGGTCTGTGTTCATCGAAACTAGCGCGAGATAAATGGAAGGTGATACTACAACTTTGTCTTTGATGTGAGTTTTGCATGCTATTTATATTATTGATATTCAAAACATCTAAACATGGGTTGTATTAAGTACTTAATGGGGTAGATTCTAGGTCAGGTGAGGGTATACATTTATCAAACATTATTTATTCAAAACATCTAAGCAAGAAATTTTTATGTACTAGTTTCTTAATATAAATGAAATGGTTTTTTTTCTAATTTATCAAACATTATTTATCTATATGGATCATCAAGTTATGTATTCAAATCATGAACCAAGTAAGAGCGATATTTTTCTTGTTGATTGTACTACAACGAATACAATAATTAAAAGGAGAGAATATTTCTCTAATTTCAAGTTGGTCGAAGCTAATGTTCAAACAATATTTGGCATCTCTGAGAAATCTAGAAGGAATTTAGTTAGCTTTAAAGAGATTCGTTTTAAAACCATGAATGAAAATAATAGAGAATTCTTCTATATTACACTAGTTTTAAATGAGAAAAAGAAATGTTACAGAAATTTCTTGCTTTATCTTCTGGATTATATTTCACTCATATAAGACATGTCGAAACGAATGTCGTCATAAATAGTAAAATCAATGATCCAAAGACATTCATATTATGGCATGATTGACTTGGTCATCCAGAATCATCAATGATGCGAAGAATAATTGATAATTCGCATGGACATTCTTTAAGGAGCACAAAATACTTTCAGCTAGTGATTATGATTGTGCTAGTTATTCTCAAGGTAATTAATAGTTAAACCATCCCCAATTAAAATTGTTGTAGAATCCCATGTTTTCTTATAGCGCATTCAGGGAGAGATATGCGGACCTATTCATCCTTACTGTGGACAATTTAAATACTTCATGATTTTGATAGATGCATCAATTAGGTGGTCACATGTTTGTTTACTCTCGACCCGTAATGTATTACGGGTGGTATACATTTGCAGTTACTTAGGGATACTTGAACACCTTTGTTTAGAATTATTGTTTAAACATATGAAACCTTTTAGTTTTAAATTCCGCAATTATTGTTTTATATGTACATTTGTGTAGTTTCACAAGTTGTTTAAGGCGTGTCAGACTGCTCACTCGAGCTCGGTTTGGGTATTGGGCCTAGGTGGCGATCTGGGCCGGGCAACCAAACCCTAGGTCAGGTGAGGGTCGTCACAGTTGGTATCAGAGCCATAAGGAATAGAACTTAGGGAAACGTTAGGTTAGTGAAACCTAAGTTTATGGAGCCTTTAAGTTTTCGGGTCATTACATATATTATATGAAGATAATGCAGCATGTATCATACAATTAAGTGAATGATTCATAAAGGGGGACAAAACAAAATATATTTCACTAAAATTCTTTTATACACATGAGTTTCAAAAGAATGGTGAAATTGATGCCAAGCAAATTCGATCGAGTGATAATCTTGCTAATTTATTCACAAAATCCTTACCAACTACAACATTTAAGAGGTTTACATATGATATTGGCTTGTGTAAACTTAAGGACACTGCAAGTAAAGAAACGAAACAAGTTTTGCATCCATGTCCACTCGAGAAGGAGTTATTGATTAGTGTCTTGCACTCTTTTTCCCTTAACTATGGTTTTATCCCACTGTGTTTTCCTAGCAAAGTTTCTAATGAGGCAATCCTAATAATATTATACTCATCTTAAGATTTATGAGAACGATGTATACGTTTTTTTCTTTTACTAGATTTTTTTCCCATAGGATTTTTCTTAGTAGAAGTTTTAACGAGACACATTCTCTAAGTAAGTGTTATCCAAGGAGGAGTGTTGTGAAGTATGGATGACCATGGATGCATACTAACATATTGTATAGTCATGTAACTTGTATGTCTCACTAATGGTACCCTTACTTGTCCATGTATTGTCAAGTTACTTGTAAACATTTTTAATATACACCAACTCTTCTATATATTGTCAAATTACTTGTAATATGTTGTATGACATGTTGTGTATGTGTTACTTGTACACATTGTCTAAGTACATTTATCATCACCGCCAAATGGCCTATATAAAAGGTGTCAACCTCATTGTAGAAACACACTAAGTTGAATGAAGAACTTCTTATTCCAACTCTCTCATTTCTTCTTTTCTTTGTAGTAATAGTAGAAGTTCTTAGTCTTCTATTTTCCTTCTCTAGTTTCTAGCAAGTTCCAACTCAATTCACAACAGTTAGATTTATTGCATAAATTTCATGTGTGTTTCATGTGAAGCTATATTAGTACTTTCTTGTATTTAATATATAATTAATTAGAATAATATTTTATATTTAATTATTAAGTTATAATAGTATAATACAATAATTTTTGGATGTATTTAGTTATTTATGCAAGTGGTTGAAGGTTTGAATCCTCCTTAAAGGCCAAATTAGAGGAATATAATTAATAAGTTGGTTTTTTTATACGAATCTACATAATTTAATTAAATTAAACTATAAAGTACAATAAATTTATATTGAGTACATAGATGAAGCTTATAATAACTTCCCTTCAGATGTAGAAACAAAAAAGCATGGTTGATAAACAACTAGATTTATATAAACATGAAATAAAAAAATTTGACTTAGAAATAGGCTTAGGACCTCCGAAAATAGATTTTGTTGCGGTAAAATTTGCTCAGAATCGCTAGATAATGCTTGATTGCATCGACATTTTTTGTGCCTAAAATGCGAAAGTGGAGCCCCAAATCAAAACCCTAAACCTAAGAACAACAACAACAACAACAATAATAATAATAACAACACAAAATCGACTAAAAATAACCCAAAAACTCAAGAAAACCCAAAAATCAACACAAAAATATGGGGAATGTACTCATGACGTTGAAACGATGTGATTACGTTTGGATTTGGGCTGGAGGTGAGTGTGATTTGAGAGAGAGAGAGAGAGAGAGAGACGGTGGCGTGACTGAGGTATGGATGGATGGGGTGATCAAAAAACCCTTATATTATTTGAGTATGTCATTACTTAACAGAATGATAAATATAAAAATTCAAAGACAACTAGGAGTAGCACCAATTGACATAAATATTAGGGAAGGACGGTTGTGGTGGTTTGGTCACCTACAAAGATGGCCTACAAATGCCCTCACTGGAAAACTTGACTCAATTGAAACTGCAGAAATACGACAAGATAGGGGTAGACTAAAGTTAACATGAGACGCATTAATTAAGAGGAATTTGAACGGTTTGGAATCACCATCAATTGCACTTAATCAAGTAAAATGAAAGAGTTCGATTCATGTAGCAACCCTAGTTAATTTGGGACTGAGGCTTTGTTGTTGTTGTTGTTGTTGTTGTTGTTGTTGTTGTTGTTGTTGTTGCTGCTGCTGCTGCTTGACATTGCACCCAAACATCTTTGATCGATCTTTCCTCTTCTTCAAAAATATTCTCTATTGATTCCGCTCTAAGAAAATCTCTAATGGGACCATGGATTTGGGTAGAAATTGATCCACTTATGATACAATCCACTTCGAACTCAAAAAATGGTCTCCAATGGGATCATGGATTGATAATGTTCATCTTATGTGGTATGGAATCAAAGCGGGGGTGTCTACCACAATGTCTACTTCTAGACATTGTGGACATTGTGGTAGTGGTAGACAGTCATGTCAAACAAATGGACTCTTTTAAAAAAAAAAAATTCAGGCCTTTATTAAAATTATAAAAATTGAGAATAAAAATGGCAACTCATCAATTCATGGTCTAAATCAATTGCCCATTGGATACCATTTTATGAGGTGAATGTCTATCTAGTGACACATAGGATAGACATCTTCTCCACATCCATGAAGTGACACCAATTCATGATCTAAATCCACGTTACCATTGGAGATGCTTTAACCACAAACATAGTCACTACAAATATCATTGCCGCTATCGACCTCTCATATTAGCTACTCCCTCCGGTACACAATAAGTGTCTTTTTAGTCATTTTGAAATATTTCACAATATTTATCATTTGATAGTTTCAATACACATTAATCACTTAATTGACTTTTATATCCTTCGTAGAAAAAGAAAATCTAATAATTACACATTAATAACTGGTGTATGTAGAAGTACTGGTGGGGTTATGAGAGATAAATGGTGATTTAGTCATTTAACTGTCACTTTTTCATCAATCAAGATAATTAAATGACTTTCTTGAAAATTGTGAACAACCTTAAAACGTCACTTAAAAAGAAACAAAGTGTGTAAATTAATTCTTTTCTCCGCTATTCCTAGTCCCCACAATACACTCAATACATCGTTGAGGCATGACCCACAAAATACCTATTTTTTAATAACTTAATTTTTGAAAACAAAAAATTGACAACTTAATTAAATAGCTAAAACAGTATATATGAATTATCACATGCATCATTCATGCACCACATTTGCATTATTGAGGTCCCAAGTCTAAATCAGAACTACTTGTAGGTAAGAAATGGTCAGCGTCCACGTCAATAATCTTTATTTTTCCCTTGTATTTCTTTCGAAAAAAAAAAAAACACAAATGAAAGACAATAATTCTCCATTAATCCAAAAAAGACAATAATTATCCGACATAACGTACAACTGGCGTTGCTTCTCAAATAAACGAAAAAATTACAAAAGTATTAATGTTTTTAGTTTAAATTCGGAAAATAAGGTTGTGTTTTTTTTTTTTTTTTTTTTTTTTTCGTAAGAATAGGCAATAACGCCTATGCGAAAAGCGTTATTATTTGAACCATCAATTTTTTGCTGACGTGGACGGTCCACGTAGGATGACCACGTGGATATGGGCCGACCGAATAGCGCCTATGGGTTGTACGGGTTGTCCGCCTCGCAATACGTGTGTGACGTTTACATGGGGTCTATGGTCTGTAGTGGATATGCATAGGTTGGGCCCTCGAGATACGTGCATGACGTTTGCATGGATTGTCCACCTCGGGATACGTGTCTAACATTTACATTACTTATCTACCTCGAGTTACGTGCATGACGTTTGGATGGTTTGCATGGACCGCAACAGGTTGCATGAGTTGTCTACCTCGAAATATGTGTTTCACATTCGCATGGATTGCACGAGGTTGCATGAGTTGTCCACACCTCGAGATATGTTGTATGACGTTTGAATGGTTTGCACGAAGATGCATGGCTTGCCCACCTCAACATACGTGCACGGCGTTTACATGTGTTGTCAACCAGGAGATACGTGTGTGACGTTGGCGTTGGCTTTACCACCTCGAGACACGTGCGTGACGTTTGCATGAGTTGCACGAGGTTGCATGGGTCGCCCACATCGACAGACGTGCCTGACATTTGCATGAAATCTCCACATCGGCATACATGGGTGAAGTTTTCATGGGTTGTCCACGTCGATATGCATGCGCGTTGTTTACATTGGTTGTCTTCCTCGAGATACGCGAGTGACGCGGGTCCACGCGGGTCGTCCATCTCCATATGCACGTGTCGTTCATAGGGCAAAAAATTTTGTATAGATAGCTCATTTTCAAAAGGAGTCATTCATAGAGTGTATAATTTTGTATAGATAACTCATTTTCAAAAGGAGCTATCTATACAATTGTCTTCCACCACTATGCATGCCACCTCATCGGTGACCTACTTTTGAAATTTCAAAGTAAAGTTTCATATTTTGGGAAATAAATTATATCTCCACCACTTTTGGAAAAACCCCCAGATAAACATCCTTACACACATATTTGAACCCTATGTACAATCCAAAGGAATTTGACAATGCGTATATATCCAAAGTACGTGTAAACGATTGTCACAAAACCATTATTAAATGTCTCTCGCTTACGTGTCCCATGCCTTGCTGGCTCGGTCGGTTCCAACAATCGTGGAGCAGTTGCTCTAACACCAAAATCTACGGCACAATCCCACTCCCTTTTTTATTGAACGTTTTGACCAACGACGAAAAATGTGCACATAACACAAGTCATAAAGTAACAGCTCGAGACATATAGGCATCGAGATACGTAATGTTTACACATTGGGCAACATCAACGGCTTTCAATATAAAATTGTGAGAATAAAAGCAATGACGATAATTGTATTATTGTTGTGTGGTGGAAACAAGTGATTCAACACGTTGGCCCCACGAGGGTCCCAACTCATCATCTCTCTTCGTCACTTATATGAACCAAAGAGTGCTCTATCAATCCATTATTGTAATATAAGCATGTGTATTGAATCTCATACTCGATTGCGTATAATGTTTTTTTTTTTAAAATATAGTTAGTGTTTTTAATTAATTATGGGGCTTACTTTTTAATATGAGGCTTGAATATTTAGTGATCATACAATGTAAACAATATATATAAATTAAGCTGGGGTCTTGAATAATTGAGGTTTTGTTTAATATATAGGGACATTGCTTCATACTTGTTGAGTCTGTTGACATGATTAAAAGTTAAAAATTAATGGCGGTTAATTAATTAATATGCGTTATAGAACACAATCATGTATTTGTCTTTTGTGAAATTGAAGTTCATATACTATAATCTTAATTACGGTAACAATAAATCTGTGTGAACTTATGAATTCGGACTCATAGAGTGTTTTTTAACTTTTTACAATTTTTATATTTTTAAAGGGTTTTGTAATTAAAAAACTAAATATTTAAAAATTTAAATTCAAATTCCTCTAATTTGTAGAGGGGTGTTTGAATAATAATAAGATAATTTTTGGAGGACAATTTTGAAAAACAAAAATATTTCGCATTCATGAGTTCAAATAGCACTACTACTATATACACTCGTATTTTTTACCACAAAAATATGAGTTTTTATACTCTAAATGCACAATAAACACAAAGTAATTAATAATGAATAATTAAATATTTTCTATTAAATCCCAAGATTCTTAGCTTATTAGCTGATGAATTGAAATATGTTTCTTTCTTTCTCTCCACTCAATCAATATTTGACAATTAATAACGAATAATTAATTAATATCACACACATTAGTTAATATATCTCCAAGAAAAGAATATTCTAAAGACGGCCCACACTCCCACAACACATACTTGACCACGTTACGAGAGTGAGTGAGCAATGCGCGTCACTCAGCAATTCTACTCCTCTTAATTAAACCCAATTAGAGTTAGTAAATTACCGAATTATTAGGTCTAATTAATCGAGCAAACCAAAAATAAAAGATTTAATCGTTTAAAATATTATAACTTTTCATAAATTTTATTATTATATCTTAATTAATCTTTTCAAATTTATTATTATATCGTAAACTTTTTATAGATTAATTGTTGAATTTATATCTTAAATCAAATTTTAACTTCAAATTTGATGATGTGACACCTAAATAATAAATTTAAAAGGCCACCTCATCACCTATAATTATTAAATAATTTTAAATTTATTATTTGAGTTTTAACTCATAAAATTTAGAGTTTAAATATGACTTTTTATACAAATCAATAATCTAAAAAAATTAGGATATTATAACAAAGGTGTAAAGGTTAATATATTATAATTAATTTGCTCGAAATAAATAATAATAATAAAATCGAGGGACAACCCAGTCCCCATTGGCAAACCAGTTGGAGGGTAAAAGCGTAATTTCCAGGACCAATCATTCTGACAGTCAGGGGAGGTGGGATATTGGATGCATTAGACTGACAATACTACCATTTTTACACGCACACACACTCAAACATATTCGTTACCGTCCCTTGAATTATGCATCGACTTAAGCACTCATATAAGCCGATGAAAATCTTAAGGATGCCAACAACTGCGTTTGAAATGGTTGTCATTATGGCATTTTCCAAACGTAATGACAGTGAACAACGCATGTTACTTAGAACTAGCACTATAAATACCTTCTCTCGAGTCATCCTCAACGCACTAGCCTGACAAACCTCTCATCTACTCTCTTCTTCTTCGTTGTCTCATTAATTTGTGGATTGATTTTCATTGAATTTGATCATAACTCTCATCAATCATGGCGTGTTGTTTAGCTCTACGCGCCGATTAGTGCCTCGGCGCCAATGATACCGGCCACATCGCCATTAATCGCAGGTTCGATCGATTATAAATATATCGTTCTTTTCTAAAAGAATCTGAGTTTGTGTTTGTTTGGTTAGTATAATAAGCTGCATTTGTTAATTTGTTCAAAACTTAGAATCGATCAATCGCATAGCGATTTGTGCATTTGTTCGCATCGATGAACATCTGGAGGCTTAGAATCGATCTCAGGAAGATCAGTTCTTCATCAATAAACGATAGATCGATCATACGACGGTGGTTCTGAGTTGCCTTGCATCTTGAGATGTGTACGGATATAGATAGGGATATGCAGATCTGACGAAAACGATTTCACGTGCTTCGTGAGTTGATTAATTAATTGACTACCGGCGAAGACGGCTTGAGAGTTGAGAGCATGTCTGTTACGCTTCGTTTTCTGAGTCCTGCCACCTTTTTTTTTTCAATGAAGAAATAACAATACGGCACTAGGAGTTTAGTCAATCCCACAAGTTAGTTCTTCTGACAGAGATTATCCCTAAAAAGTAAAAAACATAACTTCAGATCCGAAGTCACCGGATGTGAGAAAAAAGAGCTGCTACCAAGTGAAGTCAAATTACAGTAGTAAAAAGTAAGAACAAAAGGTCAATAACAGTAAAAGTGAAAAAAACAACAACCAGTTGGTCTGATTGGGAAATGACTTATTCCCCCCTTTTGTTTTTTTTTGTTTACTACTCGATTCCCTTTGACCTAGACCGCCCTTGTATTAATGCTGGTCCCGCCCGATACCACTTAGAAAATAAAAAATAGTGCGGCATAGTGGACCTACCAAGTACCCACCATTTCTGATCTAATCATGGATCTGAAATGATCAAAATGGATGGATGAGATTAAAAGGACGAAGAGACAGGGAGAAAAACGGCTTAGTTATTCTGTCGCCGTGCTCATTACTCATTAGAGATGTTTTAATTAGCATCAATTAGTACGAAGCAAATAAAAGTGGCCCAACAGAACAACTTTGTCTATACATGCAGTTATTACTCTCTCTATTCAGAAGTTATGATAGCGAAAGTATATTAAGGGAGTTCCACCAAGGGCACGTGGCGGGTGAAGAGGTTAACAATTAATTGGAATTCACGAAGTAAGGAGAGTATATTAGTAAAGGAGGGTGTTGCGACTTAGGACATTGAGTTAGGTGCACTCACCGAGCTGGACCACATGATGCATCTCGAGATGCGAATTGATGCTTAAAGGAAGTCATCGATCATTAATTTATCATTAAATCATTTTTGATAATATCACAAATATTTAAGGTGATTTTTAATTTAAGTTTAAATACTAATCTTAGCAAAATTTATACTAATCTTAACAAAATATTTAAGTTTATTATAAATCATGATAGTTATGCTGATCAATTGTGTCCTTCTACGCTCATTTAGGCTCATTGAATTTATTGTGATCCCCTAAGTTAAATCATTTAGGCTCGTGAATTTATTGTGATTCCCTAAGTTAAATGAATTTCAGAATCGTTTAGATCTACCATCACACTTCACTAGTACAAAAATTGTTCATTGTTCTCTGAGTCAAACATCTCATGTATCTGGCAAGAGGCCATACCTATGGTCATCTCTGCCGATGTAATTTCTGATCTCGAATGATGAAATGAAATTGCCTCTTATGGCTTAAAAAAAAAAAAAAAAAAAAAAAAAAAAAAAAAAAAAAAAAAACCAAATTGGTCCTCGTAAATTTATGATTAAAAAAAGAGATATGTGTCTTCATTTGCTCTGTTTTCTTTATTATTTTTGTCAAATATTGACTTGAATATGCATTTTGGTCTGATTTTGAGTCTCTATTGACACATTTGGCCCATTCGGTTTGCATGTGACACTGGGATTATAACATGGGTTAGGGTATTAGTCCCAATAGAGGGACTTGTTTGGTTGGGGTATAGAGGTTGAGATTAAATATGGGTGAACTTACTAAATTGCCTTCTTATATCAACAACAAAAAAATTCCTTCCAACCCTAACTCCCATTTATCCCCTTACTTCATCTTCTTTGCGTCACCTCCTCCGATGTGGTCTTCGCGCTTCTTCGAAGCCAGGTACTCTCTCTCTCTTCGTCTCCTCCGCTGTGGTATTGAGATATATATATATCGAGACGAAGAGAGAGAGGAAGAGAGAGAGAGAGAGAGCGTTTACTTGGAGAGAGTAAGCGGCAGAGGAGATGTGCGACCTAGGGTTTTTTTGTTTGAGCGACAAAGGAGATGAATGAAGATGACGTGAAGAGAGGAATCACTTGTGTGCTTTGTTTGTTATAATGAGGGTACTTTGGTCATTTTGGAGTCACCAACAATGGGATTAAATTATACCAACCATTTCATGGTTTTAAATTATCCCACTCATATGGTTTAAAATAATCTCATCATCAATTTAAAACTCGAACTGAACACCAGTACACTACTTATCTCATGCTATCCTATGAACCGAACATGCCTATTAGGTTTGAATTATTTAACGCGATTAGTGAAACACAATGTATACCCTAGACTAATTAAGTTAAGGTAGATCATTCCTTTGGAGTTTGGGGAGTGTGAGGTTTGGAGGCTATAGGCTTTGTGTATATTTTTGAAAACAGTAAAAGCTCTTTTACATGTTTATTAATAATTCATTTTTCCATGTTTTCAGTTGGTTAATTTATATATGTGTTTTTCTATTAGAAAAAAAAAAAAAACTTATAGACTTGGTCCACTATGATCCAATTTATTTATTTATTGTTATTTTTTTTTCTCGCGGTTACTCTGATGATCACCTAAAACAGTCACAAGATCAGGAGTTAATTGAAAATGCATTTCCTGAAGAGTTGTTAGGCAATCAAACGCAAAAAATATTTTATATTCCATGCCACTGCCACAGGTCCAACAAAGAGCTTGGTCACAAATTGGACATTTTGAATTAAAAGCCAAACAGGGCGCAGTTCAACAAAATTAATGCAAAATATTTCTTTTCCATTATTTAAATAGAAGTCAAATTTTGATGGACCCATGCTAAATCCTAAAGAATGAACATGATAATGCGAAGGGACAGAGATAAAAGAAAAAAAAAAAAAAGAAAAAGAAAAAAAGAATACAAGCCGATAATTTATTCCAATCAATTATGAGTTGCATTGGCACCTTTTTGTGAATATTGCATGGTATGTTAATTCGTACAAATAAATTGTGTATTACAAAGCCCAAAGTCATAAAATGAAAAATTGATATAATGTTTGAAAAAGAAGCTTTAATCATCTACTACAACAACATAATTTATTGATGAAAAAATTTCCAAGAAATGAATGTTATTTCCAGTAAATTTTTGTACTTCAATAGTTATGGTTAGAGTTTTCTCCAAAAAAAAAAAAAAAGATGATTATGGTTAATGTGTCTTGGATGGATTTCTGTCTAAGGTGGAGTGTTGAAGATGCGTGGATTGAAAGTTAGTCCCACATCCATTAAATGAAACTTCATAATGAAGTGTATAAGTGATGATCTCCCCTTAACTAGACCCTAGGCCTTTTGAGTTAAAACACCGCACTTAAGAGTTGAAGGTGTTTAAGTTGAGGACAATATTGGTGCTGACGGAGGTCTACAGGCTCGCGCACGCGTGTGTGGCGCAGCCGGGAGAATTTTGACAAGAATAGTATGTTCTTTTTCCTTGCTGGTTGTTGATGGTTGTATCCTCAGTTTGGTGTTAAGATCCTATATTATCCTATTTAGGAATTCAATTTTCTCTGCAAGTCTACAAAGGAAAAAAACAGGATTGGATTGCTCTATTGTAAATTTAAGTACTTCTTGAGTTATTAATCTTTGCTACCTTCTTTTGTGTAATGTGATTTTCAGGGCTGTCCTACTGTTTTATTAGAAGTTTGATAGACAAACAATCTTAGCATTCAAGAACCACCATAAGCACATTGCATTACAAGAGAGTAGCTATCTAAAAGTAAGAAAAGATGGGTTTCTGGACACTCTTTGAGGTTGCTACCATGCCTGTCCTGCAAGTCCTTCTCATCAGTGTCCTTGGAGCTTTCATGGCAACAAATTACTGGAACCTGCTTCCCGTCGACGCTCGTAGGCAATTGAACAAGGTATGCCCAAGTGTATCATACTATCATATATATGAAGCTGTCTAATTATTTTGATAGCTGGTTCTTGATTAATTTGGGAATTAATTAATGCAGATTGTCTTCATAGTCTTCACTCCTTCGCTTATGTTTGCGAGTTTGGCCAAGACTGTCACTCTTCAAGAAATCATTTCATGGTAAATATACATTTTTTTTTTGTTCTTTGCATTGGATGCTTATGTTATAGAACTCCATATTGCCTATTTAAAACTGTTGGATATGTTTATCAAGACTGAGTCATGAAGTTCTATTGATCAAACTATATATCTCTTCTGTTCATCTCATAGGTGGTTCATGCCAGTCAACATTGCCTTGACCTTTCTATTTGGAGGAATCCTTGGATGGATAGTTGTAAAGCTGCTTAAACCTGAGCCTCACCTTGAAGGCTTGATAATTGCTACATGTTCAGCAGGTATACATACATTACATATTTATATCAATCAAAATGTTTCTGCTCCTACTTAATCAATTGCTTCGCCGAAACAAGGTCTTCTTCGCTGATGAATTAGATCCTATTTCCAATTCATCATAAACAGGGAATTTGGGGAACCTTCTCTTGATTATTATACCTGCCATTTGCAATGAAGATGGTAGCCCCTTCGGCGACCACAGTGTTTGCAGCACCGTCGGACTCTCTTACGCATCATTCTCCATGGCGGTAAGGCATATCTATATATGGGATCTATATTAATTATAGGTTAGTATAGTGGATTTTATGATGGTTTTTTCTAACAAGATTGTTCTTCTACGACTATGCAGCTTGGCGGTTTCTTCATCTGGTCTTACACATACCATCTGGTGCGCACATCGGGCATTACTTATAGGAGACTCCAAATGGAAAAGTTATTAGCCTCCAAGGCGCCCAACAAAGATTTGGACTCAAATGTGGAAACCAAGCTTCTTGTGGGAGAGGAACCAGGGCAGGTCTCTGTGATTGTACCGGCAGAAAAGTCCGTCGATGATCATGTTGAAAGCCAAGCTGTACAAATCCCCACTTAACTAAGTCCTCACTTTAACTTCGTTCATGCGCACGTCTTCAAGATGAATGCCAATTCATTATGGTTTGAGGCTAACTAATTCCTGATCAATTCAGATTGCACCACAGTTCTCCTCGGCGAAAATAGTAGACGACGAGAAAGCACCATTCTGGGGCAAGGTAGCAGGAGTACTTCACCAAATAGTGGAGGAGTTACTAGCCCCTCCAACAATAGCAGCAGTAAGTTCAGTAATACAATAGACTCTCTCTCTCATAGAGTAATGAGTCTATAGATTGCATGTCATCTAACTGAGAAAATCAATATATAGGATTTTATTTACTGCATGTTACTCAGATTATAATGTGTCATTTTGGAATTTGACTGTGCTGAAAAGGCTGAATAAATCACTTCCTATTTGTCTCCACAGATTCTTGGATTTGTATTTGGAGCAGTGGCATGGTTGAAACATCTCTTAATTGGAGACGGCGCTCCCCTCCGAGTAATCCAGGACTCCATCAAGTTACTAGGGTAAATTAATTCTCTAGTGCATTCAAGCATAATTAGCTATTGTTGATGATATCAAACAAAGTTTTCACCCTCCTGTTGGTAACAAATCTACTTCTTTGTGAAGGGATGGCACAATTCCTTGCATTACTCTCATTCTAGGTGGTAACCTCACACAAGGTACATTATTAAGATAATGGCACAAAGTTCTCATTGAGTAGATTATTTTGCTTGTCCTTCAAATGCTTGATCACTAAACACTGAACTGACATAAAATTATATAACAGGTTTACGCTCCGCTAGACTAAAGCCTTTGGTGATTATCGCGGTGATCATTGTGCGATACATCATACTTCCAGTAATTGGAGTTGGCGTGGTCATAGCAGCCGGAAAGTTCGGCTTCCTTTCTGCAGACCCTCTTTACAGATATGTCCTCATGGTTCAATTCACCCTTCCGCCCGCCATGAATATCGGTACATTCTCTTCACATCTACGATAAACCGCAATCCTTCTCGTTCCTAGCTAAGAAACTAACTAGTAATTAGTATACTGTGTGACTCCTAAATAAATCTAGGACCACTACTGATTGAGCTTTCTAATTGATTGATTCCAACTATAAATGTAACTGGTAAACTTTGTAGATGTTTTCACCATTGATGAGAGTGAGCACATTGTGTTTTATAGGTACTATGACGCAACTATTCGATGTCGGTCAAGAGGAGTGCTCTGTGCTGTTCCTCTGGACATACCTGGTAGCATCACTTGCTCTCACCATTTGGTCTACAGTCTACATGTACATCCTTTCACAGTGATGGCAATCTCCTATACTCACAGTTGCTTTGATTTTGCCATCCAACATACATATTGTTCTTTCTTATATGCAGATTTATATTTATACAAATTTTGTTGTATTTTATTGGTTTGAAGGTAGTCTCCATGGAATTAGTAGATTGGATAGATCCAATCCTGCCAATGAGAAGGTCATACAAATTAATGGAAATGCTATATCTTTTTGCTTAATTATTTTCAACTCAAGCTAGCTAGAAATGATTGATTTGGCTATAGTTTTAAGCTCAATTCAACAAATAGTGAACAATATTATCACTAATTAGTGACAACATTGCTACATATCAAGTAAAAAAGATGATGTAATCAAATTGATTAACCCCAATCAAACTATAGAAGCCCAACATATATATACAAGAACTCAAAATCATATTTTTTCGATTCACCCCTAATTCCCTACACATGAATAATTGCAGTTCATCTAACATATAAAAAAGGTAAACAACGTAATATATTTTAACGTTTAAGGTTTTTTACAAATTTAATTTAATGTTTCAATTTTTACAAATATATCCCATCGTTTTAAAATTGTGTAAATTGTATTATGAATAAATTTGGGTTGATTTGAGATTACTTTTAACCTTGTTGTTGCAAATGGGAAGAATTTCTCTCAATTTATCATGTTATGGGCAACAATTTATAAGGTTGGAAACTTGGAAATGAGGAGATTTTAGGATAACTTTGTAAAAAACTAAAACATCGGGTTGTATTTGTAAAAAGTGAAGCGTCATGATAAATTTGTAAGAAACTTAAAACATTATGATGTATTTATAAAATCTTAAACGTTAGGATAAATTTGTAAAAAAATTTAAAACGATAGGATATATTATGTTATTTGCCCTAAAAAATGTGTCATTCATTAATCTGAAACTTCATCAAATATATTAGACAGTAGTAAATTAAATACTTGGATTTTCACTCCAATACGAGAAATTCATTTCAAAATTTCATGCCTCAATTAAGGTAGATCGAGGTTGTGAATTCAAATCTTGGGCGCTATCGAACCAAAGTAAGGAGGGGCTTAAAAAATTTTGGACACCTGCGTAAATATAAACAAAAAAAAAAATTAAAATCTTTTTCTTGCGCTGGCTTCTTGTAAGACAACATAAATTAATGTATCAGACAATTGGAACTATAGTAAGAAGAAATATGCCTACTTGGAGAAGTAGGCTTCACCTTCAAATGCACGGAACAGTGAGAGTCATTAGTATAACGGATCTTGAATTTGTCGGAGCTCTTTTGATTATAATTAGAGATGAAGAGAGCGTCGTTGAAGAATCTTTGGATGGACTTGGTGGGCAAGCGAGGAAAAATCTCTTGAAATATCTGACTATTTTGAGTTTGCTCCACCATTTTTGGTGGAATTAGCAGTCGTGCATCAAAAAGGTGTTTTTGCGAAACTTCCAATCTTATTGTTTTTCATTCCTAAGACTTGAACTCGAGTTCACATTAGATCTCAATCAAGACCAATGTACAACGACCCGTTTCAAGTCGTGTCAACAACCAACGGTACCTCAAAAAGGCCACGAACGGAGGAGTTGGACTTGTGGGCCAGATCAAGCGGTTAAAAAGTCCAAGTCGATCCTCAATCAAAAAATGAAGTTAAGGCAAGTTTGTTCACCAAAAAAAAAAAGAGCATCGCATATATAAGTTGGAGGATGAAAAATAGGGTAATGTTGGACATACTAGGTGAACACACGCCTTGGGCCACACTCGCCAATGTGGCACATGTTTGGAATGCGAGCTTATACATCTCGAAGTGCATATAACACGGTCGTCAATGTCAACCACACAGGCGAGTATGGTTCAGTGTGCGTGTGTTCACCAAGTATGTCTATCATTACCCTAAAAAAATACGTTAACTTGCCTAGTTACTTTTTTCTTTGAAGTGAAATAAAATTTTCATTAATTATCAATAGCTTAAAATAGAACGAAACATAGAGTCAATATCCTTAATAAAAATACATACATTGATTCCCTAATCGTAGTTACTTTGATAATTATATATGAACTAAATATAATTAGGTCCTCCCGTGGAGAATCATGAGTAAGGATCTTAACGGGTACCCACCAAACATAGAGTCAATATTCCTAGTTGGGGCTGAATGGTGCGACGGCTCTAAATCCTAAAATTTCTTCTTTGATTTCCTCCTTACGAATTTAATTTAAAGGGTTGTATAAGTACTTATAAATTAGTGATAGCATTGCTACATCAAAGTAAAGAAGATGATTTAATCACACTGATTGTGAAAGGCCCTAATTTTTGCAATTATTAGCAACAATTTTTTTTTTTTTTTTTGAAGATCTCACAGAGGTGGGAGTATGCTTTTTCCACTTCCCTACATCTGCATAGGATTCTTTTTCTTTTTATTTTTTACTATATTGTTATTTAATTTATATCTCAAAAGTACTTAAAGATACCCAAAAGCTATGTACAAAAACCCAAATTTCTCATAGCTCTAGAAAAAAGAACCCAAAACGTTTTCACTCAAAAAATTTGTGTGAATAAATTGATTAAATTATCATAACATTTTACAACCTTTGTTATTATATCCTAACCTTTTAAGTTTTCATTTTTTTAAAAAATTGGTTAAAATAACAAAGGTTAGGATATAATAAAAAATCATGTGTTCTTGTCGGTGAGCCACCTCCGGGTGAAAGGTCGCATTTTTCAGATATAGAACTTTTCATATTTGGGACTACCAATAACAACCGCCAGTTTTATGGTAGCTACGATCTACGCAGATGGCCCCTCCCACCCAATCTTTTTTTTTTTTTTTGTGATAACTCTTATTTCATTTGGATTGTAAAGAAATGGAAGTGAGTTTTTGATCTTCTTGGCCGTACACTTTGATTTTTCCTTTCCTTGTTGGGAGACATTGATTTTTGACACGCGCTAAACACGTTAGAGATAATCCCAAGAAGATTATCGTTTACTACATAAACTCTAGTAACGGCAAACACGGGGTCGATCCATGGAGACCAATGTTCTAGCTTAGGATTTTGTAAGAGAAAAGGAAAAGGCGGTTTTGAAAATGTTTTGAGAGAATGAATGTGAACTTGAGAATGAAAGTTATTTGTTAATGAACTCTAATGAGAAAGCAACCTAAACCTTTGGCATCTCAACCTCCATCAATCGACATGTAACAAATCCATTGGTCATCAATCTACACAAGTGTGTGCTTATTAACAATATCCTAGTGTAGGTATAGAACCAAACACGCGTTCAGATTCCTAGTCATCCACTAATTGATAGGCAGGGTACGACTACTAACTACTTCCCTAATCAATTCGTATAATGATAAGTGTATAATTAGGCATCATAATGTATATTGTTTAGTGTGATTTTGAACCATAAATCTCTATTTAGTGGTAACAGTCTCTCATTTGTGTGATTTACAGGTGTTAGGACCCAAAATGAATAAGTGGCGTGAATATTAGAAGAATCAGTCATGGTGATCAAGAGAGAGAAGAAGTAAGAATTCTAGGCCGTGGCTCGAGCCATATTTCTAGGCCGTGGCATGGAATCCAAGCTTCACAGCCTCATTTTTGTGTTTGTTACAAAAAACAGTGATCCAAGTCGTGGCTCGCTCTGTATAATGGCGCCGTAGCCCCGTTCTGAAAACCCTCTTTTTAGTCTAAGATTTTAAGAATTTCGTTTTGGGATAGATTTTTTAGGTTTTTATAAATAGTAACTCGAGAAATCATTGTTCCCAACCTTTGTTTATGAAAGAACATCAAGAATTTGAAGTTTTTCATCAACATGTCCAGCTAATCTCATCAATCTAGACCGGAGGTGGATCAAACAACTCTTTTGGCATCAAACCTATGTGAGATCTAATTTAATTCAATCTAATTGCTTTTTATTGGTGTTTTACTCCCTTTGGTATTGCTTAATTAATTAGGCTTAAACTTTGATTTAAACCTTGATTTATTGCTAGTGAGTCGTATGCATCCGTCCTTATGCAATAAGACCACACAAGTGGCAATTGACCATACCGATTGATTCACCCCTTTTGGGACCGGTCAAATACCTTAGGGATCTAGGCTAAATCGAAAGCATTTATACTTGTGATCCGGTTGTCTAGGTGTAGCGCCTTCATAAATCCTCATGCAATCAACACATTAAACCCAATTCGCGTAAGTACATGGTTATGTGTTTAGTTAGGGAAGTAGTCATTGTCGTACATTGACTACCGAGAATAGAAAGAGCGAGGACCCGCGTACTTTACCGAGGTCTATAGCTACTCTAAATTACCTTTGAATTGCATGTTTTATCTAGAGCGATGACTATAGGGTTGATTATGCTAATTGAGGAAGTTTGTGATACCGAGGGTTTATGTTACTCTTCTTAATTAATTTAATTACAAAGTATTTTCAATTTCATGTCTTTTGAATTCCCTAACCATTCGCTCTCAAACCTCTGTTTCTCTTTCTTTTAGAACCTTAGAAAGATTAC
This sequence comes from Stephania cephalantha, assembly GCA_039657325.1. Classification (NCBI taxonomy): domain Eukaryota; kingdom Viridiplantae; phylum Streptophyta; class Magnoliopsida; order Ranunculales; family Menispermaceae; genus Stephania; species Stephania cephalantha. The sequence continues at coordinate 45,203,276 of CM077574.1, forward strand.
CAATCTATGTGGGATCGACCTTTGCCACTATCTATAAAATAGTTAGTTTAGGAAATAAAATTTATTGACGCGTTTGATGCACGTCAATTTTTGGCGCCGTTGCCGAGGATTGATTTTTTCTTTCTTTGGTTTTCTTTTATTTATTTATTTTGTTTATCTAGTCCCTTGTTCTGAACATGTATGCAGGTAACCCCACAATGACCTCTTTTTATGTTGAGGAATCTGTGAACTTGGTATGAGCTCAAAGAAGTTAGGTTGTGGCGATGCATAGCTAGAATAGTGATGTTTCTCATACTTTGGATAGTAAGGATAAGCATATGTGAAATGAGAATAATTGTCACACTATGGTCGATTTGAAGACTCATACTATCACAATGTGAATGAGGTAGGTATGTTATATAATGGACATCAATTTTCTAACAGACATTCTTTTGTGCAATAGGTCGAGGTTTGTGAAATTTGTGATGATTATTCTCATTTCACATATGCTTGTCCTTACTATCCAAAGTATGATAAAAAATCACTATTCTAACTATGCATCGCTTCAACCCGACTTCTTTAAGCTCATACCAAGTTCACAGATTCCTCAACATAAAGAGAGGTCTATACAAGACATGATGAATGACTTGATCTTCAGCCAAGAATTACCTTTTCAATGAGTTGATCAACAGTGTCATGAAGAAATGTCTATACAAGACATGATGAATGACTTGATATTCAGAAAAGAACTACCTTTTCAACAAGTTGATCAACAGTGTCATGAAAAGAATAAACAATTTCAACAAAACACCTCCTTGGAAGATATGATGAAACAAGTAATGACAAATTAACAACGCTTACATGAAGAGTTTCAACAATTTCAACATGTGAATCCAAGGTTGCAAAATTTGAAAATTGAATTTAGTCAAATGAATACTATGCTTGAAAATTTGATTGACAAGAAAGAGTTGTGTATTAAACAACCAATTTTTTATTTAGAGGAGAATGTGAGTGTAGTTACATTGAAAAATATTGAGGTGAATGAGGTTACATAGGTTGAAGACTATTGGAGCAAAATAGCGGAAAAGCTTGATGTCTTTCAAACTGAGCTAGACATTACCATTGCATAAGATGAAGAGGAGGAAAATGAGGTGAAAATTGAAGTTGCTTCGGAAAAGTCGGAGGAGCCGCAAAAACAAAGCAAAAAAGACCAACATCTGGTGTTGGTGAAACCACCCACCCTCCCATACATATTTGTTGAATCTTACAAGGGGGTGGAAGTAAAGGAGCGTTTGCGGATTTTCTACACTGTCAACACCTTTGTGTTGGATGATCATGATGCAACAGATTCTTTTGTGTTAGAGGTCCCGAATGAGCTCCTAAGTCTGAATGAGGGCATGCATGTTTTATCGCCCAAAGCTATAGATACACCATTTGTCGTTGATATCTCGAAAGGAGAGGGCATCACGTGATAACTCATGCAAAGTCTAGCAAAAAACTTAAAAGAAAGGCGCTTGTTGGGAGACAACCTATCTTTATTTTTTATTTTCCTTGTATTTCTTGCATCTATTTTAGTATGGTTTAGTTTTTAGTTTTTTTTATTCAATAAAACCTTAACTTCCATTTCTTGGATTTTTGCAGGTGCTATGAATGTTTGATGAGCACCAGAGGCACTGGAGCACCTCGAGTTTCATCAAGTTTGACTTTGGATTATGTTAAGTGGAATAATTTGTGCATTTTTAGGGAATTAACGTATTATTAGGATTTTAGGTGTTTTGAGATTTGTTTGGGACATATATAAACTAACTTAAGTCGCCGCATTAGTGGCGGGTCTTTGAGTAGATCCAAAATCATAGACTTCCTTCCTTCATCTTGTTGATTTCACCCTTAGTTGAAAGACTTCGCGCTCGCAAGATTTGGTAGCAATTATTTAAGTTAACTCCTTTGCTTACTAATTCTTGCTCTTATTATGATGATTTTTTATCATTTCCCTAGTCACTGAGACCTGATAGACTTTTTCTTATCTTATAATGTAATTTACGAAACTAGGTTCAACTTCACACTTAGCAGTACTTGAGCAAGTTATTTCCCACTTACTCACTTTTATGTTCACTTTATCTCTATTCCACTTTCTCTTCAACCGCTTTCTATTTTTGTTCTTACTCACTTCCTGCTTGTATCGAACCTTGAGGACAAGGTTTTAGAATAAGTTTGGGGTGGCTTTTAGGTATTGATCAGTGTTGGTTGGTGTGTTAGGAAAATCACAAGACGACAAGTATTACAGTTACATTTTTGTTTGTTGCGTATTCCGTGGGATTGACTGGTATGGTATGGTTGTGTATCTTCACTTATTTTTTCCACCTTTCCATCTATTTTCATTATTTTTGTTCGTGCACCATCTTGTTATTACATGATATAGTATTTTTTATCCATTATTTCGTGACTACATATATATAATGTACTTAAGTTCACTTTAGACCATCTAAAATGATTTTAGTAGTCGCAAACCTTGTTGAGTGCCTTTGGTTATGGATGAGTTACTTAAGCCAATTATGAGACTTGAACTTTATTGAAAATTAGGAGAAATACTCAATCTAGAGTGTTGTTCGACATTGTTGAGATAGCATGTTTAGGGACCTAGTATGAGGTTGAGATTTTGTGTTGAATACCAAAGAGAGCAAGTGATCATAACTGTGCAAATGGAAAAATTCAGATTTCTAGGGTGCTGGAACGAGAGTGTAACCCACTCGAGGCGAAATCCCATGATTGAAACACTTTTGGGGGAAGGAAGTAGACCATCTTTGGATTTAAACCCTTGGCCTTAAGCCTACCCATCATTTTACCACTAGTTAGCCCATTTGAGCCAAACATAACCTTATTTCTTTGACTACCTATCATTAAACCCCTAGCCATTAGCCCTATATCTTTTTACCTAGTTGGAAAGTTCGATCAATCGTAGCGAAAGTCAGAATGAGCAAGTTTTGGAGTGAAATGTACAAAACCTCAAGTTTGGGGGTATTTTTGAGTAAAATAAACTCTTACCGACTTCAAAGAAAAGAAATATGAATTATGCTTTGAATTCAATGAAAAACTTATCATTTTGAGTAAAAAAGAGCCAAATTGAAGAATCGGTGGTTGAAAAAAGGGGAGGAACACATTTTGAGAATGTTATGTTTATCCATATAAACTCCTTGTGTGCGTTAGCTCTCAGTGCTTATAGTGAGGTTGATTTGGTTTTTTTTTCGACATTTGCATTTTCCTTATATCTTTTTTGGCACATTAACCCGACCCCATTACAACTTGCTTTAAATACCTATTGACCCCTAACTGTACTAAATCTACATTAGTGGAGAGTGTGGTTGCATTTCTCGCCTATGATACCCTCTTAAGTGTTGAAGCACTAATTTTTTCAAAAATTGTAAATTTGCGTGCTTGAGTATATAGGCCCAGAAAACTCTTGAGTAGTAAATGATCTTTGTCTCGACCGGGTCTAGTTCTTTGAAGTGTGATTTCTATTGATGTTTGGACTCCGTTTCTAAACAAATCTTAACTTCGAACCTCTTTGAGGAGATGGTTAATTTAGTGGCATTGGAGCCAAAAGAAACTCCACTAAAATTGGAATGGAGTATAGGATGGTTAGATGTTATTTAGCTAATAAAGTTATTAAGAGACTAGTTTGTTTTGTAGTAGGGTGTGTTGTCATGCATTCTTTTGCTCGAGACGTGCAAAGTCTAAGTTGGGGGGGGATTTGATAAGTGTATAATTAGGCGTCATAATACATATTGTTTAGTGTGATTTTGAACCATAAATCTCTATTTAGTGGTAATAATCTCTCATTTGTGTGATTTACAGGTGTTATAACTCAAAATGAAGAAGTGGCGTGAATATTAGAAGAATCGGTCATGGTTATCAAGAGAGAGAATAAGTCAGAATTCTAAGTCGTGGCATGAAATCCAAGTTTCACGACCTCATTTTCGTGTTTGTTACAAAAAGATAGTGATCCACGTCGTGGCTCGTGTCGTATAATGGCGCCTAGACCCGTTCTAAAGACCCACTTTTTAGTCCGAATTTTAAGGAACTTCGTTTTAGGATATATTTTTTAGGTTTTATATAAATAGTAACTCGAGAAATCATTGCTTCCAACCTTTGTTTACGAAAGAACATCAAGAATTTGAGGTTTTTCATTAACATGTCCGACTAATCTCATCAATCTAGATCAGAGGTGGGTCAAACAACTCTTTTGGCATCAAACCTATGTGAGATCTAATTTAATTCAATCTAATTGCTTCTTATTGGTGTTTTATTCCCTTGGTATTGCTTGATTAATTATGGTTAAACTTTGATTTAAACCTTAATTTATTGCTAGTGGTCGTACACATCCATCCTTATGCAATGAGACTACACAAGTGGCAATTGACCATACCGAGTAATTCGCCCCTTTTGGGACCTTTCAAATACCTTATGGATCTAGGCTAAATCTGAAGCATTCGTACTTGTGCGATCCAGTTGTCTAGGTGTAGTGCCTTCACAAATCCCCATGCAATCAACGCATTAAACCCAATTCGCGTGAGTTCAGGGTTGTGTGTTTGGTTAGGGAAGTAGTCATTGTCATACATTGGCTACCGAGGATAAAAAAACGAGGACCTGAGTACGTTACTTGTTCTATAACTACTCTAAATTACCTTTGAATTGCATGTTTTTTCTAGGTCAACGACTATATGGTTGATTATGCTAATTGAGGAAGTTTGTGATACCGAGGGTTTATGTTACTCTTCTTAATTGATTTCGTTACAAAGTATTTTCAATTTCATGTCTTTTGAATTTCCTTAACATACGCTCTCAAACCATTGTTTTCCTTTTCTCTTATAACCTTAGAAAGATTACCAATTTTTGTGGGATCGACCATTTGCCACTATCTACAAAATAACATAACCCAAGACACATGTCCGTGGGTTAACGCGATGACCGCTTTAGATTTTGTGAAAACAAAATACTCAGATAACTAATGACAAGCACACTCGACTTACCCTAGATCCTTAGGTATTTGACCAGCCTCGAAAGCATGTGAATCAACAAATAGGATCAATTGCCACTAGTGTAAGGTTTTCTACTTGATCCCATATGCAGTCAACTCATTGGTTATAGGTAATCCACTTAGAGACATGCAATTTTACAATATATTTAGACTTAACCTTAACAATCAAACAATAACAAAAACCTTTAATGACCAAAATCATACTAACAATCAAACTGAGAAGTCTATGCCTATTCCTGAGCCGTGAGGATAGTGTGGATGTCGCCACTTGTTGCTACAGCTTTTTCCAGACTTAGATTCCTCGTCCGATCCTCCCAGTTTCCTTACTATTCTTTGCTCTGCGTCCCAAAAACCTGTAATGATCAAAAGAGAGAGATTATCACTATAAAATAAAAAGTTGTAGTCCAAAATCATACTAAAGACTATACTAAACAATGCACAAATATGAACTTATTCATTTCTTCTCTTCTTGTCGTGAGACTTTCAATTTCCTCTCCTTGTAGAGAGGTTTGAGTTTTTTTCTCTCCTTATTGTGAGGTTTTGGAGTTATTTTAGAGTTTTTTAGGAAGAGAGTTATTTTTGAATTTATGCTCTAAGAGACAGTGCAAACTTCAATAATGTAAGCATTGAATCGACAAGACTCATGGAGCATGTCAGTTGGTAGCTGTGAATGGCATAAGCTGGAACTATCTGAGGCAAGTAGGCAACCCTCGACCAGTTCATACTCTAGGGTATTAGTTAGGTTGAATAAGCCATATTTTTTATTTTTTTTAGATCTACTGGTGTTGTAGAAGCAAACGAAAAACTTATAAGTTGCACATAAGTTTGCAAACTTTTAAGATGTCGATTTGATCCCCAAGGAGTGGGAGAAGGTTACTATGGATGTAATAATAATGAGCAATTTCTATGAATGGATATTTCAACCACCATTCATTATCAAAAATCAAAGTAATTGTTTACTAGAGAATTGATTCCATATATGGTTGGATATTTTACCTCTTACAGGATTAGTCTGACCAAAGCTTGGATACCTTAAAAGAAAAAAAAAAGAACAAACAAATCATTAACATATCCAAAGGAAGTAAATTAAAAAAAAATCAAAGTAATTAATTAATTAATTAATTAATCTAGATTTCTTTAATATATAGATGAATACCAAAACCTTTACCTAGTATTGAAAGGACCACCCATGGAACTATACACGGAATATACGGAGTGCTTAGAAACGTTAGAGGAGAAGCATATCATTCTTTTGCCGTCCGGGCTCTTTTGGGAATAATTGTTGATGAAGCAAGGGTTATGGTGGAATAAATAGTGTCACTTCTTGCACACCCATTGGAATTTGAAGATGGACTCTACTGGCAAACGAGAAAGAATCTCTAGAAATATGAAGTCTTCTGTAAATTGGCCAAAACATGAGAAAGTTTTTCTCTTCTTTTTGTTCGTGTTCTTCTTCTTCTCGAATATATGTATTTTCTTCTTAATTGTAAGTAATGGATGCATTCTCATCATCATCTTGTTCATTGTTTTGCTAATTAGTTGAACAATTCACAAAGTAATACGAATTTCGCATGAATGTCATGAAGCCGCCATATATATGGGGTTAAGTTAAAGACTGCAAAAAAGGTTAAGTTAAACTTTAATTAAAGTTGTAATTATCTATTTGTTCTATAATAAAAATTCTGAATTTGCTTTCCACGGTAAAGCTTTTTTGGCTCGTATCTTTTCAATAATGCCCCCAACCATTTTTTTTAATTGGTAATTAAATATGTAAAAAAAAAAACAAAAACAACCCAACCCTTTTCTACAAAAGTGGCTATTAATGCCACACTTTTCTAAAAAATAGGCATGACATTAGCCTTAATTACCCACACACACATATGGACTTCAAAAAAAATTGCACCCACGTGCGAAGCATGTGGGTTACACTAGTATATTATAAAAAAATTATAAAAAAATTATAAGTTGTAATAGAATCACGAAAATGCTTGTATACAGCTTACACAAAAAATACACATGTAAATCATTTTCGACGTTCAAATTTAATAGAAAATTGCCGTTAGATGGTTCTAGAGAAATTCGTTGTCAATCACAAAGTTTCTTTGTTTTTTTAGTAAGAGTCACAAGGTTTTTTTTTTTGTTTAGGTATGAAGTATAACTTAGTGAGGATTAAGTTGTTGTTATCAGTCCCCCATATATACGCACCAAGCTAGTCTTGCTTAAAGAATAGGATTTTGGTTAATTCATAACTTAATTTTCAATAGTTGTTCCAAGCATTTAAACAAATTTCAAGAACTGGCCAGTATTCCATAAATGACCAAAGTCATCTTGTAATAGAACATCAAGGAAATCATTATCAGAATATTTGGGATTCTCCAATTAATTTTATTAATTTTACTTAAAATATAACACATGAACCAGACAAATTTTCTTAAAAATTGAACAAAGGGGGTTTCAAGGGTTTGATTTTTCAGCAGAGGCAAGCTTAAGGGGTTGCACAATTGTGAATAAATCCAACAAAAGAGCAAAAAAATAAAATAAAAACCTATCTTGCTAGAAGAAGATTTCTTATAATATATGATGCTTAAAATAGTGACACAACAACAGCAACAACAATAACAACAACAACACTATAGCCTTAGTTTCAACTTAATTGGAGTCGGCTACGCAAATTAGTGACATAAGCACTAAATAATTAATGCAGAAAGAAAGTGCAAGTCGAATCTACAAGTAGAAATTCTGCCAAAAACTCACCTGATCGTTGAATGAAACTTAGGCAATTAGTGAAAAAAAAAAAAATTAGGAGCAATGAGGATTCAGAGAGGAAGCTTGATAAGGCCAAACGTGATTAGTGAGATTTAATTTGAGTTGTGAAGGAAGAGAGAGTCATTGTCGAAGGAGACACAGAAGATTGAAGGAAAACGCTTCATTCAAATTAACCTTTAATATATATCTACTTATATATTAAAAGCACGAATGATGTTTTTTTTTTTCCTTCGTAACTTGAAGTTGACTCTCCTTGACCAAGTCGACATCGTCTCTCTCGCTCTCTCTCTCTCTAAAGTCTCACGTCCTCTTCTTTATCGATCTACAACTTGATCTCTCCTTCTCCAAGTCTGATATCGTCTTTCGCACTCTCTCTCACTCCCCCTTCTTATTGGCTTCTTGGCTTTTTTTTTCTCTCTTTATCGAATTCCGTAGTCATGAATGGCCACAAAAGATGAGTCCTAAAACATATGTAGATCTAGAAAAGATGAAAATAAGTTACCATCTTGAACCTATGGATGTTCTCTATTCCGAGCCTCCACCTGCTTCTTCTAGTACTCCATCACAATAACCTAAAAACCCTTGTCGGCAAATCGTAAACAGAGCTTATATGTGATAGGCGAGGACATTCTTCTCTGAGGAACTTTTCTTTTCATTGTTGTATCACTTTGGTGTATTTTTATGGCTTATTTGCTTGCAATGATTTGTTAGGTAGGTTTTGAAGTTTTGATCTTTATAGGATACGAGGTTGGGATTTCGGTGTTATCCATTGTTTTTTGTAGTTGGGATAGCATATTTAGGAGAAATTTTGTCTCTTACTATTTAGTTAAGTGATATTTGGAATTTCTTATTTGGGATCTTTAATGTTGACAAATACTAATTTTTTTAGGTAATTGAAGGATAGCATAATTTGTGGATTGGGTGCCTGCATTGTTTATATAATCCATAATTTTAATGCTTACTCAGTGGAAGCGTTTAGTGTGCAGTCAATAGTTTAGGTATTCATTGATAGTTTTGTTATATCTTTTGATTTTGCTTATTTAGCACTCACCAATTTCATTATTAAGTTATAGAAAGCCTTTATTTCGATTATGTGATGAACACTGAACGCTTATCTAATACGACTTTGAGGATTAGTTCTTATTGTGAAGCACGATCGTGCCTCATGGTATATGAAGTTGCTTCTTAGTTCTCCTAATGTCATGAATGTTGATAGAAATAAAAAACTAAAATTCTTTGTTCAATTTTTTGAGTGTCTAATATGACCATTGCGTTCTTTTTGACTTTTTGAGTATGTTCAGTTTTTTGAAGTTAATGTTTGATTCTTTTTAGTATTGATGGATTCTTGTCCATGGTGATGCTTTGTACGAGAAATTCGATTTAATATTTTTATCTGTTTGTTGCTACCATGTTTTTGTTTCCTAGATTGATACATGGAATCTGATATGTACATTGATATGTATGTTTTTTTATTCAAAATGGGGTGATAATTCTTGTTATTTTAATTTGGTTTTTTCCATTCCTAAGAGATTCATTTATCTAATGTGTAGTTGTATAAAATATAGGTAGTTGTGTAACAAATATGGAAGTCGTTATGTACCATAATTTAAATTTAGTGTGCTTTTGGCATTACTATTACACGGTATTAATTTTCAGGTTAAATCAAACCAAATTAGATTGGGTTGTCGGCTTACTAGGTATAATGGAAATTAAGATTCAAATAGTTGTCATATAAATGTTGTTGTGCTTTTCTTAAATATGGGAAAATATGGGAAAGATTGTATTGTGAACATTAATCATATTATTAGTTTGACTTCTTGTAATTCCTCATTGCTATATTCTCATGTTATAGTGCTTTTCTTAGATTTAGGCTTCAGTTTATGTTCTTTTACTGCTTTCATAGATATAATTGTAGTTGTAGGTTAAATTTTGGTTTGATTTGAGAATTCTTGTTGTAAGGAATGCAGTTTCATTTAATGTCTGGCTTTGATTCTTCTTATCATTTACTCATGTTAGTAGCAAAAACACACATGCAGATATTGAAGACCTTGGATTACCTACCCAAAGTTGATATGTGAGACCAAGTTTTAACTTCATAAAGCTAGATCAATATTCTAGTCGAGGAAAATCTTAATGGACTAAGTTATGGCCAGTGTACGTACATGGACAATAGATAAAGAATTACAAATTGTTCACATGATGTCTCTTGCTTGAATGTAGTTTTATGACTTATTGAGATCAAATTTAATGTTATATTCTTCTTTAAATTGAAGTTATTGAATTCCCACCAGATTTTCACATTGATTTTGTACTACCAAACCAAAAGAGCAACATATATATCAACATAAAGTTAGAGAATTCTTTTTTTTTGTGCCCATCTCTGTTTAGCGAGATTCAAATTGATGAAGAGATCTCTCTGTCGTAGCCAACAACTAGACTCCCATCTTCTCTAGCTTGTCACCGCTTTAAAAGCTCAATATCTCTCACTTGTCTTCTCTATGGATATCGGTCATGTCTTTGTCTTCGTTTTAATTGCCCTGTCATTCACTCTCTATATGTTCCACTTTTACTTGGTTCATTGATTATCTATTTTTATATTATAATTGTGACTTTCCTTCTTGATCAGAGCTTCAAATTGCTTCATCGATGTGTTTTTTTTTTAAATTGATTTGTGTTTTTATGTAATAACTTTAATATGGGTTTAATTAAAGTATGAGATGGATGTCAATATATTATTTTTTGAAATAATAAAATAAGTTATACTATTGTTTCTTTTGCACACACAGATCAGTTTGAAAGTTAAGATTCCTAGCGATTACGTTAATCAGGAAAATTTGAAGTATTAAAATGCCACACAAACCTTTTTATTTGTAGATATATTGGTATTGCTGTAACCCATGCATGGATTATAAACTTAGCCAAAAAATCTTAAGCCTAATCCATCAAGGTAGGATTTGCAGGAACCATGTAGGTACGTAAGGTTACTTAGGATTAAGTCCACAAGTTATTTAATAGAGTGCACTAAAAAAATCTACTCAAATGGACGGTAGTGAATTGGTAGACTTCTAAGTATATGTTGTTGTTAATTATTTTTTGTTAGTATTTATCTTGAGCTCTTTGTTAAATATGAGACCAAACCTGCCATTTGATCTCATGCTCTTGGTTTATAAAGAAATTTGAGGCAATAAACATGTTGTTAACATTATAGTTTTTAATCTACGTTTTTTTATATGGACATGCACTCATTATTGGAAAAACAAGGTGTGGCGCTAACTTTTTTCTCGATAATAAAGATAACTTGTGACGCATTGATTAGGAAGGATTTATTGAATATTTAAAAACACACATTCAATTGCACTAAATCGAGCACAATGAAAGACTTTGATATGTAAAGCCAATAGGATTGAAGCTTTGTTGTTATTGTAGAGGTCAGTTGCAACTATCCGCATTTGTTGAAACTTTAGGAAAAGACCATTTGGTGAGCTACTGAGCTGCATTTCCTCTTTAACTTGTACTTCGTCATTTTATGAATTAAGATATATATATATATATATATATATATATATATATATATATATATATATATATATATATATTAGCACACTTGCATTCATTTATAAGTAATTGTTTGGGATTTTTTTTGAATGGTTTGGAAAAAAATTGCATTTAAATTAAAATTTTGACTTTTATTTGCAAATGGTTAGAAATTGATCGCTCGCGGGCACGATCGTGCGTAGCACATACCTAAAACTAGTATATATTCACATAACGTATTGAAATACCAGATTTACCCTTCTGGGGATTGCTAGGCGTAGATTAGAAACGCACATGTGAATGCACATCGCACTCTGATTTGCGCGAGATGTACCTCAAGATGCGCATAATCACATCTCGAGGAGAATCACCGCGCATCAAAATGCGATGTGCCATCTGGAGGTCCCTTTTTATTGTACGTTTAAAACTTTCCTTTCTAATTTGGACTCTCCTCTCTATTCTTCTACAATTAGGGTTGCTTGCTGCTCTACCAAGTTGTGAAAGGCCCCTCTTCACATCAACGAAGGATTTACACAAAGAACACATTTGTTCCACCATTGAAGTTCACTGAATTTGTTGGCAATCATAATCGTAACTTTAGCGGGTATAAATTCCCTCATTTTGTTTGTTTGGGCAGTAGATTTGCACAAGTTGATATCTAGTGAAATCTGGCTCGATGAGTTTCTATGTATTATTTTCTTGGTTCTTGTGAGAATTTGTTTAGAATCTTCATCTGGGTATCTCATTAAAGGTGTGGAGTTTGGGAAGGACTAGCAATTTCATCTTCCTTTATTGGGTTACTCTTTGAATTTGTTGGGAACTTATGTATATCCATTGTTGTTTTGTGGTGAAGGTTTAGGTTTTGATTTTAATTATTTTTGTTTGGTCAAACATTGTTAGGTTTCTTCTAATTTGGTGATGATTTTTTTTTTGAATTCTAGTGTTGGTATTTTAGGGTTTCTTGATGTTTGGTTTTTATTCAGTGAATTTGCTTCTCTTTGTTAGAGAACAACTTGCCTCCTTTTAAGACTTTAACCTCCGACATCTTATACAAGTGACCCAATACCAAACCAGTGAGCTTCCAACTTCAATTACATTTCTCACCGCTAGACTGAAGAAATTGTTGATTATTTGAGGGATTTCTTCGGTCCTTAGTCGACAAAGAGGAGACTAATCCCTTATTTTTGTGGGAAATTGGGACCTGAAAATTTGTCGTAAATTTGTTTGCATTAAGTTGTGATCAGATCGAAAAAAAAACACTCCTAATAGTTGAACTCTAGATAGTGTTTGTAAACACACAGATCAAGTCATTACAGAATACAAGAACATCATTTCTTCAATCTCAGATTATCTCCCTTAAGAAGATAACTGAGTATCTCTAATTTATATACTCTGTGTAACATCACAAATATACATACCAGTTGTTAATCACACGTCCTAACCCACTCTATCTGTCTAACTAATTACAACGATTAGCTGGATAGTATTGATACAATACACCTCACTACAGTTACACTCAGGTACACATTATCACTCAATGGTTGATGCTAACATCCCCCCCTCAAATGCAGGGGTAGTATACCTACACCAAGTTCGATTCAAAGATAAGTAAATCTTGAAGTAGACAATGGTTTAGTAAAACCATCAGCAAGTTGATCAACAAAAGGTGCATGAGCAATTGTAAGAGCTCGTTTAAGGACCTGATCACAATCAAAATGGATATCAATCTCAATGTGTTTGTTCTTGAATGAAAAACAGGATTATGAGCCAGAGCAGTTGCACTCATGTTGTCACACCACACCATAGGAGTATGTGGAAGATGAAAATGCAGTTCATGTAGAAGAGACTTGATCCATTGAAGTTCAAGCAGAACATTGGCTGAGCTCTATACTCGGATTGATCTTCGATCGAGCAACCACACTTTGCTTCTTGGAATGCCATGACACTAAGTTGCAACCAAAGAACACTGCAAACCGAGCAACAAACTTTCTATCTTCGATGGAAGACGCCCAATCAACATCTGAATACCCCGTCAACAACAGCTTAGAACCAGACTTTAAACATAAACCATGAAGAAGAGTACCCTTCAAATATCGTAACACTCTTTAATGCTTGCCAATGAAGAATGGAAGGGGACTGCTGAGACTGGCTTAACTTGTTAACAATGTAAGCAATATTAGGTCTTGTGTTCACAACATACTAAAGACCTCCCAAGATGCTTCGATAGATAGTTGGATCAGAGAAAGCTGAGGCAGAAGGCTCACTCAGCTCTTTATGAACTACAACGGGTGTATCAACTGGTTTGACATTCTCCATACCAGTTTTAAGAAGAAGAGTGTTGATGTAGGCTGGATTAATTAAGATATAATCCAAATGAGTCACTATGAACTTCAAAACCAAGGAAAAGACTCAAATCACCAATATCCTTCAATGCAAATTTATGATTAAGAGAGGAACTAAACTGCTGAATCATGGTAGAATTACTCCCAGTGATGATAATATCATCCACATACACTAGGACATAAAGGGTACCAGTTGAAGTGTGAAGAATGAATAAAGAATGATCAGAAATAGAGTTTTTGAATCCCCAATATAGGAGATGTTGTTTCAGTGCCTCAAACCAAGCTTGTGGAGCCTGGCGTAGTACATACAAGGCTTTGTGTAATCGACAAACCAATCCATCATTATCAGCAGTAACAAAACCCTCTGGTTCATTAGTATATACCTCATCCTTTAAAGTACCATTTAGAAATGCATTATTAATATCAATTTGTCAAAGTTGCCAGCCAAAAGTAACAGCTATAGAAAAGATGACTCTTAGTGTTGAAGTCTTGATGACAGGACTATAGGTTTCAGAGAAATCAACTCGTGGTACCTGTTTGAATCCCTTTGCAACTAATCGAGATTTATAAAGATTGATTGAACCATCTGAATTACGTTTGATGGTAAAAATCCACTTGTTTCCTATAATGTTTTGAAAAGAAATAGCTGGAACTAAAGACCAAGTTCCATTTTTAATTAATTCTTTATACTCTTGCTCCATTGCAGCTTTCCAATGAGGAATCGATAAAGCTCTCTTTGCAGACTTAGGAATGTTATCTGGTGATGAGGAGATAGTAGAGACTAAAGACTTCTTCATGCTAATACCATTCTTCGCCCTTGTGATCATATGATGATTGTTAAGTGGAGGTACTGATTGAGGAACTGGTGAGGAAACTGGTGGATCTATTGTTAAAGTGATTGGAGAAGTATTATTGTGGACAAACTCCGGGACCAAAGGAGTATGCGAGTATGTAGGAGTAGCTGGAGTAGACACAATTGGCTGAGAAATATATGGGATAGCTATTTCAGTAAGAGACCTTTGTACAGTTGAGCTGAAATTGTTATCCACATGACCATCATAAGGTATAGGAAAAGTAATTAGTGGACTTGTAGGGAGTACAGCAGTACGAGACTATGTAGACGAAAATAACTGAGAATACGGAAACTCAGTTTCATTAAACAGGACATGACGTGAGATATATACTCTACCAGCAGCTGACATGCATTTGTATCCATTGTGTTGTGAACCATATCCAAAAAATAAGCATTTCTCTGATCTATAATGATACTTGTTGGTGTTATAAGATCTTAGATAGGAAAACAAGTGCATTCATACACCTTTAAAAGAGAATAGTCAGGGGGCACTTGATACAGCTTCTGATAAGGAGATATGTTGTGTAGTACCCTAGTAGGAAAGCGATTAATAAGGAATGTAGTAGTTTCACAGGCAGTCCACCAGAAAGATATTGGTAAATTAGCATGAGCAAGCAACGTTAAACTAGTCTCCACAATGTGTCTATGCTTCCTATCCACTCTCCCATTCTACTCATGTATGTAGAGGTAGGGGTGTTGGAATATAATTCCATTGGCGTCCAAAAAAGACTTATAACACTATAAACTCTCCTCCCCAGTCTGATTGAAGTTTCTTGATAGTAGCTCCAAATTGATTTTCTACTTGCAGTTTAAAGGTTTGAAATACTTTAAACGCATCGATTTATACTTCAATGGAAAAATCCATGTAAATCTTATGCAGTCATCAATGAAAGATATGTAATAGTTGAATCCCTCAATAGAAGAGACAGGAGAGGGTCCCCATACATCTGTATGTATCAACTCTAAAATAGTAGAGCGACACTTATTTGACAAAGAAAATGTTAAGGCATGATGCTTACCAAGAGGACAAACAGAACAAAATTAAGACTGAGATGCAGGAAGTTTTAAATTCACACGGGCAATCTGTTGAAGAGTTTGAAGATGTGAATGTCCCAACCTCCTATGCCACAGTGAAAATGGTGATTGTTGTCAAGCAAAGTACACAGAAGGAAACTTCTTTGAAAGAGCTGTGTTGTTATGAAACTGGTACAAGCCATCTCTTAGCACTCCTTGAAGCAAAATCTCTTTAGTTATTGAATCCTTCACCAAACAATGTGAGTTAGTGAATTCCACATTATTATCTTTTGTAAGCTAGGAGATACTGGTCAAATTCTTTTTAATTTGGGTAACCACCAAGGTGTTTGGAAATTTCAATTTTGGATGAGCTGAAAAAATATGTGCTGAGCCAATATATTGAATATCTAAAGAGTTACCCTTACCAATAATCAAAGATTTAGTACCTGAATATGGTGATGATTGAGACACACAAGAGGCATCGGGAGTGACATGGGAAGTAGCACCACTGTCAGCATACCAAGAACTGTCCATTACAGACTCATTAGAAGGAAAAGTAGAACCATTGTGGAAAAAATTGCCAAACTGATTCTGTGAACTAATAAAATGAGCACTATGAGGACCATTAAATCCACCTCTTTGTGATAAATTGCCATGAACTCCCCAACACCGCTTAATCCTTGTGCACCCATGTAAGACATATCAGCTCTATAGTAACAAATAGCAGCTGTATGACCAACTCTACTACAAATTTGACATTGAGGTATGTTATTGTTAGGAAACCTGAAACCTCCACGTCGTCCTCCTCAGCCTCTTCCTCTATTACCAGTGTTGAGATTTATATTACCATTCCTATTTTGATACTTAACATTGTTGGTGTTCTAGTAGTTGGTACTTCCATTTTTCACCTCAGTAGAATTAACTTGCGTGGGAGAATTTATATGTAAAGACTTAATTCCACTTATAGCTTGAATTTGATTCAATTTGGCCTCAAAACTTAACAGTGAACTTTATATTTCTATCCAAGAAACATCTCACTTTTCTTGCAATACAGTTGTAATAGGTAGATAATCACCATCAAGTCCAGAAAAAAGTACTAGAAACCAATTCAGAGACTGAAATTGGTTCTCCAGCAGTGGCAAGATTATCAAACAATTCTTTCAACTATCTCAGATATTTAATCATCTTTTGATTTCCTTTCCTAGCGGTTCTCAGACTTGTTTTGTACAATTCAATTTGTGCTCTATTCTGAGCTCCACATAACTCCTCAATCGACTTCCACAATTGATTTGCAGAATAGTTTCTTGCAACTTGAGTTGCAATGTTAGATTCAAGTGTGCATAACAACCAACTATACAAGATTCGATCCTTTGAATACCAATTTTGATACTCTACACTAATGTCTCATTTATCATTCAACTTTGGAGGACATTTGACAGTACCAAATAGAATTCCATCATAACCTATTCCTTGAATTGCAGAACTATCATAGATTTCCATAACATGAAATTGTTCTCTCCTAATTTGATTGAAACTATTTGGTTTAAAGAATTACCAAATGGAGAGATTACCGATTGGTAATCATTGGAGATTCAGATGAGTTGATAGATGTTGATGATCCATCTTGTTCTGCCATCATTGTATTACTCCATATCTTCTTTTTCAACAATCTTTGAAGCTTCAACAGATCTTTAATGGCGACTAGCCATGAAGCTCTGATATCATGTAAACACACAGATCAAGTCACTACAGAATACAAGAACATCATTTCTTCAATCTCAAATTATCTCCCTTAACAAGATAACTGAGTCTCTCATTTATATACTCTGTGTAACATCACAAACGTACATACCAGTTGTTAATCACACCTCCTAACACAATCTAACTGTCTAACTAATTACAATGATTAGCTGGACAGTATTGATACAATACACCTCACTACAGTTACACTCAGGTGCACATTATCACTCAATGGTTGATGCTAACAGTGTTCAAAATTTCATTATGTTGATTTCAATAGTTAGTCTTGAGCACTGATGATTTTATTTACTTTATAACATTGTAGGTTATGTGATTTTTGTACTACCTTTCTTTAATGCTGGCTAAAACAATCAACTGTTACTTACAATGCCATTTCAAACTTTTAAGTGCGAGTCCTTATGAAATAAGTAGTGATAGGTCTCACTCACACCACAATACAACATTCCAATTATTGTCGAAAAAGTTTTTTTTTCTCATAATAAATTGAAGCAACCATGGAAATTCTCATGATAAAGTACCCATGAAGATGTGCATTGTGTTGTCAACATAAATTCTTTTTGGTGAGGAAAATATCTTCACCATTTTTGATAGAGCAAGATTTTTCTCAAGATTCACATTTTCATTTGTAGTTTGTTAGTTCAAAGGTGTGCAAAAGGTTAGGTAAGTGTTGTCAAATTTCACGAATCCATTTTTAAGTTTTTTGAGACTAAAGAAAGGAAAAATTAGGAAAAGGGAACATTTCAAATCTAGCTAGCAGAAGAAGATATAATCATTTTCATGAACAACATCTATTGGTTTCCATGACTCAACATGATATTTTTCCATATTTATTTTAGGTAACAAAGAGATTTGGCTGGGAACATTCTCCCATACTTAAAATGAAATTACATTTCGAAAGGCCTCTTTAGCAAATGATCAGCACGAGTTATTCTCCCTGAAAGTATGTCAAAACATCATTGTCCAATCCCTTGCAACCTCCTCAATATGTCATCTACCAGAGGATCGCGAAACAGAACTGCAAACTAATTTGAGAGAAGACTGACAGCTTCCTTGTTGTCCAATTCCATGAAAATTTACAGATGCACAACAAAAATTAATTTAAATAAGTAAAATAAGTTAGGTTTTTTCTTATTCCAAAAGTAAGGCAAAACGTTTTTTGGAAATGCGTTATTAGTTGGAGAAAAATCACATTGTTGAAAATACATGAATGGCGCATTCGGAGAATGCACCATTCATGTATTCTATATAGTCCCACGTGGCGTCGACGTGTCGTGCTCAGAATACACGAATGGCTCATTCTTCAATCGTGTATTCTAGAACAATCCACGTGGCGTCCACGTGGATTGTTCCATAACGTGAATGGCACATTCTCCAAATGCGTCATTCGTGTTATGTTGGTCCGTGACTGTCCTCTTCGTCGAGAACGCAGGGAATATATACCCTGCGTTCTCAAAAATACGGGCTAGGGAACGCAGGGTATAGGTAGGGGGTCAGATCGTTAGAGGGATTGAATGAGGTTTATTTAATGGTGGTTGTTGGTGGGTGTAGAAGCAAATAGATAGTGGTTATGAGAACGTGAAAAGAGACGGAGCAGCAGAGATAGAGCGAAAGAGAGGGAGAGAAGGGGACTTAAGAGAGAAAGAGAGAGTTGCAGACTGTGAGATTGGTGGAAAATCTCGAGAGATCGAGCGAGTTGCAGACCGAGAGAGAGAGAGAGAGAGAGGAACTCGAGAGACCGAGATAGGGAGAGGGAGAGCCGTGTGAGAGAGAGAGAGAAGATCTCGAGAGACCGAGAGGGGGAAGGGAGTACACCATGTGTGTGTGAGAGAGAGAGAGAGAGAGAGAGAGAGAGAGAGAGAGAGAGAGAGAGAGAAGAGAGAGAGAGAGAGAGTGGCTGGGAGAGAAAGAAAAGAGAGAGAGGCTTGGTGGTTGTGGGTAGGTGACCGTGAGCCATAGAGAGAGAGAGGGTTGGGTTGGGTTGTGGGTTGGGTCAATTTTTTTTTTTCAAAATATTGATAGAGTTAATTGGTTAATAGTGTTGGGTAGTGATAAAGTTGGGTGAGTTGGGTCAGTTGAATTGTGAGAGAGTTGGATTTGTTGGGATTTTTTATGGTTGAAGAGGTTGTTAAAACTGAAGAGGTTCGGATTTTTTCATTTTATTATTAAAGAATATCATTGTAGTTAGTAATATTTATTTAAATAAAAGCTAACTTTAATGTTTTTCTTTTCTCAGGGAATATCAAATAGAAGATCAAGATAATTGGGTTTTTTGTGGTTGAAGAGGTTGTTAAAAATTAAGAGGTTCGTATTTTTTTAATTTTATTTTTAAAGAATAGCATTGTAGTTAGTAATATTTATATAAATAAAAGCTAACTTATTATTTTTTTCAGGGATTATCAAATTGAAGATAAAGAAAAAAAAGGGAAATTAGTAAGTACAAAAATTTATTTATTTAAGTTTTATTATGTTTGACTTGGTATTTTAGTAAGTACAATAATTTATTTATTCAAGTATGATCCATACTAATCAATTTTCATGCCACCATTTTTTAAACTCTGATAAGAAACTAATCAAATAGTAAGCATTATTAACTAATCATATGAGTCAAGTCAATATAACTTGAAAGGACTACTTGAATTAGGCGTTAAATGTAGATATGCTAAGTGTATTACTATAGTATTTTCCATATTTTTACAACACTAGTAGTCGAATATATGGTTGAACGCGTTCGTAGATTAAGCGAGAAACCAAAGGAGGAGAGACGTAAATTCTATATGTATGCATCTCAATTGGTTAGGAGCAAATCTTATTTCAAATCATGACGACACATTAAAGAGAAATGAGGGTACATCACATCACTTATTCCGACCAAACAAAAGACTAAGTTCCTGAGCAATAGTGTTGCCCGTGAAGCTAGTTCTTTAAAATTTTGTTTTAGAAAGTTATAATCCATTGACTAGTTGTTAGCAAATTATAACATAACTCTGAGTTTAGGATTTTGTAAAGCATGCATGAATGTGATCAGTGGTTACCTCCACCTGTGGAGTTTGTTTGTTAAAAATAATAATTTTATGTGGAGTTTGTTTGTTAAAACAAAATAATTTTTTGTTTAGTTGTTTTTTTTAACATATGCCCTAATTAAGAAAAGTTTGATTGCGATTTAAATATGAGTTATTAATTGGTACTTCATGCAGACGAATGAGTATGCTCTGTAGTTGCGCTATTAAGGCGATCCTCTACATCAGAAAGTTTGATTGCGATTTAAATCCGCAATTTGATCAATGAATGGCGTTTGATATATATGCAATCTTTTTTACATCATCATTGTTCAATAAATTATGTAGGTCATGGAACATAGGAACATCTCATTTCTCTTTTATGCGAACGGTGAAGTTGTAAATGGTAGGAACGACATTACGTACAACGTACCCCCATCAACAGTGTTGATGTTTAAGTTTGGGACAAGTAGACAACAATTGATGGATCACGTGTGTAACGCATTCAATATCTCATCTACGGAAACTATAGTAAGGATGACTTATCGTCACGCGATAATCCTCCTAAATTTTTCACAGTATTTTGTCCCCGTATTGCTGGAAGACGCGACGCACTTCTACTTGATGTGGACGACAGTCGCCAATCTACCATTAACTTCAAGGGTAGATATTTATTTAACATTTGAGCCAATCGACTATTTTCAAAATCATACAGTTCATTCGCAACTAGTAGATGAATATGTCAGCACGCCAGACACTAGATCGATGATGGAAAGATTGCATATGTAATCACCACAACGTGATGATGAACCCAACAACGATGATGACATTAATGACACGGACAAGGATGTACGTCCCCCTGAGGATGTTGCACCATCTGTCGATTGGGAAAACCTAAATGTTGTTACGGATGACCCAAGGTATGAACCTCCAGGGACGGAAAACATGCAAGATGATGAGCAATTTGCTATCGATGAAGAGAATTTCATGGAGGAAGCAATTGATGATGAAGTTCACCAACCATTGCCGGTGTATAATGAAATCGATCGGGAGGTGGCTAACTCCACTGCGACTCAACATTCTCATCAACAAACTTGGGGGGACATGTCTAAATTTGATTTGGAAATAGGGATGTGCTTTGAAAACAAAAAGACTTACAACATGCCGTCAAAGTATGACATGTTAACAGACATTGTCAATATCATGTGATGGAATTGACTACAAATTCTTGGGCGATCAAGTGCAGAAGTGCGCAAACGGATGCATATGGCGTCTCCGTGCTTGTTCGCGAAGAAAACACAATTATGGGAGATCACTCAATTAGACGTGTCGCACAACTGTATAAATCCCGACGTAGAACGCGGTCATGCCCAACTCGATGTCAACATGCTTGCGTGAGAGATCCAAAACATTGTCCAGATAGATCAAACAATAACTATCAAGACATTAATACAAATAATTAAGGGAAAATACGGACACGAATTAAACTACAAGCGAATGTGGGATGCCAAAAGGAAGGCAGTTGCAAACGCATTTGGAGATTGGGATAAGTCATATGCTAGATTGCCAAGCTGATTGGCGGCTGTGAAGATTAAGAGTCCGAGGACAACAATTGAGTGGTCACATAGACAATGGGCTTCTGATGAGAGAAGGACTGAGTATCCTCAATTTCGTCGTGTATTTTTCGCATTCGAAGCATCAATACAAGCTTTTAGGTTTTGCCTACCTCTTCTTCAAATTGACGCGACTTTTTTATGTGGCAAATATAGTGGTAAGATAATGATTGCCATCTCTATTGATGGTAATGGACACATACTATCGGTAGCATTTGCTGTTGCATAAACTGAATCTATGGATTCGTGGGGATGGTTTTTAAGGATGTTGCACAAACACGTAACGGATAGAGATGGTATTTGCATTATTTATGATCGTCACCCTGGCATTTTGGAGGCGGTCAACACACCGACCAATGATTTTTATACCCCAAAAGGATACCACCGTTATTGTCTGCGACACTTAGTCAGTAATTTTAACACAATTCAAAAATGAACCCTTGAAAAAACTACTTTCTCGAGCAGCTGGTCAACATCAAGTTCAAAAATTGAATGCGTGCATGGAGCGATTTGCATACTTATCATCGCGAACCCCTCAATGTGTGCAATATGTCAATGCCATCCCCAAAGAACTATGGACTCAATCGCATTACGGAGGCATGCGGTACGGATGGATAAATTCTAATGGTGTTGGTATGTATGAAATGCAAATTTTGTTTTGCATTCAACGATTTAGTTATCACCGAAGTAATATTACTTACACGAATTTATTTTTCAATTGTAGAGTGTTTTAACAGTGTATTGAAGAGGGCTTGATTCTTGCCAATAACAGCGATGGCTCAAATGATTTACTATAGATTGGTGACATACCATGATCGACGTAAAAAGGAAATCAATGAAGCAATCTCAAACGACTAATCGTACACAAAATATGTCACGGATAAACTCACACAATACGAACAATCTGCAAGGAGGCATCAAGTCAATTTGATAAATCGTGACACATGTGAGTTTGAAGTGCTGACTGGACGACATGGAGATCGCATGTATAAAGGCAATAATACCCAAGTTGTCATCCTGAAGGACAGCGTGTGCAGTTGCAATGAATGACAATCGTTTGGTTTCCTTTACTCACACGTGTTAGCTGCATGTGCCTTTACTCGAGTGAGCTACTCGCAATTTATTGAGCCATACTACCGGATAGATGATGTACGCGCAATGTTACTCCTCTAATTTCAAAGCCATTCCAGATGAGAAATATAGGCCGACTTTTGCGACGAAGATCATACCGGACCCAAGGTGCAGACGTGGCCGAGGGAGACCAAAGGGAACGTGAAGGCAAAACGAGATGGATCTTCCTAATGTTTCAAGAGCGTTGCGATGTGGCATATGTCATCAAGAAGGACATAGAAGAACAACATGTCCTAATAAAGACCGTGATCGAGTCCCTACTAGGAAGAACCGATGCGACATTTGTTGTGCAGAGGGACATAATAAAAAAAATTTCCAGCCAGAGCTCAATCTTCCAATCAAAACCAATAGTCCATTTTGTATATTGTTTGTTCATGGCTTAAGTATGTAATTTGATTATATTGAACCTTTTGAAGTATCCAGAATTTTTCGTCATGATATGTTTAGGTATTCGTTATTGTTTGAACCTATAATAATGAATTGTGGTGACTTTTCGAACAACACGACTAATTTTTTAAAATCCCTAAATTGTAATTTGTACACCAATGGATCCAGGTCCATCAGATCCTTCACTATTACATCTCCAATCTACACACAGATCCTCGCGAGCGTGGAGGGGTCAGGTAAACTTTTTAAGATGGATACATCCAATGTTCATGAATAAACGTATAGTATACATATATATTGACATCTTATTTTCAATTATAAGGTATAAGAAACATTGTGCGTGCGTCGAAGACGTGGTGTCGTTGATTGAACGAGGGAGTATCATTCTCGAATGATCTCATATCTACGTTCCAGTGGGTTTTATGGGATTTCACGCGTATCATTTTTCAGCCTTGATTGGGCTTTGATTACTGCATTCATTGAGAGATGGCGCCCAGAGACACATACATTTCACATGCAATGTGGCGAGTGCACTATTACACTCCAACATACAGTATTCGCTCGGCTTACCTATCGAAGGTATGCATGTGACGGGAACCACCGATACAGACTATGTTGAGGTGTGTGAAAGGCTACTTGGTCGAATTCCTGTTGGAGATGACCTTCATGGAAATAAACTTAAAGTCGAATGGCTTGAACGTAACGTACTAGCTATACATGATGACAACATGAGGAATCGGTGCGACGTTATGTTCGATCGTACATACTCCAACTTATCGGTGGTTTTCTATTCGCCGAAAAGTCAAATCGATATGTACATTTGATGTTTATACCGTTGCTCGAGGATTTTGAAACAGTTGGACAGTATAGTTAGGGGAGTGCCTGTTTGGCTTTTTTGTACAGTGAGTTGTGTCGCGGATCTCGCGAGGGTGCACATGAGGTTGCAGGCGCGTCAATTTTTGTACAACTGTGGGCATGGGATAGAATTCCATTCATAGCATCAAGGCGCCTGGGTGTTCCTAGAGTTCAACCTCGAACAATGGAAGGAGAAGAGATGCTTAATGACGTCCATTTGGGACACAAGTAATACAAATGTTATATTGTGATTTCTATAATATTAACTCCATTTTCATTTTACTAATTTATAGTTTTCTATAGATGGATCGATGCATTTTCTTATGAGTGAACACGTTTTATCATCCGGATGTACTCGACTTCGAATGAGGATGAAATGGTGTGGCAACCTTATGATGAAGTCATCGGGTCCCTTCCCGAATACTGTACTGACGGTCACGGTAGTTGGCTATCGACGTGTCCTCTAATTTGTTTCTACATAGTCGAATGACATCGACCAGAAAGAGTTTTTAGACAATTCAGAATGATACAGGCCATGCCACTAAACTGTGATTACGACACCCGACTGCATCTCATCGAGATGCGATGATGCGTTCAAGAAAATTGGGTGGCTTTTCACGCAAACTATATACAAATGTGGGAAAGTCGTGGAGACACCATAGTCACAGCGGAACAAGAAGAAGGACACGATCAACAAGACTACATGACGTGGTATCGATCAGTCATTAGAAGATTCACTGGACATGACGGGGCTTTACGTGACTATTCAGTAACCTTTAAATTATTATTTTATTTTCCTCATGATTTACATCTTAAATTGCGTGTACTAAACTCCTATTTTTTATATCAGTGTAACTTGGTGCGTCGACTAGCGAGTGTTCATTGAGGATGGGTACGAGCAAGGTCTTGCTACGCTTGATGAAGACATCAAAATCTTGGATGAAGATAAAAGGCAAAGGTCTACTCTATGGAATAGTGGAATTGATGTCGAACAAGCCATAAATGAGGAGAATGAAGAAGAAGATGATCGTGGCGAATCAAATAGAGATGTGAGAAGAAGAATAACACAAACACAAACTGTGGGTGGGAGCACTAAACGACCTCGTCCACCACGTCTATTTCGTCGGACAGAGACTGCTGCTGAGAGTAGCAGACGCTCTCCTCCACCACGTTCATCTCGTCCGAGAGCGAGAAGAACAGAGACTGTTGGTGACAGTAGCCAACGCTCATCCCCACCATGTCATTCTTCTCATATGTACATTCATACATTGTCCCCAATGCAACCAGAACCTCAATTGTTTGTACCTAGTGCACCGATCTTGAATCTTCCTCCTTACCATTTTGATCCTTATGCACCCAGGCTGTCGTCTTCATATATGGACCATGGAATGCCTAGACATCTAATGTATCATTCATTGCTTCAATACATGCCGAGTCCATTTACTCCATCATGGTATAATTACAATATGTCATATAATGGAGATGACTCATTCATGAACCTATTAAGCATGCCGCCGCCTCATGTTCCTTTCGGCCAACCACATACAGGAAGCCAGTATTTTGGAACGGTTCAACCTCTTATTTTTGGAAGCATTAGTACCATATGTGAGTCGAGTGAACCAGAGGAAGAACATCAATCGACTCAACAAAATTCAATGCAAGATCAGCAACCTCAACAAACTCAACCTGATGTACAAACACAACGTCCAACTCGACATAGAGTACTTCCAGTTTGCATCACGGAGCAACAACGTCAACGTAACCGTCGATAGACCTTTATGATAAGTTTTTTTGATGTCTAAGTGATTTTTTTTTCAATTTATATCTTAGGTGAATGAAGTTGTATACAAGCTTTTTCATGGAATGAAATCATACTTTCAAAACTTCCTTATTGTTTTAATTTTAAATTCTAGACAAAGAGATAACGTGGTTTTGGCTTTTAAAGTTTTTCATCTACATATCTCTTCTTATGATTACGAGATATAAATAAGACAAAACTTTAAAGAATGGGTTGCATGGTTTGTATGGGTTGCACGAGTTGCCCACCTCGAGATATGTGCGTGATGTTTGCCTGTGTTGCATGGTTTTGTAGTAGATATGCATGGGTTGCCCCATCGAGATACGTGCGCGACGTTTGCATGGATTGTCCACCTCGAGATACGTGCGTGTCGTTTGCATGGGTTGTCCACCTCGAGACACGTGCATGACGTTTGCATGGTTTACTTCGATTGCACGAGATTACATGGGTTGCCCACCTCGAAATACGTGCATGACCTTTGCACGGTTTGTATTGATTGGACGAGGTTGTATGAGTTGTCCACCTCGAGATACGTGCGCGACGTTTGCATGGATTGCACGGCACACTTGCGACACGTGTGTGACGTTTGCATGAATTGCACGAGGTTGCATGGGTCGGCCACCTCGACATACGAGCGTGGCGTTTGCATGACTTCTCCACCTCGAGATACATACGTGATGTTTGCATGAGTTGTCCACGTCCTGATACGTGCGTGTCCTTTACATGAGTTGTCTACCTCAAGATAAGTGCGTGACGCGGGTTGTCCATCTCGAGATACGTACGTGACGCGGGTTGTCCATCTCGATACGCACGTGTCGTTTGCATGGGTTCACCACTTTGAGTTGAACAAATTAGTCATTTTGAGAATGAGTAATTAAGAGCTTTTGTATTTTGTATAGATGGCTCATTTTCAAAAGGAGCCATTCATTCCACCTCATTAAAAAGAGCCATTCTTTCCACCTCATCAAAGAAACAACGCATGCATCCACATTATCATCAATGACTCTTTTTGAAAAGGAGACGTACCTTACTTTTGTAATTTTAAAGTAACCATCCTTATTTGATGAATAAAAAACTAATGTGACCTTACTTAGTGAAAAACTCCCCAATTCCACAACCAGCTGCTTATAGCCTCGACTCTATGCTTGATGGAGGCCATGTTTCACTCCCCACAGTTCAGCAGTAATTGGGGTGCAGCAACCCAGTTTCGATTGGAAATCCCAATGAAAATCTCCCTTCGTATCGGGGCAGACCCCCGCTGCTGTAGCTTTCCCTTCCTCCGGACGAACTGCTCCATCACAATTTAATTTCATCCAACCATCATCTAGTGGTTCCCACTTGCATTGATCCCGTGATGCAGATTGCTTTAAGAGTCCATATGACCTCAAAATCTCATCCACCTTGTAATAAATCGACCGAATCGTCTCATGCCACGAAGCAGATGTGTCCCCAAACATGCAGTTATTACGCCAGAACCATAAACTCCAACACGTGACGCCAAAGAGTGTCTTTCGATAACGATCGCCTTGTTGAAGATTTGTCACCAGCCAGCTCTCCAGGGGTAAAGAAAAGAAATTGGATGAGGTGGTCGAAGGGATAATGGCCGACCATACATGTCTGGCCAAGTGACAATCCCGCAGCACATGGAGTGTGGTTTCTTCTTCTTGACAACGGTCACACAAGCCATTCCTCCCTTACCATTCTTCTACAACATAGACTATTAGTAGGCAACCGATCATGCAGGGCTAGCCAAAGGAAGGTACGAATCCTTTGTTCCATACTCCATTTCATCTCCCTAGCTAATGGTGGCTGAGGATTAGTGGTGATCAGTTCATAAGCATTGGTTACTCAGAACATTCCTCTCTTATCAAACATCCAACTGATGCGATCAGGTCCTCTCCCTGAATGCGGCACTGGCATCACCCTAATTTTCTCAGAAATCGCCAACGGTAACACCTGTCTAAGTTGTTGGGGTAATCATATTTGATGCTCAATAACAACTCAAATTTCCCACCAACTTGGTGCAGATCGATGCTTCTCACGAGTCACCACCTTCGTCAACATATCACCCGGATTCTTATCGGTGTGAATCTTCTTCGGACTCATCTCATGATCATTCACAACTTCTCGAATCCAATGGTATCGGATATCAATGTGCTTAGTGCGGCAATGATAAGTAGCATTCTTGCTCAAATCTAGAGCACTCGACTATCACAAGTTCATCGCATACCCATCTTCTTGCTTCAACCCCAACTCTTGAAGGAATCTCTTCAACCAAAGCATTTCTTTGCTTGCTTTAGTTATAGCAATATATTCTCGCCTCTCGTCGTGGACAAAGCAACACACTTTTGCAATTTTGATCGCCAAGATAGAGCTCCCCGCAAAAGTGAACACATACCCCGAAGTAGATTTTCTCGCCATCAAGGTCACCCGCCATATCTCGAATCTGTATATCCCTCCAAAGTAGGTTTCGAGCCCCCAAAACATAAAGACATCTTCGAAGTACCTCTCAAATATCTCAAAATCCATTTCATCGCTTCCCAATGAACTTTTCCAGGATTTGAGAGAAATCTGTGACCACACCAACCGCGTGAGCAATATCCGGTCTGGGTGCAAACCATCGCATACATCAAACTCCCAACTCGCAGAGAGTAAGGAATATCCGACATCTCTCGCTATATCTATAGAAGTAGAGGGACATGATTTCTTGCTAAGTGTGAAGTGATTAGCAAGATGTGTGCTAACTGGCTTAGCATTGTTCATATTGAATCTGCTCAAGACCTGCTCAACATACTTTTCCCCGTGACGCCCATAACTTTTTGGATCTCCCGTCACGAATAATCGCATGCCAAGAATCTGTTTTGCGGCCCAGTGTCTTTCATATCAAAAGAACTAGATAATTCTTTCTTCAAGTTTCCAATCAAGGAAACATCATGCCCCACTATCAACATATCATCAACATAGAGCAACAAGATCACAAGCTTCCCATCTCGAAAATTTCTTGAAGTAGACACAATGATCTCATACTGTTCTAGTGTACTCTTGACCCATCATGAAAGAGTCAAATTTCTTATACCACCGTGTGGAGCTTGTTTCACCATACAAGCCCTTCTTCAACTTGCAAACCAAATGTGTTTTTCCCTGTTACTTCAAATCCTTCAGTTGATCCATATAAATCTCTTCCTCCAAATCACCATGGAGGAATGCGCTCTTCACATCTAACCGCTCAAGCTCAAGATCCAAGCTAGCAATGTCACCCAAAATCACTCGAATAGAACTCATCTTCACAACAGGGGAAAAAATCTCATCAAAGTCAATTCCTTTCTTCGATTGAACCCTTCACTACCAAACGAGCTTTATGTTTTACTAGCTTATCTCCATCTCTCTTCAACTTGTACACCCATTTATTCTTCAAAGGTTTTCTACCTTTTGGAAGTTCCACCAAATTATAAGTATTGTTCTTCTTCAAAGAACTATATATCCTCCCGCATTGCTTTCATCCATTGAGCTTTGTCCTTGTGAATCGAACTCCCGGAAGCTCTCTCGCTCCCCCTCTTCTCGTAATTGTAACATAATTAGAACTGGGGTACCTAGTAGAAGGAAGCAACCCTCTCTCGCACCTTCTAAGTGAAGGTTCAACTAAAGTGTTGGTGGAGGAGTTTGCTCCCCCTGCTCAAAGCATCATCAACTGTTCCGCACATCAACCCCATGTTCTTCAAATGAGTTTCCCTCATGTGGCATCGTAATGGAAGAAGACTCCAATCCGTAAACATCATCATCATCAACTATGATTTTCTTTGATGTCTTCAAATCTCGCTATGGTCTCATATTCATGAAAGGCCACATCCCCGGACTCGACAATCTTTTTCTTCTCTGGATCCCATAACCTATAACCAAACTCTGCATCTCCAAATCCCAAGAGGATACACTAACAGGTTCTATCATAAAGTTTCGCCTCTGCTCCTTAGGCACATGCATAAATGCCTTGCATCCAAACACCTTCAAGTGAGAGTAAGTAACATCTTTCCTGCACCAAACTCTCTCTCGGAACATCAAACTCCAATGGTGCTGAAGGAGAGCGATTCATCAAGTAGCAAGCAGTACTGAGAGCCTCACCCCAAAACGACTTGGGCAACTTAGCCATTTTTAACATACATCTGACTTTATCAAGGATGGTTCTGTTTGTTCTTTCAGCAACACCATTATGTTGAGGAGTACCTAATGCTTTCTCATGTCCGATTCCATGTTCTGAGCAATAATTCTCGAACTCCTTTGAAGTGTATTCTCCCCCGTTATCACTACGAAGGCACTTCAAAGATACGCCTTTTTCTCGTTCCACCATCATATGAAACTTCTTGAGGTACTCAAGAACCTGACATTTTGTTCTCAACACAAACACCCAAACCTTCCGTGAAGCATCATCAATAAAAGTAACAAAGTATCTCGCCACCTCCCATAGTTTCCACATCAATGGGACCACAAACATCGAGTATACTAACTCAAGTAAATTTCTTTTTCTTTCGATGATGAAGAAAAAGAAACTCTATGTTGTTTACCGAATAAGCAATCATCACAAGGGTTCAAATATTTACCTTTGGCAAAGGGAATGTGAGACTTCTTTGCCAACACCGCAACCCTTTCTCACTCAAGTGACCTAGCCGCCTATGCCACGTATCCGGTGAAGAATCATCTTCAATTGCGTTCGTGTCACCTCTCCGACGGTCTTCAATTGAGTCTTGTAAAGTGTATAGCTCAATTTTCCTCTAGCAACAACAATTGAGCCTTTGGTGAGTTTCCACTCCTTGCCCCCAAAGATGTTGTAGTAACCATCTAGGTCCAAAGCATGAGTAGAAATCAATTCGACGCAGATCCGAACATGTCGCACATCTTTCGAATTACCGTGCAACCCATATTTGTCTGCACAAAGACATCTCCAATGCCAACTATATCTCGCAAAACTGTTGTTCCCCATCTTTGCCTTGCCAAAATTCCCGCTCGATAAACAGAGAAGAAATCCTTCCTCGGAGTAGCATGGAAGGATGTCTTTGCGGATCAACAACCCATTCACTATCTCGTATTAGTGACATGACCTCGATCCTCAACTAAAGAAAGCACAACCAAGTCTTCAATTGCATCCGATATAAAATTGCGTAGTGGTATTCGATCATTCGCTTTATTTTGATTTTTCTCATCATTCTGTTCTCTTTTCCACACTTTACAATTTTTCTTTATGTGTCATTCCTTGCCACAATGATAACAAGAGAATTTTCCTTTTCCTTGAGACTTGCCTCTAGATTTACTCCGCCCCCCGGACCTCTAGACTAACTTCGCCTCTATGTTCTGCAAGTAGTAACAAGAGCTTGTGAAGTTTCAATGCCTTTATCCTTTCTCCTAGTCTCCTCACAAAGAGACTATCCCGCACTATGGATGAAGACAAGACACCGCCCTGGAGCAGAATTACTTAGAGACACCACCAAGGTTTCCCAGCTTTCTGGCAACGAGCTCAAGAGTAAAAGTGCTTGTAACTCATCCTCAAGCACAATCTTCATAGCACTTAATTGATTGATCAATGCTTCGAAATCATTCAAGTGCTCTATCATCGACCGCCCATCTTTGTACTTCATATTAACAAGCCTTCTAATTAGAGAAGCCTTGTTCTCGAGCCCCTTCCTCTCACACATATTCTCGCAATTTTCTCCACAACTCCCGTGCATCAACCTCTTTGCTTGACATGGTGATAAATACCGATATCGATCCACTTTCGAATAGTCCCAAAGCATAGTTGTTTCTGCAACTTCCTCCAATTAACATCAAATATTTTCTCTCGGCTTGTTTTGTCCAAATTCAAATGGATCAAATAAATCCTTGCAATAAAGATGATCTTCCATCATCGGTTGCCAAATTGAATAATTCGTAGCCGTCAACTTGACCATATTGCTTGATTTATCATCATCATCCACCATCTTGATTCCCACAAAGATTCCCGGAACACGAACTAACCGCGCTCTGATACCACTTGTCAGGTTACTCAACAAGAAAGTAACCCCTTTAACTCGAGAGACATGATGAATAAAATCCACTAAGCCACGAACAATGCACCAAATCAATCACACCACAAAGAACACAAGATTTAACGTGGAAAACCCTCCAAATCAGAGGAAAAAAAACCACGGGCCAAACTCCGAATAAATCCACTATATGAATAAAGAGTACAAGAATCTCAATTGAGGAAAATACAATATAACTCCTTCAAAGAACTTGAATGGTCACACCAAGATCTTGAAGAACTCCACCTTCAAATTGTACCCTTTCTTGATCACCAAGAAACCACCAAAGACTTCGCCATGCGAGTCTTCGATTCAAGATCTTGATGTATCTTCAATGTAGAGAAAATTGTTGTTGCATTCACCGCCTTGAACGCACAATGTAGAAGAGAGAAGAAAATTACCAAAACACACAAAAGTGGCTTATTAGAAGAATCGCAATTATTTTGTGTGGGGCCCAAAAAAACCAACATAAGTTTCCCCCCACGTACCTACATTCGACACATAATCGCTCACTTTACTGTCCATATTCCCTTCATCCTGGATAGCAAGTGCCAAGTTTGATAACTCCTCTGTATTCTCTACTCATTAATTTGTCTCCCAAAATCGGACATTGTTCCCATCTCCAAGGCACCAAGAGATCCCTGTTTTGAAAAGTTCCCAATTATTCCTCATATTTCTCCATACCATGGATGCAAGACCATTTGTCAGAGATCCCTGTTTTGAAAAGTTCCCATTTCCCTCTTAGTACTTTGTCACCCATAATCGGCCTCTTTTCACTCTTAGGTGTGGAACTCCCAACACAATTTAAGCAGGAATGCCCGATTTTGGTCTTGAGATTTCCTCAGTCCTAAGCCCCCGACATCTTTGTTTGAGCACAGTGTATCCCAGCTTAAGAGAGATATTTTTCTTTTGTCCACGGTTGACCCCCCATATAAAGCTTCTAGTTAGCTTATCCGCCACATCACATATGTGCATAGGCAGGCGGGTTGATTGCATGAGGAAGGTCAGTATAGGCTGTATGCATGCCTTTGCCAGTGTTACACGACCCGCCAAGGACAGTTGCTTAGCTTTCCAGTTTGACAGTTTACTCCGTACCTTCTCAGTAATCTCATTGTAGGTATTCTTTGTGACTTTCTCATGTAACCAAGGTGCCCAGATTATTGGTCATCCCAAAGCCAAACTCATTGCTAATCGCTTTCCTCAAATCTTCGGCTACATTCTTTGAAAAAAAATATCTTGGTTTTCTGATGATCACCCACAGAAATTCCGCAAAACTTGTTTAATTATGTTAACTTGCTCAATAGAGGCTTCTGCGAACAAGAACGTGTCATCTGCGGAGAAGAGATGGGAAATGGGCGGTCCTTTTCTCCCCATTCTGATACCTCGCCATTTACCTTCTGCTTCCGCTCGCTGGATTCCTTGTGCCAAGGACCTCCATGCATAAGACAAATATGTACGGAGATAAGGAGTCTCCTCGTCTTATCCCTCTTGAGGGCGTAAAGGGTTCGGACATTCCACCATTCCACAAGACTTGCATTTGGCTAGAAGAAATACAGCTCATAAAGCGTTGTTGCAATTTCGCCGAGATTGGTAGAGCTCCTAGGGTCTGCTGAATAAAAAACCACCACAACCGATCGTAAGCTTTCTCCAAGTCGATCCTTATGCCATCCATTCGACTTTCCCGAATTTTCGTCTCATCGAATGAATGACCTCTTGTATGATAATGGTATTGTCTGTGAGATTTCGACCTGGTATGACTAAATTAATTTCCCAATCAATATTCTTTGTCTGCAACAATATCGGTCTATGGTCCGATTTCAACATGGGAAGGTGGGTCACCGTGCTCTCCGGAAAGGATAATCTCCAGGCACCATTACGCAGACCACGATCTAAACACTCCTGCAGTCGACCTCGAGACTAGGTGAATCTGGTCCCTACATACCCCAAGTCTTGAAGCGAACAGACTTGCATGAATTCATGTAATTCCTTGCACTTCGATTGATTAGCCCGTGCTCCACCATATTTTTCTTCAGCCTTTAGGTACACATTCAAGTACCCAATAATCAACCAAGGCGAATCATCTGGGATTCGAAGGTCCTTTAATTCGGTCAATAGATGCTTCCTGTAGTTCACATTAGCAGAGGCGTAAACAGCAGTTCCGAGGCCTTCATTTTTTTCCTTCCTCTAACGAAACAAAATCCATTGTTTCTCTGATTTAAGTACTTCCACCGTGATTGTGTACTAATCTCGAAGTAACCATGTAATGACCTTAAAAATCTAAATCGTGTCACGTGCCATTTCAGAGTCGTACGTAAGACCCAATTATCATGATACACATGTTCAATTCTCGGGCGTCGACACCGATGTATGTTATTTTTGGTTGATGCTTGTATTATTTAGTATACAATTAATGGGCCTAAGTTAGTGTAGCAAATTTAATAGCCACATTAATCTAGAGATAAAAGAAGTCAACTATTGATGTCAATTAGGATTGGTTAGTGAGACAAGTGTTTCAACATACACCATTAGACATGTCTCGGGATACGTATGTGAAATGGATGAGTGGCTATAGTTCAATCATATCCATTCACCTATAAAAAAAGAATTTAACTAAAGAAAGTGTATGGTTGAGATTAATTGGTCACTTTAACCATTTAAGTAAAGTGAGAGAGATAGAGATAGAGAGAGAGAGTAAAAACTCTCATTTTCTCTCTTGTTGCAAACGGTGTGTTGGGGGTGGAAGAAGAGCTCATCATTTGCTTCATTGGAGATCTTGACTAATTTAGGTAAACAACTCTTAACTTTCTTTGGTTTTGTTGTTTGATTTAATGCTTAAGGTTAAGAAATTCAATAAATTCTCTATTTTAAACTATTTTGGGATTTAAAAATTTAAACTTTAAATAGGCTCAAATACACCTAATTTAATGTAAATTGATACCAAGAGCTTAGGAGAGCACTGTCGTGTAATGGTGTCAGTTTTGGGAGCGTGTCGGAGCCGCGAGGGCGTAATAGTGTAGATCCGATGTAAGTAAACCAGCTAAGAAATGCACAATATTTTATTTTAAGCTATTGAATATTGTTGTTCATTGCTTTATTATCTATCCTTGGAGTTCCATTATGATTGAGTTGTCCGAGGGCAAGTGAGTCTACAGTGATCTTTGGAAGGAGTGGCTGGCTGAGGTAACATACCAGAGTCATGACCTCGGGATGCACTGCACTGGATACTGATTCTTGACGGGGTGTGAGTTCTTAGCGTGGTTGTCCCATGAAGTCTCACTATCTCGTGGGTTTAGGGTTTGTGAGTGTACCAAGTCCTAGAACTCGAGTCTTGATGGTTTGCCAAGACTCAACGACCTGTTGGTCGAGACTACTTGCGCATCCCTGACACTCATGTATCGATTTCTTTTGATTTATTTACTGTCTTTTATTTATTCATATGTCCTTATACCTTTCTTTCTATCTGCATGAATATAGACTGATTTATTTATTTTGAAATGTTGTTAAGTATCCAACTGGTGTTACTTACCTAGGCTCGTTATTCTTGTGTTTGATTGAGTGCAGATCCGCAGTCGAGTAAGGGAAATGGGCCAGTATTGGGAGATCTACTGTGAGGACTTTGGAGCGGCCTTCCCTTTCATACTTTTGTAGGTTTTTGTATTATTTATGTAAATTGTTTTTATCACATGGGGTATATGGGTTTGTGAGATACTTTGGGACATGTATATCATATTATTTCTCTCTCCTCTATTTATTATACATGTTGACTGTGTTATGCGGGGTTTCCACACTCTAAGATGTCCTGGCTGATTGATTTAGAGTTGTTTAGATTTGTTTAAGTTGAAACCACTTCCGCATAACCTTTGATAACTCACAAATTTGAATAACTCACGATAAATGTTAAATTTCGCTGCCTTGTAATGAAAAATGGTTAGGAAGGTTGACTAAGAATGTTGACTTGGGGTCTACTTAAGTCTAGGTCGGGCAGGGCTAAGTTTGGGTTGTGGAACTGGGGCCGTCACAGTTGGTATCAGAGACTAAGTTTTTACGCCTAACTCAAGAACAACCCACAACCAACATAAGACACAAATCAATAATAAAGTTAGGACAAGGTTGGAACTTAGAGTGGAACCCTATGATCCTGACTTAAGTCTTAGTTGGGAAGTGAGGAGAGTTGGGGAAATTAAAATTGGACTATATGAGCTATTTGATGTATTGTATATTACTAGTATTAATAGCTATGTCATGATCGAGGAATTGCATTCTTTGCAATCGCGATGGCCGATCACCCGAGATCAACGATAGCGGTCTGGGTTACGTTCATGAGAGGTTATATGAGATGTCCCACTGGTCACCTCACGTGGCCAGCAACTTCAGGAGATTCTCCTATTGTTGAGGGCACATGCTACACTATCACCTTCTACTTCTGAAGCACTAGTCATTAGGGCATGTGTGAGCCTACAGTACAGGACACTATTACGGCTCCTACAGCGTTGACAAGACCAGTGATTAATGAAGGGGTTCAAGTTCAGGTTGAGAGAGTACCACTACGCCTGATACATCGGTGGAGGATATGTCGAGCACGCCCATTGATGCAAGTACTCGGGCGACGACTTAGGCGAGGCAGTCTCGCGAGTTTCAGAGATATCACCCGAAGAAGTTTCACGATGGAACAGATCCCGGAATGGCGAAATGTTTATGAGGAGTCATTAAAAGATCCACGATGTCTTGGCTACACCAAATCATATGAGGTCGAGCATCTCATCAGCTCCGTTGTTCGGAGAGGCTGATGTTTGGTGGCGTAGCATGGTGGCTACGAAGGGGAA
Source organism: Stephania cephalantha (assembly GCA_039657325.1). NCBI lineage: Eukaryota > Viridiplantae > Streptophyta > Magnoliopsida > Ranunculales > Menispermaceae > Stephania > Stephania cephalantha. The sequence goes on from CM077574.1 coordinate 45,240,210, forward strand.
GCCCAAAGACTATGCTGAGTTCAAGGGAAGATTCAACCAAAAGTATTTCCCTCATTCGGTCCGGAATATGAAGAGGACCGAGTTTTAGAATATTCGACATGCTACTAGCGAGATAGTGATGCAGTATATGGTTCGATACTTGCAGTTAATGGACTATGCCGGGGCATAGCTGATACAAACGCTGACCAGGCCTACTATTTCATGCATGGCTTGCTGAGTGAGATCGAGACTATGGTGGTGACCACAGCTCCAAGAACTTTAAAGGAGGTCTACGAGATGAGTATGGCTAGTGAGACCTTTTAGAGCATGCGCACCGGTGCAGTAGTCGCGGCTTCAGCATCATCGCAGTAAGATGTCAGACTTGGAGGTGAGGGGAGGAGGAAGAGACCTAAACGGTGGAGGTCAAGGGATCGAGCTCAGAGTGTAGGATCTGTTGCATCTCCACCTTATAAAACGCGTACTGCGCCAATACCATCTGCTCCAGTATGGAGTTGTGCCAGCACACCACAACAGCTGACATAGTCAGGTCCTCGGCGACAGTAGTATCGGGCAGTGGTAGTGGCAGGGGCAGAGGTAATGGTTAGGGGTAGAGGTATAGACACTCATAGTTCCAGTCAGGTATAGAGACGAGGGCAGAGTGATCCATCTGTATCGAGATTTCATCGTACTTGTTGGGGGTGTGGACAATCAGGTCATTTCGTCAGTACGTGCTCACGACTAAGCAGAGGGCATCCACAACAGAGCCAGGAGCAGGTTCATGTTGTTGTCAAGCCAGATCCGACTGCTACCCTTAACCTGATTGAAGGTATGATTTACATTTGCATACGTTTTATGTACCCTATGTTGGATTCTGGTTCTACGTTATCTTTTAATTTTCGGTCGCATGGTTGATGAGTTGGGTTTGAAACCCACTGGACTAGAGAGACCCTTGATCCTTAGCATAACTGTTGGGGACAAGATATACCCAAACTTGTTGTGTGTTGATTGTTTGGTAGAGATAGAGGGTTATGTTTTGCCAGCAGAATTGAGAGTGTTAGAGTTCCTAGAGTTTGATGCATTATTGGGCATGGATTGGTTGAGTGCTCATCATGCATAGATCCATTGTTTCAGCAAGAGACTTACGTTTCAGGTTTTCGACATCTCGAGATCAGTTTTCAGGGGACTTCGACTAGTTTACCGATTACCAAAGGCAAAGTAGCTTCTAGCGTAGATGTTAAGACATTCGCTAGCGTTTCGAGTATGACGGAGAGGGTCGAGACTAAGTTGGATGAGGTACTGTCGTGTGCGAGTTCCCAGATGTTTTTCTTGTAGAGCTATCGAGATTTCTATCGCTTAGGGAGATTGACTTCATCATTGATTTGGTCCCGGGACTAAGCCTATATATATTCCACCGTACCGGATGGCTTTGAAAGAGCTAGAGGAGCTGAGAGGACAGCTTGATGAGTTGTTGGAGTTAGGGTTCATCCACCCGAGTATGTCACCTTGGGTCGTGCCAGTCTTTTTTGTTAAGAAGAAAGATGGCAGCTTAAGATTATGCTTTGATTACAGACAACTCAATAGGGTTACAGTGAAGAACAAATATCCACTTCCTCGCATCGACGAATTGTTCGACCAGCTGACAGGAGCACAGTGGTTCTCGAAGATTGATTTGAGATCTGGGTACCATCAACTGAGGATTAGAGCAGAGGACATTGAGAAGACTATTTTTCGCATACGATACGGGCATTACCAGTTTACAGTCATGCCTTTTGGGTTGGCTAACGCCCTGGCGATGTTCATGGATCTCATGCATCGAGTGTTGAGAGAGTATTTGGATAGGTTCGTCATTATGTTCATAGACGACATTTTTATCTACTCAAAGACCCGTGAGGATCACTAGGAGCACATCAAGATGATTTTGCAGACTTTGAGGGCGCACAGACTTTATGCAAAGTTCAGTAAGTATGAGTTTTGGCTTACAGAGGTCGAATTTCTTGGGCACATCGTCCGAGCTAGCGGAGTGTCAATGGACCCCGCTAAGATCAGAGTAGTGATAGATTGGCCTACACCTTGATCAATGATAAACATCCGCAGTTTTTCGTGGTTGGCAGGCTATTACATGCGTTTTATTCAAGACTTCTCGAAGATTGCGGCACCAATGATGCAATTGACAAAGAAGGATACGAGTTTTCAGTGGAATGACAGTTGTGAGCAAGCCTTCAGGACTTTGAAGGAAATATTGACTATCGCACCAGTTTTGGTACTACCTGAGTCAGGGAAGGGTTTTAAGGTGAACACTGATGCTTCTAAGGTCGGTTTAGGCTGTGTTTTGATGCAGGGCGGTAGAGTGATTGCCTACGCTCCCAACGGCTGAAGATTTAAAAGAAGAACTACCCTACACATGATTTGGAGTTAGCTGCAGTGGTATTTGCATTGAAGATTTGGCGTCATTATCTTTATAGAGAAATGTTTGTGCAGTTTACTGACCACAAGAGTTTGGAGTACCTCTTCACCCGAAAGAGTTGAACATGCGATAGAGGCGTTGGCTTGATTTTCTCAAGGACTATGACTTCTCATTGGAGTACCACCCGGGGAGGGCCAATGTTGTTGCAGACGCATTGACCCACAGAGAGGCAAACTCAGATATTGTTACTTGCCACATGACACACGAGTATGGGTTACTTGAGGCGGTCGAGTCGATGTATTCTGTTGATATCCTGACCAGTACCAGAGTGTTGATTTGTGGGCAGATGATGACTCGATAATGTCGATTCAGGGTGTACTTGAGAGTCGGCAGGCAGATGAGCAGTACTAGAGGTTCTTGGAGTTTGCTTAGAGTCCGGATCATCCAGATTGGAGTCGGTCGACAGACTCATGCCCGAGATTTAGAAGTCGACTGTGGATTCCATTAGTGGCTGAGTTACGTGATGAAATACTTGATGAGGCTCACCGCTCATGTTTTACGGTTCATCCGGGTCGGACCAAGATATATGCTGATGTGTGTCATCTTTTCTGGTGGTCGGGGATGAAGATCTATGTTTTTTATTACGTTCGAGCGTGTGAGGTATGCCTGCGAGTTAAGGCTGAGCATCGGAGGCCGGTGGGTTATTACATCCACTTCTCATTCCTCGGTGGAAGTGGGAGCATATTGCAATGGATTTCGTCAGTGGCCTACCTCGATCTCAGCGCATACATGATAATATCTGGGTGATTGTGGACAGGTTGAAAAAGTCTGCGCACTTCTTACTGATCTACCACACATCTGGTGGATAGGTTGGCGAGTTTGTACGAGCGGAGATTGTTCGACTACATGGCGTTCTGTTATTGATTGTGTCAGACAGAGGGCCACAATTTACATCTCAGATTTGGTAGAGCATGCATACACAGTTCGACATGCGGTTGGATCTCAGTACAGCTTATCATCCACAGACTGATGGACAGTCAAAGAGACTAATTCAGATTCTCGAGGATATGCTGAGATGTGTGTGTTAGAGTACGGTGGATCATAGGAAGAATATCTTCATTTGTGTGAGTTTGCCTATAATAACAGTTATCAGGCCAATATCGGTATGGCACCATTTGAGACACTCTACGGTAGACCGTGCAGATCTCGATCTTGCTGGGCGGAGCTCGAGGATGTAGCAATTATTGGGCCAGAGATTGTAGTGGATCACACCGAGAACATACGACTGATCAGATTGAGGTTGAATGGTGCGCATGAGAGGCAAAAAAAACATTATGATATGTATCACGACAAGTTAGAGTATGATGTCGGGAGCCATGTGTATCTGAAGGTTTCTTCGATGAAGGGTCACTAGAGGTTTGTGATTAAAGGAAAGCTTAGGCCAAGGTTCATTGGTCCGTTTAGAGTGAAGAAACGAATATGCAAGGTTGCGTACGAGTTGGAGTTGCCACCTCAGTTGTCTGGGATCCACCCTGTATTTCATATTTCTATGCTTCGACTGGATAGGTCGAGAGAGGCATACAACCGACAGTGGACTTGAGCCAGATTGACTTGAGGGAAGACATTACTTATGACGAGCAGCCTATCCAGATTCTAGACCGTAAGGTGAAGATTCTTAGGAACAAAGAGATCCCATCAGTCCTTGTCAAATAGCAGCATCACGAGATGAGGAGCTGACGTGGGAGCTCGAGTCATACATGCGCGAGTACTTTCCCTACCTCTTCTGAGATTCAGTAAGTTCTTCCCTTGTGATTCTTTTCAATTTCGAGGAAGAAATTCTAATTAGTTGGAAAGACTGTAACGACTCTAAAAATTTAAATCGTGACACGTGTTATTTCAGGGTCGTACGTGGGACCTAATTGTTGTGATACGCATGTCCAATTCTCGAGCGTCGCCACCAAGGTATGTTATTTTTAGTTGATGCTTGTATTATTTAGTATACAATTAATGGGCCTAAGTTATTGTAGCAAATTAAATAGCCACATGATTTGCATCGAGACACGCATTGAATAATCTACAGATAAAATGAGTTATCAATTGATGTCAATTACAAGTGGTTAGTGAGACAAGTGTTTCAACATACACCATTAGACATGTCTCGGGATACGCATGTGGAACTGGATGTGTAGCTATAGTTCAACCATATCCATTCACCTATAAAAACAAAAGAATTTAACTAAAGAAAGTGTATGGTTAAGATTAATTGGTCACTTTAACCATTTAAGTAAAGTGTGAGAGAGAGAGAGAGTAAAAACTCTCATTTTCTCTCTTGTTGCAAACGGTGTGTTGGAGGTGGAAGAAGAGCTCATCATTTGCTTCATTGGAGATCTTGACTAATTTAGGTAAAAAAACTCTTAACTTTCTTTGATTTTGTTGGTTGATTTAATGCTTAAGGTTAAGAAATTCAATAAATTCTCTATTTTAAACTATTTTGGGATTTAAAAATTTGAACTTTACTAAATAGGCTCAAACACACCTAATTTAATGTAAATTGATATCAGGAGCTTAGGAGAGTACTGTCGTCTACTGGGTGTCAGTTTTGAGAGCGTGTCGGAGCCACGAGGGCGTGATAGTGTAGATCCGATGTAAGTAAACCAGCTAGGAAATGCATAGTATTTCATTTTAAGCTATTGAATATTGTTGTTCATTGCTTTTGTTATGTATCCTTAGAATTCCATTCTGATTGAGTTGTCCGAGGGCAAGTGAGTCAATGGTGATCCTTGTAAAGAATGGCTAGCTGAGGTAACATACCAGAGTCATGACCTCGGGATGCACTGCACTAGATACTGATTCTTGACGGGGTGTGAGTTCTTAGCGTGGTTGTCCCAGGAAGTCTCACTATCTCGTGGGTTTAGGGCTTGTGAGTGTACCAAGTCCTAGAACCCAAGTCTTGATGGTTTGCCAAGACTTAACGACCTGTTGGTCGAGACTACTAGCGCATCCCTGGACACTCATGTATCGATTTCTTTTGATTTATTTACTGTCTTTTATTTATTCATACGTCCTTATACATTTCTTTCTATCTTCATGAATATAGACTGATTTATTTATTTCGAAATGCTGTTAAGTATCCTACTGGTGTTACTTACCTGGGCTCGTTATTCTTGTGTTTGATTGAGTGCAGATCCGCAGTCGAGTAAGGGAAAGGGGCCAGTATTGGGAGATCTATTATGAGGACTTTGAAGGGGCCTTCCCTTTCGTACTTTTGTAGGTTTTTGTATTATTTATGTAAATTGCGTTTATCACATGATGTATATGGGTTTGTGAGATACTATGGGACATGTATATGATATTATTTATCTATCCTCTATTTATTATACATGTTGACTATGTTAGTGCGGGTTTCCACACTCTAGGATGTCTTGACTGATTGATATAGAGTTGTTTAGATTTATTTAAGTTGAAATCGCTTCCGCATAACCTTTGATAACTTAAAAACTTGAATAACTCACGATAAATGTTAAATTTCAATGCCTTGTAATGAAAAATGGTTAGGAAGGCTGACTAAGAATGCGTTGACATCGTGAGGATTGACTCGGGGTCTACTTAAGTCTAGGTCGGGCGGGGCTAAGTTTGGGTTGTGGAACTGGGGCCGTCACAGTTGGTATCAGAGACTAAGTTTTTACGCCTAACTCAAGAATAACCCACAACCAAAATAAGACACAAATCAATAATAGAGTTAGGATAAGGTTGGAACTTAGAGTGGAACCCTATGATCCTGACTTAAGTCTTAGTTGGGAAGTGAGGAGAGTTGGGGAAATTAAAATTGGACTATATGAGCTATTTGATGTATTGTATATTACTACTATCGATAGTTATGTCATGATCGAGGAATTGCATTCTTTGCAGATCGCGATGGCCGATCAGCCCGAGATCAACGATAGCGGTCCGGGTTACATTCATGAGAGGTTAGATGAGATGTCCCAGTTGATCACCTCACATAGCCAGAAACTTCAGGAGATTCTCCGATTGTTGAGGGCACATGCTACACCATCACCTTCTACGTCTGCAGCACTCGTCACTCAGGGCAGGAGTGCGCCTACAAAACAAGACACTATTGCTACTCTTACAGCGCCGACAAGACCTGTGATTGATGAGGGGGTTCAAGTTCAGGTTGAGAGAGTACCACTACGCCTGATACATCGACGGGGGATACGCTGAGCACGCCCACTGATGCGAGTACTCGGGCGACGGCTGAGGCGAGGCAGTCTCGCGAGTTTCAGAGACATCATCCGAAGAAGTTTCACGGTGGTACGGATCTCATAGCAGCTGGGAAGTTTATGAGGAGTCATGAGAAGATCCACGATATCTTGGTTACACCAGATCATATGACGTCGAGCATCTCATCAGCTTTGTTGTTCAGAGAGGCTGATGTTTGGTGGCGTATAATGGTGGCTACAAAGGGGAAGCCCAAGGACTGGGCTGAGTTCAAGGGAATATTCAACCATAAGTTTTTCCCTCATTCGGTCAGGAACATGAAGAGTACCGAGTTTCATAATATTCAACAGGCTACGAGAGAGACATTGATGGGTATATGGGCTGATACTTGCAGTTGATGGACTATGCAGGGGGCATAACTGATACAGACGCTGACCGGGCCTACAATTTCATGCATGGCTTGCTGAGTGAGATCGGGACTATGGTGCTGACCATAGCTCTAGGGACTTTACAAGAGGCCTACGAGAGGAGTATCGCTTGTGAAACCTTTTGAGCATGCGCACCAGTGTGGTAGCCGCGACTCTACCACCATCCAAGTTAGATGTCAGACTTGGAAGTGAGAGGATGAGGAAGAGACCTAGACAGTTGAGGTCGACGGATCGAGCTCAAAGTGTAGGATCTGTTGCATCTCCACTTTATACAACACGTACTACGCTAATACCATATGCTCTGGTATGGAGTTATGTCAGCACACCACAGCAGCCGACACAGTATGGTGCTCAGCGATAACAGTAACAAGGGTTGAGGGTAGTGGTACTAGCTGGGGCAAAGGCAGTGGTCAAAGGCAGAGGTATGTACAGGGTCATAGTTCCAGTCAGGTACAGAGACGAGGACAGAGTGATAAATCTTGATCTGGATTTTAGCGTACTTGTTGGGAATGTGGATAGTCAGGTCACTTCGTCAGTACCTGCTCACGACTGAGCAGAGGGCAGCCATAACAGAGCCAGGAGCAGTTCATGTTGTTGTCGTGCCAGATCCGTCTGTTACTCGTAACCTGATTGAGGGTACGATTACATTTGCAAACGTTTTATGTACATTATGTTGGATTCTGGTTCAACGTTATCTTTTATTTCCTGTCGTATGGTTGATGAGTTGGGTTTGAAACCCACTAGACTAGAGACCCTTGATCCTTAGAATGACTGCTGGGGACAAGATATACCCAAACTTGTTGTGTGTTGACTATTCGATAGGGATAAAGGGTCATGTTTTGCCAGCGGACCTGAGAGTGTTGGAGTTCCTAGAGTTTGATGCATTGTTGGGCATGGATTGGTTGAGTGCTCATCATGCACAGATCCATTGTTTCATCAAGAGAGTTACCTTTCAGATTCTCGAACATCCCGAGATCAGTTTTCAGGGGACTTCGACTAGTTTACCGATTACAAGAGGCAGAGTAGCTTCTAGCGTAGATGTTGAGACATTCGCTAGCGTTTTGAGTACGACGGAGAGGGTCGAGACAAAGTTGGAGGAGGTACCTGTCGTGTGCGAGTTCCCATATGTTTTTCCTACAGAGCTACCAGGATTTCCACTGCCTAAGGAGATTGACTTCATCATTGATTTGGTCCCGGGGACCAAACCTATATCTATTCTGCCGTATCGGATGGCTCCGAATGAGTTAGAGGAGCTGAGATGACAGCTTGATGAGTTGTTGGAGTTTGGGTTCATCCACCCGAGCATGTCACCTTGGGGCGCGCCAGTCTTATTTGTTAAGAAGAAAGATGGCAGCTTGAGATTATGCATTGATTACAGACAGCTCAACAGGGTTACAGTGAAGAACAAGTATCCACTTCCTCGCATTGTCGACTTGTCCTGACAGGAGCACAATGGTTCTCGAAGATTGATTTGAGATCTAGGTACCATCAGCCGAGGATTAGAGCATAGGACAGGGAGAAGACTGCTTTTCGCACACGATACGGGCATTACCAGTTTACAGTCATGCCTTTTTGGTTGACTAACACCCCTGCGATGTTCATGGATCTCATGCATCAAGTGTTGAGAGAATATTTGGATAGGTTTGTCATTGTGTTCATTGAAGACATCCTCCTAGACCACTGAGGATCACAAGGAGCACCTCAAGATGATTTTGCAGACTTTGGGAAATGTATATGATATTATTTCTCTCTCCTCTGTTTATTATACATGTTGACTGTGTTATGCGGGGTTTCCACACTCTAGGATGTCATGACTAATTGATTTAGAGTTGTTTAGATTTGTTTAAGTTGAAATCGCTTCCGCATAACCTTTGATAACTTACAAATTTGAATAACTAACGATAAATGTTAAATTTTGCTGCCTTGTGATGAAAAATGGTTAAGAAGGCTGACTAGGCTTGCGTTGATGTCGCAAGGATTGACTCGGGGTCCATGTAAGTCTAGGCCGGGCGTGGCCTAGTTTGGGTTGTGGAACTGGGGCCGTCACAAACTAGATCCCTTAGAAAAGCTAGTCGCATCTTCTTTACAACACTTGTTGAACCCTGTTCTCCTGATCACTTTGTCTGTTGTCTTGCCACTAATTTGAGGTTCCAATACCGCTACAATGTCGGGTCTATTTTGTTTCATTAACTCTTTGAAAACTATTAAAAAATAGGGTGTTTAGCCCCTTCGCAATTCCATGACAGTAATAACACAAATAACAACTTTAAGGAATAGAAAGAAGAACTTGACTGTAACATGGATAATCCTTATTGAGAATTATCATCCACATCTAGAGGAATGACCCCGGTATTACTCTCCACCTGTTCCTCGACTTCTTACATTGGGGATGCAGTATTCCTAGCTGTCTCTGCCAACAGTTTATACCCCTGGTTGATAGCACTAGACATCCCCCTAGACCGACTACGTTTTTTCCCTATCTATGAAGCCAATTCCTCCATGGTAAGGCATGGGAGAGGGCTTGTGGTACCAGGTTGTCTTGGGATATACTTCTGTTAGTTATATCTCGGATAGGCTTCAGCTTCCACAAACGTTCCTGCACTTTATATGATATTGAAGATTTTTCGCCTCGAGCCTAGTGACAATGACCGCAAGCGTACGACAATCGTCAAAGTAATAATGGCACCAACTCGTGTTGGTGTCGTGTATATCGTATCCACAAGGACAGTTATGTGCTAATTTTTAATCTAACTAACGAATACAGTTAGGCACATTGATTTTGTTTTTGTAAATGAAAGTTAATAACTAAATGAATCTGACTATCAGCAAATTAAAATGTCTTAAGCTATGGAAATAAGTCCTAGAGAGTCTAATTCACCCAAATTGAATCCCTTGAATCCAATGTACTTATAACATCTCCTAATTCATGTGATGATAGGCAGATTTTCTAATTTTCACTCCATCCTGAGGTCTTGGTAATGGAGATTCTAGCATCTCACTTGGACTCCACCAGTCGGCGTGAATAGCGTAAGTGAGAAACCGCATTAAACACCAAATTCATTTTCTTCCCTATTCAATGACTATCGGTCGATGCGCCATATGTTCTAAGGTTGTGTTTCCCCAATCTTAAAGCCCCAATGGTCATGGTGACTGTAACGACCCGTAAAGTATACGTGCTACGTGTCATGTTTCAGGACAGTGAATTGGACCGTCGTGACTTGACGTACTTGTCGAAACCTCTGGAATTGATACCGAGGAAAATATTATATTTCCGTAGTGTATGTATTATGTATTTATACCTAAAAATGTGACTTTTCTAACGACCAAATGTATGTTTATTTTGTTGTGCCGACATTGCAAGTAAGGTATACGTGGGGCATTCGGTGAGTCGAGACATTAAGCGGAGACGTACCTCGAGTCGCGTGTCGACGTGAGACCGTGGTGGGTGCTTATAGGGTAAGTGTACGATGAATTATTTATAATGGTTTATAAGGCTTTAGTGTGGTCACATTAACTAAACAAATAGAGGCCTAAAGTTAGTGAATTAAAAACAAATGCTTTAGGATGTGCACCGAGACACGTATTGCACCATCTAGAGACCAAGTGAGTCCATGATTGGAGTCACTCAAACATGACTTGAGGGACAAGTGAGAGAGGATAGACCACAAGATAAGCATAGATATGTGAGAGTGTAGATAGATGTGTGGCTCATGTTCAGATCAACTCCACTTATATACATCTACATTTAGTCAACCAACCTTATCGAAATGTTGCTCTCAACGATTTGGAGAAGAATGAGAGATTGTTGAGCTGCTATAATGCTGGTGTGGTAAGGAAGATCAAGGAGTTGGTGAAGCTCAAGCCATCAAGCAAGGTAACTCTCCCATCTCCATTAACATAGCTTGTATGACATGATCAGTTCTCGAATTTGATGTTGTTGTTGCTATTTTGTGTCTTGGTTGATGTTGGGGACCCCTACTAATGTGTATGAGGGTTCCCAAACAAGAAACAAGGCCTATGTGTCATGCAAACTCGAATTCGCATGACCTGCACTTACGGGTTCTCACTACACATAGCACGCTAGGTGAGAAATCTAGCGCGCTAATATATATTAGTGCGCTAGATATCAGAATTAGTGCGCTAATGTCAAAAACTAACGCGCTAATGTAGGAATTAGAATGTAGGAATTAGCACGCTAATATCAGAATTAGCGCGCTAATTCCCCTGGCAATACCAAAAATTGAAAATTCCTAAAATCTTCAAAACACTATAATTGGGTCTAAAAACATGTTTTATGACCTCATGAACATAAGGGACGGTCTCGAGAGTTTGGGTATTCGATTTGGGAACGTGTCCGAGCCGTGAGGACGGATTAACGCGAGTTCGAGGTATGTGAGTAAACCAGTTAAGGAAATGCATAGTAAGTCATATTTCGTATTTATTGTCTTAATTAAGCAATGCCTTTGTTTGGAAGTCCATTATTTACTCCTTGGATGAGTGTCTATGGCCTAAATGTGTCGGGAAGATACTCATGAGATTATAGCTAGTTGGGCTAACCTGAACGCTACCTGCGGGGGTGCAGCTACCCAACCAAACATGAGTTTTCCTCGAGTACTGGATTGTTGTGGTTTGTTGTGGATTGTTGTGGATTTAAGACCACTTAGTTGCCTCTTTTGATTCCTAGGCACTCATATTTCGTCGTGAATGTCTGTCGGTCTATTTATCATGCACTCTCTTTATTTTTATCTGTCTTTAAATACCTGCATGATATTTGGATTGTTTTTACATGATTCATGATTTACTGTTTATATCCTTCTGGTTATTACTTTCTATTTTACTGTACTCACCGTCTAGTTTGTGACGGTGGGTGCAGAGCGGACAGAGACGGGCAAGGGAAAGGACCAGTGATCGGTGATTTTCTTTGAGGACTTTGTGGAGCGGTTCCTTCCTTGCACGACTGTATGTTTTGCCCTTTTTGTTGTATTTATTGTATATTATTATTGTTTTTTTGAAATACACTGGGGACATAAAGGGACCGAGTTATATATGTGTGTTTTCAGGGTTTCCACACTGTAGGTTGTTTCCCTTTTATGAGATCTGAGTTATTTAATCTTGTCATACGTTTACTTGTACTGGAAAATACAAATTTAATGAGAATATAATGATTTGAGGCTGAATAGGTCTGTGTTGACTTTGCGAGGAATGACTCGGGGGTCCACGTGGGTTTAGGTCGAGCGGGGCCCAGTTTTTAGGGGAACTGGGGTCGTCACTCTCAAACCCCAATTTCTACACCTACTTGATCAAAGTAAGTATAGCATAGCACACAAGAATACATAAATCAACACATTGAATTTAAATTACAAACAAAATCACATTGGAATCACAAGGAATCCAACTTGGAGTCCAAAGACCCCTGGAAGAAAAGGCATTACCCCATAAGTGGGTTCAATTCAACACAAAACATGATGAAAAAAAAATAAAACATGAATTCAAACCTAAAGTTTAGAGAAAATACAAGATTTAAAACTCGATTTTCAAGTCTCAACAAGTTTCTTCTTAAATTCTCCAAAGCAAAAGATGTCTCGTTCTATCTCTCACACCCATATACATAGTCTAGGGGTATTTTGGTTAAATAAAATGGGCACGAAACCCTAAAAAATATCCAAAAAATACATTAATTGACGGCGACGTTGAGGTGGGCGCTGCAGTGCCATGCTCAGCGCTGCATTCTGATGAAATGGCTCGACTGGCGCCAGGTCCAGCTAATGTCCATGAGCTGACGCCGCAAGAGGTGCCACAGCGCCAAGGTCAGCGCTATAGTGGGTGCCATAACGCCAGGTAGGGCGCTGTGGCGCCATTACCAGAAAATTCACTTTCTTTTCTCTTCCTTCGCTTTCTAGCCTCGCTCCACCCGATTTCGCTCCATTACGCTTGTCCATTGAACCTAGTACATCCAAAAAATGCACTAAATAAGTCTCCAATCATCATTTATTTTCTTATATTATTAATCAAATTCTACTTAACTCAATCAAAACCATGCTATGCATCACCCAGCCAGCTTTGGAGTGTCTTGTATCGCTTGTACTTTAATCATCCCATTTTGTTTTGGCCCATTTGTTTTGGGTGTGTTGACTTTCGGTATGTACTTTTGGGTTAGGGGCACTCCTTTGGTATTACTTTTCCTATCCTTGCCTATCACAATCGTTTTGGACGTCTGACCCAACTTTTTTGATGAGAATATCATAGTTTGATCTGTCGATTCCTCTTGAGCTATCTTGACTTCCTTTCCTTCTTGATCGCTAGACTCCATAAGTACATTATATCTATTTTCTGGTTTCCTTTTTTTGAACCTTGTTTCGTGCCGAGATCCCCCAAATTCTATTTCCCTTTATGTACATCTATCGCGTGATCCTCGGTAACAGATTTTTTGAGAATTTCTCCATTCCGGTGAGGCTTTCTCTTTGCTATCATCCACGGCCCAAAATTACCCTCTCCGGTAGCCGATTGGCCATTCCCTGTTTGGACTGATTCGTTCCTATGAGCCTTCTCAAGAGAAGGGGCAGTCTGTGCTTCCTTTGGAGATAGTAGGTGACACGCCGTATAACTGTTACCCACCTTTTCGCAATGATAGCAAATGTTAGGGATTCCTTCGTACTTTACCCATAGCCAAATATCCTCCATTCTAAATTTTGGAATTAGAAGTTTAGAGAAGTCCAATTCGACCGCCACCCAAGCAAAACCTCCTATATATGTCGTGCTTGAATTCATATCAACGCGCAATGTTCTGCCTACCATGTTCCCAAAACTCCAAATAATAGAGTCACGATAGTATTCTAGGCGGAGATTTGGGAATTGTATCCAAACTGCTGCTTTTGTCACCGAGGCGGTGGATACTCTAAATAACGAAGTCCATTGTTGAACAGGTAGCACATGATCAAAAATCTTCCATGGCCCTCCCAGCAACGCCTTTTCCATATCTCTAACGGACACGAATTGAATCAAATAAAAGTTATGGGATAGATCCATGACTCTGTATTGCCCTTCAGGATTTCATAATGCCTTACACAACATTCTGTACCCTAAAACACGCCCCAACAATTTGACCACCACAACATTCTCCATCTGCTTTGCTAACTTGGAACACATTTGAGAAGAAAGCTTTACCCAAAGGCCCAGTTCATCCTTAGAGAACGTAATATCCCCTGCCTCCAAAGGCACATTCTCTATGAATCTCTTCTTACCTAAGTTAACCAAATGATCCTTGTACGTCAGACGTTGGGTTATCTCTCCATCCACCTTCATACCTTCATCACTACCAGTAGGACCAACCCCGTCTTTTCCTTTCACTCGTGTTGGAGGTTCCTCGGTGCTCAATGCCAAGGCAGCAGGTGAACCAGACGAAACCATTGCTCTCTCGTTAGAAAATCTTCTTTTTCTTTTTTCCAGATTTCATAAGTGATTGCATATTTTTATACACACCAAAAACAAACAAACAAACAAACAAACAAAGCCTTAATCCCAAATTAGTTGGGGTCGAACACATGAATCCAACATTTCCCTTCCACTTGATGTAATGAATGGAATATCATTAGTAATTTATTTCTAATAAATCTTAATTTACTGCGGTTGCCATAAATTCATGGGCGTGGGATTATAAATGATGAACTTGTTTGATATGTGGGATTTTCTTCCCCTCTAAAGTTGTCAGTGCACATCTCCTTGAATGTAGTTATCTACTCTCTTCTTTTTATGATAATGAATCTTTATTTGCAAGTTTTGTATATATAATTCAATTTGTCTTAAATAAGTTAGGCATTTTATATGAAACTAGTGTTTCTTTAGTGTGCCTTCTTTCTCCATCTTTATTGTCTCGTCAAATCTTCCTTTAGTTTTGATTGAGTCTTTGTTATTTGCATCTCATTCATTTCACTATTCTTTCTTTTCTTCTTAGTAGATCATGGAACGAGGCATTAACAACTTTCTTGATTTGTACCTTTCGCCATCTCTATTAAGTTTTTCTTTTCTTTTTCTTTCTTTCTTTCTTTCTTTCTTTCTTTTTTTTTTTAAATTTATCGTGCGAAGATTTTGATTTATTTTGAGACTAATCGTACAGTTGAGAACTCGAAAGAAGAGATCTTTGAATTTAGCGTAAGGTTGTAGCAACTGATATTAGAAATGATACATGTAGCATTGTTGTTAAATTTTTTATATTAAATGGATTGAGTTTCCTAGAGACAAGGAGTTGTCTGACGAAAGTTAAAGGAGAAGCTATGTTATTACTTGTGATGTGGACTATATAGAACCTTTCACACTTTGCCTATGCGCCTTCTTGGTTTTGTCTAATGTCACTAAAAGATGATGATGCATTTTCCTTCTTAAATCTGGCCGTTTTACATCGTTTGAATGGGAGGGTCGATGATAGATTGACAAGATCTTTGGACAAAATCTTAAATATTAGAGGATAAATATTATCCTAAATAAAGTACAAGAGTTTTCTTTTTCGACTCTTCAAAATGTTGGAAGAGTTGAGACAATTCCATCAATAAGATTGAGTGTTTGTGTTTTCCTCTTCCTTAAACTTAAAGGAATACATTGTAATATTAAAATGAATTAGAGTTATTAAGCTCCTTTTTTTCTAATTTCGTCAAATGTATTTGTGACTATTTGTCAATAAGCTTATTTACCATTTATGCCTTTAATCTATTAGACAATTTCATATTAAAATCTAAGATGAGGGAATTTGTTTAATTTCTTTTTCATTGATTAAATTTATTTTCAAACTTAAATTCACGTTGGCACGTGCGTACCAAAGTGCACTTTCGCACGTTATGAAAACTTATATATACACAACAACTCCGAAAAAATTACAAAACTACAGTAGAAAATAGTTTAAATGAGCAAAACAAGTGTGGTTTTTTGTTAATTCTAGAAATAGGCTATATCGCTTTTTGAAAAAGCGCTATTAGGTGAGCAAAATTTTTCAGCCTACGTGGACACATGAAGAGTGCCTTTTCAAAAGGTGTTATTCATATGTTCGGTCCGCGGTGGACAAATAACACGAATAGCCCCTTTTGAGAAGGCGTTATTCGTGTAAATAGCATTCGGTGTCCAAGCGTGTCGTCCACGTGGAAAGAGAGACAAGAATAGCGCCTTTTCAAAAGGCCCTATTCTTATTTCCGGACATCCTACGTGGGATGTCCACATGAGCAAGACACACATAGCGCATTCGGAGAATGCGCTATTGGTGTGCTCTTGCCACGTGACTCGGTACACAAATAGCGCCTTCGAAAAGGTGTTATCCGTGTACCACTGTTCTTCCCGAAATAGGAAACGCAGAGAATATATTCTCTGTGTTTTTGTTTCGGCTCGGTGGTAGTAGTAGAGGCTAAGTAGGTACTTAGGGTTTAGGGGTAGGTCACGATAGTTTTGGAGGGGGCGGTCGGTTTGGTATTTAAGGAAGGGAGGGCGAGACGGCGAGTTGAGGCGAGAGAGAGGAAAACGACGACCAGACGGTGAGTTGAGGGCGAGAGAGAGGAGACGACGTTGAAGGTGGTGACAGTTGAAGGAGAATGAGAGAGAGTTGATGAGCGACGACGGAGAAGGAGAAGGGGAAGGAGGGGCGGCTTGACAGGGAGAAGGAGGAGGTGACGGTAATGGGAGAAGGAAGATGGAGAAGGACGAGGTGACGGTGACGAGAAAAGGAGGTGACGGGAGGAGGTGACGGTGACGGGTGATCGATAAGGAGGCGGGAGAAGGAGGAGGTAGTTAGTTTAGTTAGTTTAGTTTAGGTTGTTAGTTTAGTTAGTTTAGTTTAGGTAGTTAAGTTAGTTTAGTTTAGGTTGGTAGTTTAGTTAGTTTAGTTTAGGTTGTTAGTTTAGTTAGTTTAGTTAGTTTAGTTTAGGTAGTTAGGTTAGTTTAGTTTAGGTTGGTAGTTTAGTTAGTTTAGTTAGTTTAGTTTAGGTTGTTAGTTTAGTTAGTTTAGTTAGTTTAGTTTAGGTAGTTTGGTTAGTTTAGTTTAGGTTGTTAGTTAGGTTAGTTTAGTTTAGGTTGGTAGTTTAGTTAGTTTAGTTAGTTTAGTTTAGGTTGTTAGTTTAGTTAGTTTAGTTAGTTTAGTTTAGGTAGTTTGGTTAGTTTAGTTTAGGTTGTTAGTTTAGTTAGTTTAGTTTAGGTTGTTAGTTTAGTTGGTTTAATTAGTTTAGTTTAGGTAGTTAGGTTAGTTTAGTTTAGGTCGTTACTTTAGTTTAGGTTGTTAGTTTAGTTTAGGTAGTTAGTTTAGTTATTTTAGGAATTTTAATTTGTTTAAAGGTTTTTTAAACTTTTTTTTGTGAAAATATTATTTTGTGTAACTTTTTATCATATGCATTGTGTATAGTTTAGGAACTTGTTTTGTTTTGTTTTGTTTAAGATTTGGTTTAGTTTTGGATGTTGTTTTATGTGTTAATTTAGGATGAATGTTATTGTTAAACTTTGTTTGAAGCTATTTATATTTGTTAAACAATTTTTTGTTCAACCTTATTATTTTGTTAAACTTTGATATTAAATCGTGTTATTATTCTCATGTGTCCTTCAACAAACACACAAGTCGAACAAATTTTATTGATTTTGAGTTATTGTAGTCCATTTAAATAAAATAACTAATTATATTTTTTTATCGCATGATTATTAAATTGAAGACAAAAACAGGAGGAAAATAGTAAGTTTACAAATTTAATATTTCAATAATTATTTATTCGATTTTGTTATAATTTTCATGATATGTAGTGACATATGTATTTTTTATAAAAAAAATGGTTGATATGTTTATTGCATGGTATGTGTGCTTAAAACATTAAGTAACTTAAACACATATTAATGAATATGCTCTGTAGTTGCGTTGTTAAATCTTTTACATCGGAAAGTCCAATTGCGTTTTAACTCTCGTTAGTAATCAACTTTTTCACTTGATATATTTGTAATCCTTTGTGTAATCCTCTTACATCAATGTCCAATAAATTATGTAGGTCATGGAACATAGGAACATTCCATTTTTATTCTATGCGCACGATGAAATTGTAAATGGTTTAAATGGCATCGCGTACAACCCACCCCCATCAGCAGTGTTGATGGTTAAGTTTGGGACGAGTAGCTATCAATTGATGGATGACGTGTGCAACACGTTCAATATCTCATATACGGAGACTCTAGTTAGGATGACTTATCACCACTTGATAATCCTCCCCGGAGGTTCACATTATTTCGCCCCTGTGTTGATGCATGATGCGACACACTTTGACTCGATGTGGGCGACAGTGGCCAATTTACCATTAACTGCAACGGTAGATATCTATTTAACATTTGAGCCAATCGACTCGTTTCGAAATCCTACGGTTCATTTGCAAGTCCGTGATGAAAATGTCGGCATATCAGACGCAAGATTGATGATGGAAAGACTGCATATGCAATCACCACAAGGTGATGTCGCGCAAGATGAATTTGTTAGTCCATCACATGATGACATTAATGCCTCTAGTGACGATGAAGTTAACGAGGACGACAATAATGAAACAGATGATGACATACGTCCCAACGAGGATGCTGCAGCAGCTGTCGATTGGGAGAACGTCAATGTTTTGACGGATGACCCAAAGTATGAACCTCCAGTGTCAGAAAACGTGCAAGATGATGAGCAGTTTGCTATCGATGAAGAGAATTTCTTGGAGGAAACAAGTGATAATGAAGTTCACCAACCATCGCCGGTGTATAATGAAATCGATTGGGAGGTGGCTAACTCCACTGCGACCCAACATTTTTGTCAACAGACCGGGGGGACATGTCTAATTTTGGTTTGGAAATAGGGATGTGCTTTGACAACAAAAAAGACTTACAACATGTCGTCAAAGTGTGGCATGTTAATAGACATTGTCAATACCATGTGATGGAATCGACTACAACTATGTGGGCGATTAATTGCGAAGTGCGCAAGACGGGTGTAAGTGGCGTCTTCGTGCTTGTTTGATTAAGAAAACACAATTATGGGAGATCACACAATTAGACGTGCCGCACAACCGTATAAATCCCGATGTAGAATGCGGTCATGCCCAACTTAATGCCAACATGCTTGTGCGAAAGCTCCAAAGCATTGTCCGGAGCGATCAAACAATATCTATCAAGGCATTAATACAAATAATTAAGGAAAAATACGAACACGAAGTAAACTACAAACGAATGCGGGATGCCAAAAGGAAGGCAATTGCATGTGCATTTGGAGATTGGGATGAGTCATATGCTTTATTACCAAGATGGTTGGCGGTTGTGAAGAATAAGAGTCCGGGGGCAAGAATCGAGTGGTCACATAAACAATGGACTGTTGATGAGATAAGAACTGCGTCTCCCCAATTTCGTCGTGTGTTTTTGCATTTGAAACATCGATACAAGCTTTCAAGTTTTGCGGCCTCTACTTCGATTGACGCGACTTTCTTATATGGAAAATATAGTGGTAAGCTAATGATTGCTATCTTTGTTGATGGTAATAGACACATACTACCGGTTGCATTTGTCGTTGAAACCGAATTTCCTATTTCGTCGTGTGTTTTTCGAGGATGTTGTGCAAACACGTGACGGATAAAAATGGAGTTTGTCTTATTTCGATCGTCACCCCGACATTTTGGAGGTCATCAACACCCCGAGCAACGATTTTTGTCCCCCAAAGGATACCATCATT
Organism: Stephania cephalantha; assembly: GCA_039657325.1. Lineage (NCBI taxonomy): Eukaryota > Viridiplantae > Streptophyta > Magnoliopsida > Ranunculales > Menispermaceae > Stephania > Stephania cephalantha. The sequence goes on from CM077574.1 coordinate 45,259,939, forward strand.
ATTGCATGCGACACTTGCTTAGTAATTTCAATACCCAATTCAAAAATGACCCCTTGAAAAAACTCATCTCTCGAGCAGCCGCTCAACATCAAGAACGAAAATTTAATGCGTGCATGGAGCGTTTTGCATACTTATCATCACGAACTCCTCAATGTCTGCAATATGTTAATGTCATCCCCAAAGAACTATGGACTCAATCGCATGACGGAGGCATGCGGTACGGATGGATGAATTCTAATGGTGTTGGTATGTATGAAATGCAAGTTATGTTTTGCACTCAACTATATAGTTATCGTTGAAGTAATATTACTTACACGAATTTTATCGTCACTTGTAGAGTGTCTTAACGGTGTATTGAAGGGGGCTCGATTCTTGCCAATAACAACGATGACTCAGATGATTTACTACAGATTGGTGACATACCACGATCGGCGTAAACAGGAAATCGATAAAGCAATCTCTAACGACCTATCCTACACAAAATATGTCATGGATAAACTCATACATTATGAACAATCTACAAAGAGACATCAAGTCACTTTGATCAATCGTGACATTGGTGAGTTTGAAGTGCTGACTGGAAGACATGGAGATCGCATGCATAAAGGCAACAACACCCAAGTCGTCATCCTAAAGGACCGGGTGTGCAGTTGCAATAAATGACAAACGTTTGGTTTCCCTTGCTCACACGTGTTAGCTGCATACGCCTTTATTCAAGTGAGCTACGCGCGATTCATTGAGCCATACTATAGAATAGATGTGTACGCGCAATGTTACTCCTATAATTTCAAAGCCATCCCAGATGAGAAATATTGGCCGACTTTTGGGACGAAGATCATACCGGACCCAAGGTGCAGATGTGGCCGAGGGAGACCAAAGGGAACGCGAAGACAAAACGATATGGATCTTCCTAATGTCTCGAGGCCATTGCGATGTGACATGTCATCAAGAAGGACATAAAAAACAACATGTCCTAATAAAGACCGTGAACGAGTCCCTACTAGGAAGAACCGGTGTAATATTTGTCGTTCGAGAGACATAACAAAAAAATTGTCCAAGCTAGACTCAACCTTCCAATGAAAACCGATACTCGATTTTGTATATTGTTTGTCATGGCTTAAGTTGGTAATTTGATTATATTGAAATGTTCGAGTGTTCGTTATTGTTTGAACATATATGAAAAAGTTATTGTGAGTTTCCGAACAACACGATTAATTTTTTTTTAAATCAATCATTCGTAGTTGTACAACAATGGATCTAGGTCCATCAGATCCTTCACTTTTGCATCTCCAATCTACGCACAGATCGTCGCGAACCTGGAGGGGTGAGGTAAACTTTTTTACATGTATACGTCAAATGTTCTTGCATAAACATATAATATAATATATATATATATATATATATATATATATATCGATTAATACATTATAAATTATAAGGTGTACGAAACATTGCGCGTGCGTCGAAGACGTGGTGTCGTTGATCGAACGGTGCAGTATCATTCGAGGATGATCCCATATCTTTGTTCCAGTGGGTTCTATGGGATTTTCCGTGTAGCATTTTTCAGCCTTGATTGGGCTTTGATTATCGCATTCGTAGAGAGATGACGCCCGAGACACATACATTTCCCAATGTGGAAAGTGCACAATTACACTCCAGGACGTGTAGGTACAAATTTCGCTTACCTATCGAAGGTATGCTCGTGACGGGAATGACCAATACGAGACTATGCTTGATGTGTGTGAGAGGCTACTTGGTCGAACTCCCGTTGGAGATGACATTATTGGTTGTAAACTTAAAGTCGAATGGCTTCAACGTAACATACCAGGTATAGATGATGACATCGATGAGGAATCGGTGCAACGTTATGTTCGATCGTACATACTGCAACTTATTGGTGGTTGTCTATTCGCCGACAAGTCAAACCGATTTGTACATTTGATGTTTCTACTAATACTTGAGGATTTCCAAATAGTTGGACAGTATAGTTGGGGGAGTGCATGTTTTGCTTATTTGTACAGGGAGTTGTGTCGCGAATCTCGCGCAGGTGCACATGAGGTTGCAGGCGCGTCAATTCTTGTACAAATTGTGGGCATGAGACATATTTCCATTCATAGCACCAAGGTGCCTGAGTGTTTCTAGAGTTCGACCGTGAACATTGGATGGAGAACACATACTTATGGACGTTCCATTGGGACACAGGTAATACAAATATTATTTCATAATTTCTATAACATTTACTCCATTTTCATTTTCTATAATTTATTGTTTTGTATACGAGATGGCTCGATGCATTTTTGGTTACACCGAGTGCGACGCACGTCATATCGCTTACTGTGACACACTCGACTCGCAGAATGAGGATTAGTATGACAACCTTATGCTGAAGTCATCGGGTCTCTTCCCCGAGTCTTCGTCTTGACGGTCACGATAGTTGGCTTTCGACGTGTCCCCTAATTTGTTTCCACATAGTCGAGTGGCATCTACCGAAAAAGGTTATGAGACAATTCGGAATGATACAAGTGGTGCCACCAAACTGTGCTTACGACACCCGACTGCACCGCATCAAATTGCGTGGACACCATCAAGAAAATTGGGTGACTTTTCATGCAACCTTTATACAAATGTGGGAAAATCGTGGCCACAAGATAGTCACAACGAGAACAAGACGAAGGACACGATCACGAAGACTACATGACGTGGTATCACTCGGTCACTAGACGATTCATTGGACACGACGGGGCTTTACGTGACTATTCGGTAAACTCGAGACTCTTATTTTCTCTCGAACAACTAATATCTTAAATTACGTGCTTTGAGCTCATGTTTTTATATCGGTGTAACTTGGTGCATCGACTAAGACGAATGTTTATTGAGGATTAGTACGAGCAAGGTCTTCTTTGCGCTTGATGAAGGGATTAAAATTTTAGACGAGATGAAAGGCAAATGTCTACTATGTGGAATGATGGAATTGATGTCGAACAAGACATAAATGAGGAGAATGAAGAGGAAGATAAAGAAGAGGATCATAGCGAATCAAATAGAGATGTGAGAAGAAGAAGAACACGAAAAGAGACTGTGGGGGAAAGCACCAGACGTCCTCGTCCACCACGTCCATTTCGTCAGGCTGAGATTGCTGCAGAGAGTAGCAAACGTTCTCCTCCAGCACGTTCATCTCGTCCGAAAGCGAGTAGAACATAGACTGTTGGCGAGAGTAGCCAACGCTCATCCCCACCACGTCATTCTTCTCATGGGTACATTCCTACATCGACCCCAATGCAACCAGAACCTCAAATGTTTGTACCAAGGCCGCCGATTATGAATCTTCCTCCTTACCATTTTGATCCTTATGCACCCGGGCCGTCGTATTCATATGTGGACCATGAAATGTCTATACATCAAATGTATCTGTCATTGCCTCGATACATGCCGAGTCCATATACTCCGCCATGTTATAATTACAATATGTCATATAGTGGAGATGGCTCATTCATGAACTTGTTAAGCATGCCGCCGCCTCATGTTCCTTTCGCCCAACCGCATACAGGAAGCCAATATTTTGGGATAGTTCAACCTCCTATTTTTTGGAGTATTAGTACCAGAGGTGAGTCGAGTGAAGCACCGGAGGAAGAACATCAATCGACTTGACGACATTCAATGCAAGATCAGCAACCTCAACAACCTCAACCGGATGTACAAACACAACGTCCAACTAGACTTAGAAAGTACGTCCGATTTTCATCACGAGCAACAACGTCAACGTAATCGTCGTAATAGACTGTATGATGAGTTTTCTTGATGTCGTTGTGGTTTTTTTTCAGGTTATATCTTGGGTGAACGAAGTCGATGTATACAACCTTCTCATGGAATGAACTTATTTCTCAACAGATCATTATTGTTTTAATTTTAAGCTCTCGACAAAGAAATAACGTGGTTTTGGCATATAATTATTTTAATCTTCATATATCTTTTCTTATCATCACGAGATAGAAGTAAGACAAAAGTTTAAAGGATGAGTTGCATAGTTACTATGGGTTGAACGGATTGTCCGCCTCGAGAAACGTGTATGTCGTTTACATTAATTATACACCTTGAGTTACATGCATGACGTTTGGATGGTTTGCAAGGACTGCAGCAGGTTGCATGGGTTGTCTACCTCAAAATATGTGCTTCACATTCGCATAGTTTGCATGGTTTGCACGAGGTTGCATGAGTTGTCAACACCTTGAGATATGTGTGTGACGTTTGAATGGTTTGCACGAAAGTGCATGGCTCGCCCACCTCGACATACGTGCATGACGTTTCCATGTGTTGTCAACCACGAGATACGTGTGTGACGTTTGCATTGGCTTTACCACCTCGAGACACGTGCGTGACGTTTGCATGAGTTGCACGAGGTTGCATGGGTCGCCCACCTCGATAGACGTGCTTGACATTTGCATGAATTCTCCACCTCAACATACATGCGTGACGTTTGCATGGGTTGTCCACGTCGATATGCGTGCGTGTTGTTTACATGGGTTGTCTACCTCGAGATACGCGAGTGACGCGAGTTGTCCATCTCGATATGCACGTGTCGTTCATAGAGTGAAGAATTTTGTATAGATAGCTCATTTTCAAAATGAGTCATTCATAGATTTAGAATTTTGTATAGATAACTCATTTTCAAAAAGAGCTATCCATACAAGTGCCTTCCACCACCTCACCAACCATGCATGCCACCTCGTCATATAGCTCATTTTCAATAGGAGTTATACATTAGTTTTGAAATTTAAAAGTAAACCCATTATTTGGTGAATTAAAAACTAAAGCAACCTTATTCCCCCCCCCCCCCCCCCAAAAAAGGGCCGCTAAGGGCACCCCACCATTTAATGAGGGCACCTAGCTTATTTGTAAAAATTCCAAAAAATGGAAAAGACCATTTTGCCCCTGTATATATATAATGGTTCAAACCCCACAAACCATTTCGACAAGGAGTTATGGCACCCCACTAGCAAGCGTCAACCACAAAGCCACAATCACATTGCGTTTGGCGAAGAGAGCGATCGATTCTTGCTCGTCCGACAATGAGGTAACAATGTTTGACAACCATTTTCGGGTTTTTTTAACCGTTTAGTTGCGTATAACAACGTGAAAATGATGATTTGTTTGTCAACGTAGGGTTTGGTAATTTCTTCAAATCCGAAGTTGTTTCAACTGTATAATGGAGGATCGTAATGCTTCGGTGCTGAGAGGAGGTCGTCCTTGAGGTAATGTTGCAAATGTTTTTGTTTTTTTTTTTTTTTACGGTTATCAAGTATCCGTCTGGGTGCGCGATTGTTTCGGCCTCGCAGACCGAGATGTATGGTAATGTCTCGGTCGCAGAGGACCGAGAGGGTTTCACGTAGGTCACGGTATGAAACGACCGAGGGTAATGGTAACTCTCGGTCTCACGTAAACGAGACTATGAAGAAAGTTTCAGAACGTACAACCGAGAACCTATTTTTTGGGTTTTTTTGTGATTGTGTCTTGTACATTTTGGTTGATTATAATGTTACACTTGTTTGTATTGCGGTAATGCCGTTATCTTGTAATTTTCCAGACTACAAGGACACTTTTACACCTTCTAAGCCATTCCCCTCTCGAGAAGCGGCAATTTCATGGCTTCAACTGATTGGTGGCGAGAACCAGTTTGTGTTAGTAACGAAGCGCTCGGATGCGGGGCATTAAGCGCGAGGGAAGGGTGAAAATTGCTGTGACAGTCCGGGACATATAGGGGACTGGCTCAGAGAGTTGGGAAGGGAAAAGCGGCAAAAATTTTAAAGAAATCAAGGAATGATGAAAAGGCGAGGACTCACACTAGTACGAAGAAATGTGGATGCCCTTTCCAAATTAACGTCAAGGAGAATGTCGACTCCTTATGGCATGTCACCGTGATTTGTGGGAGGCACAATCACGACACCGCAGAAGATTGGATAAGGGGGAGGAGGAAGTTGAGGATGCGGGGGAGGACGAAAGTGAGCAAATTCGGGAGATTAGTCCACCTTCGTCTTTTGTGGAGTGCGAGTAGGAAGTTGAGGATGCGGGTGTGAGGACACCGGGGTCTCCAACCGGAGGCACCCAAGGTGTCGGAGGCACCCCAATCTCCAATCGGATTTGAGTCCTCCCACTCCACAAAAGCTTATAGGCGAAGAAATGCAAGGTTCCACAAATGCGTCGTGCCGCCGACGCACGCAAAGTGGATCTAACATGGCTTATAGTCATTGCTTAGAACCGGATTGGTTGCCACATGTTGAGGCCATTATCGATGTGGTTTCCGATGGAAATTGTGGATATCGGTGTATAGCCTCGGCCTTCGACTTGCCGACGTAGACGGGTGGAGGATTGTGCGTAGAAGGATGTACGATGAGATTATCGGGTATGAAGACCTTTGGCGGGAAGTGCTTGGCTCGAGTTTCGAGATCTGTCAAGAATGCGGTGCATTGCCCCGTAGAGAAGCAAGATGAGGCATCTTTCAAAGAATGGTTGACACTTCCAGACATGGGATTGTTAGTATCCACCGCATTCAATGTCATTCTCGTCAACCTCTCGCATGGTAGTGCCTCCACATTCCTACCTCTACGTAGTACTCCAACGTCGTCATTGCACAACAGACTTATCATTGCAATGGCGAATGAAAGGAATATCCATTGGGTTAGGGTAAGTTCTATGATTTTTTTGTGAATTGGTTTGTTTCCCCCTTAATCGGGTTTGTGACAATATCTTCTATGTTCTACGTTCACTTTGACAGTGCGATTGCATGTGAATGCACCGCCGCCATCCTTATATCCATCGTGGGATCGGTGACGTTGAGGATCGCGCCAAAGGTTGGCGAGATGGATTCGTTTTTCGAGACATCGCGCCCATTGCAACCGCGATCATGAAGCCACCATACTGTTGTAGATTTAGATACACCGTAGGTTAAAGCTTGTACCTGACGGCTAAACATTTAGAAATTTTGCCAATTCGTCCGAATGTTCTATGTATATGCAAATGTTGTGTTGTGTTTTAATTGTTGTTTACTTATGGATGGACCCTTTTTAGAGTCGGTTTGAATGTTACGGAGATTTATAATTAATTAAGGTTCTGTGCAAATTGTCGTGTTGGATTTTCAATCTTGCATTGTTAGTTTGACGACTACGGAGATTTTTTTGAAACTGTAATGTTCAAATTCATCCATTCCCGATATCGCGGTCAAGCGAGTTCGTGAAACAACTCATATTTTCGGTCACCAATGACCGACAAGTATTCCAATATATCGTTCTTGTATAACCGAGTCCTATTTAAATTTCTCGGTTGTACACCACCGAGATGGATTGACCATTTCAATTCGCTCGACTCTCGTCCTATGACGACCGAGCCTATCGAGACCCTATCGGATGTGGACAACCGATACGCGCTAACTCTTTCGGTCTTCGTGGCCGAGACTGCGACTTCCCAAAAATATTAGCTTATGTCTCGCCAAGGCCGAGACGGTTGAGACAGCCTCGGCCCGTATGGCCGAGAACCACGATTTCCCAATTTTTTTACATTTTAAAAACCGCCACACACACATTACATCTACTCTACCAAATATAACTTAATTCGTCGATCTTCAACCGAGCCCTAATTTGGAGACGAAATCGGCTCACACACCGGACCCTACAAAATGCGAAACCTAGAACAACGAAGGAGAAACAAACGGCGAGGGACGGAGAACACGATTTCGGGGATTCCTCTCACTGGTCGGTTCAAAACAAATGAATTCTTCAACCGGAATTCGGTGAACGAGGGGGTGGTGGTGGTGGGGGTGGTGGGGTGCCCAGGGGTTTGCACGAGGGTGGGTGAGAGGGTTTTTTGTACGAGGGCATTTTCGGTATTTTGGGTTTAATTTTTGGGTGCCCTAGGTAAATCGATTTGTGCCCACATTAACTGGGTGCCCTCATTAAATGGTGGGGTGCCCTTAGCGGCCTAAAAAAAACACACACAAAAAACTCCAACTGATTTTTATTGTAAACTAAGTTGGAACTTGCTAAGAACTAGAGAAGGAAATTAGAAGACTAAGAACTTATACTACTACAAAAGAGAAGAAATAAATAAGATAGTTGGAATGAGAAGTTTTCATTCAACTTGGTGTGCTCTTACAATGAAGTTAGTATCATTTATATAGGCCATTTGGTATGATGACAAATGTGCCTTAGCAATGTGTGACTAAAACATACACCCCACGTACATTGAAATGGTTACAAAGAACATAACAATACACAAACCAATGGAAGTACATAACTACACAATATGTTGGTGTACATGCATGGTCATCCACACTTCACAACACTCCCCTTGGATGACACTTGCTTAGAGATTGTGCCTCGTTAAAACTTCTACTAAGAAAAACCACATGGGAAAAAATATAGTAAAAGAAAAAGAGTACACTATTCTCATAAATATTAAGACGGGTATAATATTGTTAAGATTGCCTCATTAAAAACCTTGCTAGGAAAACCTAATGGGATAAAACCATAGCTAAGGGAAAAAGAGTGCAATACACTAATCAATAACTCCCCTCATGTGAACATGGGTGAAACTTGTTCGCTTTCTTTACTTGCAATGTCTTTAAGTTTACGCAAGCCAATACCATATGTAAGCCTTTTAAATGTCGTAGTTGGTAAGGCTTTTGTAAATAGATCAAAGCAAGATTATCACTCGATCGGATTTGCTTGACATCAATTTCACCATTCTTCAAAGCTCATGCGCATAAAAGAATTTTGGTGAAATATGTTTTGTTCTGTTCCCTTTTATGAATCCTTCACTTAATTGTGCAATACATGCTTGCGTTATCTTCATATAATATGGTTGGAGAATCTTTATTGAAGGCAATCAACATGATTCTTGAATATGTTCAATCATATTTCTCAACCATACACATTCACGACTTGCTTCATGAATTGCAAGTACTTCGAATGGTTGGAAGAAGTAGCAACCATAGTTTGCTTTATCGACTTCCATGATACACAAAGATATTACCACATGTGAATACATATCCCGTTTGAGAACGGGCCTTGTGGGATCAGATAAAAATCCAAAGATCGCATAACCTTGTAGATTCAATTTTACCCCTCTCGAGTAGAATAAACCCATGTCACTTGTTCCTCGAAGATATCGGAAAATATGTTTAACACCATTCCAATGTCTTCGAGTTGGTGATGAGTTTGTATCTTGCAAGTAGGTTGACAAAGAAAAGCAATGTCAGTCTTGTACAATTTGCAAGATACATAAGTGCACCAATTGCACTTAAATATGGTACCTCCGGACCAAGTAGCTCTTCATCACTTTCATGAGGTCGAAATGGATCCTTATCCACTTCAAGTGATCTGACAACCATTGGAGAGCTCAATGGATGCGTCTTGTCCATATAAAATCTTTTTAATATTTTTTCAATATAATTTGATTGATGGACAAGTACTCCACTTGAAAAATGTTCAATTTGCAAACCAAGACAAAGTCTTGTTTTTCCAAGTTCTTTCATCTCGAATTCATTTTTCAAGTATTCAGATGTTCTAACGATGTCGTCGTGGTTTCCCACTATATTTAAATCATCAACATATACAAGCAATAATCACAAATCTTGTTGATGATCTTTTAATGAAGACACATGGGCAAACCGGATTATTTACATATCATTCTTTCATAAATAATCACTAAGGCGTTTGTACCACATTCGTCCGGATTGTTTCAATCCGTACAAAGACCTTTGTAATTTTATAGAATGCATGTTATGAGGTTTTGATTTTATTTCTTCGGATATTATAAATCCTTCAGGGATTTTCATATATATCTCACTGTCTAGGGATCCGTACGAGATATGCTTGTAACGACATCCATTAAATGCATATCAAGCACTTCGAAAAGCTGCAAGGCTTATCAAGAACCGAAATGTGATTGCATCTATAACAGGAGAATATGTTTCCTCATAATCGATGTCAGTCTTTGTGAGAAACCTTGAGCTACAAGTCTTGATTTGTACCTTGTAACTTCATTTTTTCCGTTTCTCTTTCGTACAAATACCCATTTATATCCAACAGTTTTACGCCATCTCGGCGTTTGGACAATTGGTCCAAAAACCTCTCGTTTCCTTAACGAGTTTAGCTCTGCTTTCGGATAGCATCTTGCCATTTTTGCCAATCAGTCTTTTTCGACATTCGTCCACTGATCGTGGTTCTGGATCATCATCATTTTCACATATTTCAAAGGACACATTGAAAGCAAATATATCATCAGGAACAATTTTATTTCGATCCCAAATCTTACCAGAGTTTAAATAATTTATTGAGATCTCATTATTTTCATCTTTTCCTCTTTTCTAGAGGAAGTTGTTCCTCATCGAATCAACTTGTTCGACAAACCCTTATCAAAGGATTCTTGTGCTTTCTCATGAGTATTTTGATTTGTATTTATTTTTACTCCCGTTTTCCTCTTTCGAGGAATTGTATCCTTTGAACCAATGGTCTTCCACGCTTTAAGCGTTTCGTTGGTTCTTGTGCGTTTTGTTGCACGAGACATCAATTCTTGCAGGAACATTTACAGTGGAATATGTGATTTTGTCTCTTGTTTTGCATCATTAAATGCATCGTAATTGATTTGCAATTTGTTGCAAATGAATGATATTTTGAACTTCAAGTTCACACGATTTGTGCGTGGATCATAATGTGATAAAGTTGATGCATTCCAAGCAATTTCGCGCCATTCCTTTTGGATTGGCTTCTTATCTCCCCTAATGGTGGGAAAATTGCTTCATCAAAGTGACAATCAAGAAAACGTGCAAGAAATAAATCCCCCGTTAAGGGCTCAAGGTATCTTATAATGGACGATGAGTTAAATCCAACATAAATCCCAAGTTTTCGTTGTGGGCTCATCTTAGTTCTATTGGGAGGTGGTATAGGAACATACACTTGCGCACAACAAAAATTCTCAAGTGTAAAATATTTGGTTGTTGACCTAAAATGAGTTGCATGGGGGAATGTTCATGGTATGCGATAGGTCTATAACGAATGATAGATGCTTTGCATGAAGGATTTGCATGTCCCCAAACCGAAGTTGATAACTTAGTTCTCATAATTAAAGGTCTCGGCAATTAGTTGAATGCGTTTGATCGAGATTCTCGCAAGCCATTCAGGTATGCACGTGTGGAATGTAATGTTCAATGATAATTCCTATAGACATGCAATAATTTTTAAATGCTTGAGATTGAAATTCCCTGCATTATCAAGACGGATGGTCTTGATTGGGTTGTCGAGAATTGTGCTCTTAACTTAATGATTTGTGCTAAAAGTCTAGCAAATGCAACATTGCATGGGTCGAAAGCAAACAAACATGTGACCACCTAGTTGATGCATCTATCAAAACCATGAAATATCTAAATGGTCCACAAGTGAGGATGAATAGGTCCACATATGTCTCCCGAATGCGTTCTAAGAAAACTGGGGATTCCACAACAATTTTACTTGGGGATGGTTTAACTATCAATTTACCTTGAGAACAACTAGCACAATTATAATCACCAGCTGAAAATATTTTGTGACTCCTTAAAGGATGTCCATGCGAATTATTAATTATTCTTCGCATCATTGATGATCCTGGATGACCAAGTCGGTCATGCCATAAAATGAATGTATTTGGATCATTAATTTTCTTATTCAAGACGACATTCGTTTCGACATGCCTTATATGAGTAAAATATAATCCAGATGATAAAGCTGAGAATTTTTCTAACACTTCTTTTTTTCCCATTTGAAACCAATGTGACATAGAGAAATTCTCTATTATTTTCGTTCACTTCGTTTCAATGTGATATCCATTTTGTCGAATATCTTTAAAGCTCGATAAATTTCTTCCTGGATTTTTCGAGTATAAGGCATTGTCAACATGAATTGTTGTTCCCCCTGCACAACATAATATTTGCTCTTCCAGAGCCATTAATCAAATTGGAGATGTCAGATATTGTTTGAACATTAGCCTCACTAAGTTCAAATTGAAGAAATATTATCTGTTTTTAAGGATTGTATGCGTTGTAGCACAATCAAGCAAGGCATATATCGCTCTTATTTGATTCATGACTTTAACACATGATTTGTTGATCCATCTCGGACAAATAATGTTTGACAAATCGAAAAAAGTCATATTTCAATGATAAAATTCATAATATTTTGCCTTTGATTTTGAAGGCATGGTAAAGGTCACAAAAATATTCGGGCATATATATGACAATATTTAGGCAAAATAGCCTTTCATATATGACTAAAAAAAATGTCACAATTATGAGCGCTCATTGTCAATAATTATTTGCCCTTTGTAGTGGTGCACCACTTTTATTCCAATTTTTGGTGGAATTGTCAATACGACCTTTACCTGATATTTTCACCTTTTCCACGTCCATAAATTTATTATTACGATCATGATCATTATATGCAACATATGCTTCTTAATTTGAAGCTGAACTAATTGGACGAGGAGCGATATTATATTTATAATATCTCATTATTTTACTCAGCTACCATGAGACAAGAAATCAATCCTTAATATTTATTGGATTGACGTGCGCACTCGATATTTGTTGCAAAGAATAAATCGAGGCGGGCCACGTGACCCTTTTATTGTCTCATCATCATATTTCCACATAGCCTCAACATAGAGGTAATTAAAAATTGTGGAATTATAATTAATATTTGATGATTAAATTCTCAGAAGCATGAGACCCAAATTAGCCATTTTGAGCTTTTTGGAGCATTACCCTTTTGGTATGTATATATATAACTCCATAAGGTGAAAATATATATAAAGTGAAATATTCACTTTTCAAATCTCTAAAGAGAAATTTGTGAATGATTGTGTACAACATACAACCTTGCATGGATACAAGCTTTATTCATAATTTGTAATATCTAATTATCATGACAAGAATTATAATAAGATAACAAATTCAACTATGGTTGATTAATATTTTGAAAGTAAATATAATATAAAATAATTTTCTCTTTTCTTTTATGTAAAAAAACATAACATATGATTAAGTATATGTTCACAACTTGATTTATTAATAATCAAATGTACTATTCGTATGAGTTGGTGGGACAACCTCCGGGTTGGGTGGCGAGACAAAGTCTCGCTTAATGTCATGCCTCCTCGAACGGATAACCCGTCTCCCTTTCAATGTTTAGCTTTACCGGGGGACAAGGCTTACCCACTATCAACTCAAACTTATAGCATGATTTGTATTATAAAATCAAGAATAGAACAATAACTAATCGTTTGTAGTTTTAATTTTCTTTTTTTGCCCATAGTTTTATTCACAATCGATTTTCACGCGGTCTCAGCCCCAATCTCTGTACTCCGCTCATCTTCATCTCCATCTCGAAATCCAATTTGATCAGCCAAATCATTCTCTTCTCGTCCTCATTTTGTTTCCAAGTCTACATCGAACTCCCGATTTCTCTCTTACATTTTTTTCTCTTCGGTTTCTATTTTCTTCATCATCAACAACTCCACTCGATCACTTCTCTCCTTGCTGCTCCATCTCAAGACCGAAACCGCGTTCTCTCTTGCTCTTTCGTAGGTATCATCTAATGCTCACTCACAGACTCATTCTCTATCTCTCTTCTCGCGCTTTCTCTTGTTCATTAATTTAAGGATTTGGCAAAGGATGTCGATTTGGGGGTTAATTTGTTTGTTGTGTCTTTGCTGCAGATTTGGATTGAAATGAACATACGAATTGAAAGGGAACAAATACATAGGAGATATTTATGCTAGTGAGTGATTTAATCATTAATGGGTAGAGTCCTGGTGTTCGTGTGTAAACTCGCGTTGATGAATTCAAGTGTGGTGTGAAGCATGCATGCCTTTGGTTGCCTACAATTTCATGTTAGAATTTTGGTTGAGATTTGATGGCTTTGTTTTGTTGCACTGTTTTGTCTATTTTTGTTGATTGTTAGCCCCAATTGAATGAAGACTTGAATAGTGTGAAGTGTTTGGTTTTGTTTCTTTGTTTGAAATTTTGATTGTAGTTAGATTCTTTGTTTTGTCGTTTTGTTGTGTCTGGTTGTTCTGATTCTTTATTGATGAACCCTTTTGGATGAAAGTTTTTGTTCGTTATTTTTAGTCGTTAATTTTTTTGGTTTAATTCCTCCTATCAAAAGTTTTTTTTATTTTTTCGTTTTTTATTTTTTGCTTTTTTTGGTTTGTTTGTTGCTGAGGAGTTTATATTCAGGAGTTTCTATTATATTGTCGAAAGTTCAAGTAATTAATCTTTTTAAAATCCCCCAAATCTGATGTTGATTCTTTGTTTTCATCGCCAAAAGTCAACTTTTGTCGCTAACGCTCTTTAGTGAGAAATAAAGTTTTGTCGCTAGCTTGTTGCTAAAGTGTCGTCGAGCAAGAAAATTTGCATTTTCTTGCTAAAAGTCATGATTAGCAATAATTTTTTTTTCTCGCTAGAAATGACTTTTATCAATGGAATTTTTTCATTGCTAGAAGTGACTTGTAACAATAGAAGTTTTATATCAGAAGTGAGTTTTAGCAATGAAAATTTTCCTTTCGTAGAAGTGACTTTTAGCAATGGAATTTTTTCTTACCAGAAGTGACTTTTAGCAATAAAACTTTTCTCTTGCTAGAAGTGACTTTTAGCAATGAAATTTTTTCTTACTATTAGTGACTTATAGTAATGGAATCTTTCCCTTGCTAGAAGTGACTTTTAGCAATGAAAGTTTTTCTTACTAGAAACGAATTTCACCAATGAAATTTTTCCCTTGCTAGAAGTGATTTTTAGCAATGGAAACATGCGCGCGTGTGGGAACGAGGATGAAATTGCATTGGAAATACGCACGCGTGTGGGAACGTGTGCGAATTTAATTATTGACTCGAGACACTTGTCCTCATTTGTGTGGAAGAGGATTGTTATAAATATGTGCCTCCTCCACATTTGACTCCTCATTATTATTTAGCTCTTTCATTGTTTTGAAAGCTTTCTCCTCAATATTCTCACTTGGCTTCTTCATTTTTGTTGAAAGCTTTCTCTTCAACATTCTCTCCACCTTGCATCATGTCGGAGAGAGGTAACTTTACTAACTATAATATTTCATCACATCCTTTTGATAGTTCCAGTGTTGTGGGTTTTCCTAATTATATCCATGAGGTTGTAAAGAGAGCCCAAGATGGTGACGCTTCACATTCTCATCTTGAGGCATTTAAGCTAGTTTCTAGCTTAAAACAAAGTCAAGTTAGCCGCATAGCCAATAACTTCCATATCCCAGACCCTCCTTTTGTATGTGGTGCTGTCGTACAATCTGTTCGGGCATGCAATGTTAGGGTTAATTTGTGTGTATTCAAGGGTGCAGTTGAAGCGGGACTCAGGTTCCCTATTCATCCTTTTGTCTCTGAACTCATGCAACACTTTGAAATCCGTCCCTTTCTATCCGACATGATGCAAGGTGGAGAAAATGTTGAGGATAAGGCTTTGAGCTTTCAACAAAAATGAAGAAGTCAAGTAAGAATATAAAGGAGAAAGTTTTCAAAACAATGAAAGAGGTAAATGAGATTGAGGAGTCAAATGTAGAGGAGGCACATATTTATAATAATCCTCAACACAAATGAGGACAAATGTCCCAAAGTCAATAATTTCATCCGCATGCTTTCCCACATGCGCGTGTATTTTCAATGCAATTTTATGTGTGATGCGACACGCGCGCGTATTTCCAATGCAATTTCATGCGCGTTGCCACGCGTGCGCTTGTTTCCAATGCACACGCATTCCCACTCGCGCAAGATTCGAATGTTTTTCCACTCGCGCTCTCACATGCACGCGCCGATTTTTGGTGCAATTCCATCCGTGTTCTTGAGCGTAAGCATGTTTCCAATGCACATGCAAGTTTCCACACGCATGCGTGTTTCCACTCACGAATTTCCACTCGCGTGTTTCTACTCACGAATTTTCACGCGCATGTTTCCACTCATGCATTTTCACTCACGTGTTTCTACTCACGAATTTCCACTCGCGTGCTTCCACTCGCGAATTTCCAGTCGCGTTTTCCAGTCGCGACCATTTGACCAAAAACGCGACTATGAGCCATTTCCACTTGCGTGTTTCTACTCGTGAATTTCCAGTCGCGTCTTTCTACTCGCAAATTTCCACTCGCGCATTTCCACTCGCGAATTTCCACTCGCGTGTTTCTACTCGTGAATTTCATTTCCACTCGCGTTTCTACTCGCGAATTTCCACTCGCGCTTACCAGCCGCGACAATTCGACAAAAAACGCGACTTGGAGCCATTTCCACTCGCGTGTTTCTACTCGCGAATTTCCACTCCTGTGTTTCTACTCGCAAATTTCTACTGACGTTTTCCAGTCTCTTCAATTCAATCAAAAATGCGACAAAGAGTCATTTCCACTCGCGTGTTTTTACTTGAGAATTTCCACTCGCGTATTTCCATTCGCGAATTTCCACTCGCACACTCCAGTCGTGACAATTCGACCAAAAACACGACTATGAGCCATTTCCACTCGTGAATTTCTAAACTAAGATAAACTTTTCAAACTATGTACACTCCTTCACAAAACCAATTTCTAAAGGAGTGGGAGGCAAGTGATAGGGTAAGATTTATTACACCTTGAGAACCGTGACGATCGTTGGTTCGAGGAGAATTAAGCATTGGTTAAGATCGTTAAGGAAAGTTACCCAGGAATAAGATTGGAGAACCTTTCTTAAGTTCGAGAGATCGGTATATTCTTAGGGGAAATCTTGAGATATATAAGATCTCACTGTTAAGGGAAAGATCTATGGGAACTTTCCTACTTAAGAGAGATATCAAGGATTCAGGGAAACTTGTCTAATTAAGAGGACAAGATTCAGAAGACAAAACAACGGTTTAGGAATCAATCAATATTGGAAACACCACACTATAAATTAGAAAGGGTGGCTCTCCACTAAGGTACGTGTGAAACACAGTTCTCTAACCGTAGAGCCTTCTTGTTCCCTATTCTGACTTAGGCACCGGAGTGTCTCTCCCGGAGCGCCCATCTCCAGGATCTTTCTTGCAGGCCGGCGGGAAGTCGAGTGGGAGTTTTGTCGCGCTCTGTGCGGGGATTCGTGTTCCACATCTCGGAGTTGCAATTGATACAACAGTTTCAATTGTTGTATATTTGATTGTTATTTCGGTTGTTTCTCTATTTAACAAATAAAGAAGTTGTGATTGTTATTAAATATTGAGGGTTTAGTGCCTATTGCCATTTTGTGGGGTGTGCTATGAAAGCGATATTTTTTAACCTTCTTCGTTGATGGATAATCTAATGGCGTGTTGTTCACTTCTTTATAATGGTAAGGAATGCATAAAAGGGGCATGTAAACTTTTGAGGTTTGTATTTTGATTGGTTCTTTCTTTTCTTGATAGATATATTATAATGGTGTTTTGCTCACATTTATGTTGTTCGCTATCGATTTTTAAATAGGCTTTGTAATGAAGAGGTTTGGGGAAATCATTCTTTCATTAATTTTGTTGTTCACAAGTCTTTCTACACCATGTTAGAGCAACTGATTTCTTTTTTAAGCTCAAACATTCGTCCTTATATATGATTATACGTATAGTCATATATGTATAAAATTTACAGGTACCTAAACGCAAAGGCCAGACAAACTAGTGGTCTGTTCATGGACTGCTATGTCTTGAAAAAAGACTTCTAAAATTTCGTTGTTTGTAATGCTGACCAGTCAATGGTACTGAAGTGAAATTCTCTTCTGTTCGATCACAACTCTCTAGCTTTACCATCATTTCTTCCATTTCAAAACATAAATAACTGAAGTGAAAGATTTCTAATACGTCGCTAGATCCTTTTTTTTTTTTTTTTTGTATGTAAACTTGTACCACCCTTTGGTATATCTGCTGGTTTTCAGGATTTGAAGATATTCAACTTTTTTGTTCAATTGTGTTCTTTAGGTGGTTAATCCATTTACTAAATTTGCATTAACCATGTCCCAGTGGCCTGAGTATGGAGGAGCTGATTCCATCTAGCCAATCCGCATCCCGCACCTCTACTAAATTTTGATTAGAACAACATCGTACCTTTGGTAAATTAGAAGTCTGAACGTAATAGTGGCATATTAATTATAGAAAGCATTACTTTGTTCTTTGATCAAAAAAAGAAAGCATAACTTTGTTCTATTAATGTGCAATTAGACATGAAAACAAGTTCATATTGTTGATATATGTCATTTGCATTTTTTTCTAGTTGTTATTCTTATGTGTCGTTGATCTATCTCATTCGAACGGAGGCTGTGTTTGGCAGAATTATTGAAGTTCTTGTAGATTTGGTTAGTGTCATAACTCATAACTATGTTTTTGCCTTTTGACATGTGTTTGCCATTTATGTTTATCCCATTTGTTACTTTTCCATATTCATGACTAAGGTAGCAGTTTGAATCCATTACCCTATGAGTATTTACCGATAGAGAATGGTACCTTACACCTTTCAGTGACACGAATATCACTCATACTTGTAATCCATGCATATTCGGTTGGCAGCTTCAATTTCTTTACTGTTGATTTGTTGGTTGGCAGCTTCAATTTCTTTACTGTTGATTTGTTGATGATGTTCTACTGACCTCCTTCGTCAATGATCTTGTCTTTAAGATGACCTTGTACCATGCATCTAGTGCGAAATAATTTATGCGTTTGCAAATTCTCATGTTCTTTCCTACATCAATCTCCTATTGGTACCCAGAAAAGCATATTCTTCATATAAGTTGTCATCTTCATCTCCATCAGGTCAACATTCTTCTTCCTTGTGTGCTTCTTCAGTTTGCTCTATTATGTTAAAAATTTTTCTTTTTGGACACTCATTAGAACGATGATCGGGTTCTCCACATTTAAAATACTTTAGGAGCAGGTTTCTACTAAGGGTTTGGATTTTTAGGAATAGAGGTGGCTTGCTTGCTTCGATTTCCATTACTACAATTATTTCCCTTCATGCATGTACCTTGTGTATTTGTGGAGTTTATAATTTTCTTTTCCTTGTCACTCGCTGGCCTTTTGTTGTTCTATGTTTGCCTTTCGTTGTGCCGTGGTTTTCTATTCTCTCTTGATTTTTGATTAATCAACATCTCAACTCTCATAGCTAAATTACTTGCATCATGAACACTCAAAGCCATCTGAATACCAATTTTTTTCTCTAATTGGTGGTTCCAACCCTCTCAAGTATCTAGATGCCTGTTGTGGTCCACTTTCCGCCAAATTATTGTGAGTTGCCAATCTCAAAAATTATGTTGTATATTCATGGATGTTCTTGCTTCCTTACTATGTAGTTTTGATAAGCATCAAACAAATATTGTTCATAATTTGGAGGTAAAAATCTTCTTCTTAATAGTTGCTTCCTTCTTTCCCAAGAAGACACGAGCCGCCTTTCTCTTCTTCCATTTTCTTTCAACTAAATCCACCATACTGAAGCTCCTCCCTTTAACCTATAGGCAACCAATTTTACCTTCCTCTCGTCTGGAATTTTTGTGTATTCAAAGAATCCATCTACTTCTTATAACCAATCTAGGAAGACCTCTATATCAAGGTAAGCACTGAAGGATGGAATATCAACCTTCAATTTGTATTCATGGTCTTCTCTTCCTTGCCAACGTCGACGGTCCTCTCTTTGTATAATTTCTTGTTATCGCTGGAGTCGTCGGTTCTCATGACATGCGCTGGAATTCGAGGTCGTTGTGCAGGGGCAACTTCCCTCACTACTTGATCCTCAAATCTTTGATTATTATTACCGCGCAACAAAATTTGCAATTCTTGTTCAATTTTGCGAATTGATGTCCTCGTGTTTTGGAAGCTTTCTTCAAACATCAGGTAATCCTTGACCATTATCTTTAGAATTAGTGGCCATTGTCATTTTGAACAAGCTTTCATACATTCAAAGCTTTGCAACACCTAAGCTAAATAACAATACAATTACCAAAACCTAGAATTGCAAAACTGATTTCGAAGAATCAAGTTTATTGAACGAATATATTGAATCGAAAAGTCTGTCTAAACACCAATAAAATCAAGTATTTATAGTCCTAAACATATACTAAAAATCAGGAAATAAAATAGATATTCTATTCAAAATAAGAATCCTAAAACAATTAGAATTGTAATACAACTCTGCTATTTCAAAGCCCCATCAGTACATGAAGATCCTTCCTTAATTATTACTAGTCGGCATCACACGCTTCGTGGGCGGCTTCGTGGGCGGGCAAGACAAAGTATCATATATTAAATAAAAAGTGAATTTGATAGAAAAAATAAGTCTTTTTTATTAAGTGAAATCTTTGAAGTCAATAACAAATCATAAAAAGAGTAATATCATTATTTAAAAATAAAAAGATCGAAAGAAGCGCATAAAATCGTAAAAAGAGAGAAAGAGATGCATTTCACCACGTTTCTTCCTCGTTAACTTTCTCAAAAGACTCATAGCTATGACGAATGTTTGTAAAATTAGATATTGAAAGAGAGTTTTGAGAGGTGAGTGAGTTCTTGATAAGCTTTGGCTTATATAGTGAGTTTTGAGAGACGAGGATTCTTAAGAAGCTTTGGCTTATATAGTGGAGAGAATGATTAGGACATTAATGCTATGTTACACTTACATTGGGAGATCAAGAGACCAAAAAAAAAATTATATAATAAAAGAAACGGTTACGTAATTATATGAAGGCTTAATAGACAAATATATCAAAACGTTTCAAGGTTTTTGCAAAAATATCATGACGTTTGAATTTTGGCAAAAATATCATAACCTTTTGATTTCTTGTAAATTATATAATAAAAGAAACGGTTACATAATTTACTTCTTATTTTTTAGTGAATTACACTTAAAAATATAATAAATTATGCATACAATTGAGAATATTATTTCATATAAATGCAATTAGTATGTAATCAAGTGACCATTCATGACTTTGATTATGGTTTGATACTTAATAATTACAAGTAAGTATACAATTTACATGAAACTAAAAGGTTAGGATATATTTGCAAAAATTGAAACGTTAAGATATTTATGCAAGAATTTTGAAACATTAGGATATATTTGCTTATTATGCCTTATTTAAATTAGTGTTACGTTACATTTATACCTACGTCGAGATCAAAAGACAAACAAATAATAAATGTGTAATTACATAATTATTTAAATTAGTGGTTACACAACATAAGGAAGTTAAGAGGCCAAAAGAAAATAATTATGGTACAAGTGGTTACATAATCATGTAAAAATGGTTAAATAATTTATTATATTTCATTAAGTGGACCCTTAATTTGGCTAATGACTTATGGTGGTGGTAGGCTCACCACATCTCTAGTTGTCCCTTGGTGGTTGGAAGGCGCAGAATGTTAGAGGTGGAATGGTTTTTGCATTTACTATGATATACTTTGGGTGTAACTCTTACATATACTTCTGCCTTGCTGTGCTTGAGTGAAGTTGGATCCCTTGCCGGTAAGGCTTAGCTCACCGACTTTTGGTGGTGCCCTTATTGGCTGGGAGGGGGAGAAGACGAGGCATGCATGGGGGCGGCCTTCTTGGGTCGGTTAGAACTTCCATGAGGGGGCGTGGAATTCTGCTGGATCGTTAGTCTGTGTAGTGGGGTTGGATCCATGGCTGTTTTGCTTCTTCTATCTGTTGTCATGGAATTTTTGGGGGTATGTTTTGTGGGTAGGGAGTTACTATTAACTCGCACGACGAGTATGTGGGTATTTTATTTGGGGCGCTCACCCTTTTGTGTATTCTTATCGAGCTCAATCTTGTATACCTCATTTTTTTTTTAATTCTATTATTTTGCATATAATACAACAAATGGAGTGTCGCCTCCTTTCATCCTGTAAATCTGAAAGTTTTTTGTACTCGTGTTTGGACTGATAATTCACAAACTCAATTAACATTGCATTTCAGAAACAGAAAGACGTCGAAGACACCGAACTTCAACTTCAAAAATTACTAGGGACTGGCGGACCCTGCTTGCTTTCTTGACTATAACTAGAATCTTGAACTCTTCAACTAAACAGTTGAAAGTTCATCAATAAATAGGACTGAACAACAACAACAACAACAACAACATGAAATCCCAAACTCATTGAAATTAACTCGGGTCACTTCACGATCAAACTTTTTCATTGCGCTCGATTAAATGCAATTGATGGTGAGCTTTTCAAACCATTCAAATCCCACCTAATTAATGCATCACATTTTAACTTTGGTCTGTCCCTACCTCGTCGAATTTCTACAGTTTCTATTGAGTCAAGTTTTTAGTTGAGGCATTTGTAGGCCGTCTTTGTAGTTGACCAAACCACCGCAACCACCCTTCCCTAATCTTTGTATCAATCGGTGCTACTCCTACTTGTCTATGAATTTTTATATTTCTTATTCTATCTTTACGAGTTTTACCACACATCCACCTGAGCATCCTCATTTCTCGTTATGTTCATTTTATGTAATTGTTGTTGCTTTACCGCATAACATTCACTTACATAGAGCATAGTTGGCCTAATTGCGGTCCTATAAAATTTTCCTTTTAACTTAGTAGGAACATTTCGATCACAAATCACTTCGTTGCACTCATATTTCTTTCATCCAAATTGAATTCTATGTGTGACTTCATTCTCAATGTTACCATCATTTTGTATGATTGATCATAAGTATGTAAAGTGGTTTACCAAGAAAAAAATGGATTGATTGCCTTAAGTAATAATCACAATTTAACTACCAAAAGATTCAGTTGAAACTTGATATTAAATATGACACTTCATTAACAAGAAAAAAAAAATGGAATCTAATTAAAATTGCACTTTTATGTACAGAAGACCAATATATGACCCTTGTAGTGAACAACAATTCAGTTCCATATATATCCTACTCCATGAAACAACATGGCATTAACATAAACCAAAAGGCTTAATATGAACAGACCCTACACTAAACAATCTAATAAAGCAAAAACAAAAGATGATTCAGACCATCTCAACTCTTCTAGTTGAGTCTTCGGAAGGAACAAATCTCCTCCAGAACCAGTGCTGACTCCACACCTTAGACATATCTTCAATGGGGATGCCCTTTGTCTCGGGGAGGAAGAAGGCGACGAAGAGAGTCATGGACAGCACAAAGAAGGCGAAGATGAAGAAGAGGGCGAACTTGGTGGCACAGAGCAGGCTGAGGAAGACTTGGCCAATTACAAAGGTCATCAACATGTTGATGGTGGCATTGACGCCCTGCCCGGTCGATCTGATCTCTAGAGGGAATATCTCGCTGGGGACCAACCATCCCAAGGGACCCCATGACCAAGCAAACCCAGCAACATAGACACATATGAGAGCCACTATCCCGTATGCATAGCCTTTCGAAATACTAGCCACGCCAGCCACCCCAAACACCTTCCAGATGAGAGATCCAATGATAACCTGTGATAGGAGCATCTGAAGCCCCCCTTCCAAGAATAGGGGCCTCCTTCCATACCTGTCAACCACAAGGAATGCAACCCCTGTTGCAGCGACATTAACTAGGCCAGTGATAACTGCGGACATGAGAGAAGCATCGTTGCCAAAGCCGAGAGTTTGGAAGAGAACCGGAGCATAAAACATGATTACATTGATCCCTGTGAGCTGTTGGAAGAAGGGAATAAGGAATGTCATCACCATTTGGGGCACGTATTTTCTATGGAAAATTGCCAACTTGTTATTATTGTTGTTGGCTGCCTTGGTAGCATTGGCGCAAGCATCGCACAAGTCTTGGTACTCCTCATGAACTTCGTCAGTGCCGCGAAGCCTTCGAAGATTCTTTTTCACATCTTCCTCACTTACACCGCGCTCGATCATGGAGTTGGGGGTGTCCGGGAGGCTGATAGAGCAGAGGAGGACAATGGCAGCAGGAACCGCAGCGAGGCCTAAACTCAATCTCCACCCCCACCCGCCTTTAATCTTGTTTGTGGCGTAGTTGACGAGATTGGCCACAAGAATTCCAATAGTGATCATCAATTGGAACATGGTGTTGAGGGAGCCTCTAGATTTTGAGGGGGCCATCTCAGATAAGTAAAGGGGGGCAGCTTGTATGACAAAGCCCACACCTAAACCGAGCAAAAGTCTCCCAATGTAGAGCATGGCGACATGGATGGCAGCGGCATTGAAGACGGCACCAAGGAGGAAGATAATGGCGCCAATGATGATGGAGAACTTGCGGCCATGCTTGGAAGTAGAATAAGATGCAGGCCACTGCACAACAAGAGCAGCCAAGTAGAGAGAGGATGTGAAGAAGGTGAGTTTGTGGCTATCGAACTTACAATACTGGTTGCTCGAGACGATGCCTTGCTCCTTCCTATAGACGTCGGGGAAAAAGGGTTCAAGAAAAGAAGACATGGCAGTGACACCTCCGGAGATGCCGATATCATAGCCCAGCATCAAACCACCACAAGCAGCAACTAGAGATGCAAAAATGACGAAGGCAGTCATCCGGCCTGGGTACACCTTCTTCATCGTTGAAGAAGAAGAAGAAGAAGAAGAAGAAGAAGAATCAACAACAACAACACCAGCCATTTGAGCAGGCAGCTGATTGACAAACACGTGAACAACAGAGAATTAGAAGACGTTGGAGATATGAAAATTAATTAAGTCTGAGCATTGAAAGAGCATGCTTTCATGCGTATTTATAGAGTTGGTTTATTACAAGATCCGAATTCGCTTTGTTTTACAAATTAGTATATAACTTGTTAGGAAGTTGGAATTGTTTTTGGACAACAAATTCTTGCCGCCAATTTGAAGTTGTATTTTAATTTGTAGTTGTTTTTGGAGTCTGCTTTGTAGTTCGATTACAAATTAACACCCTAGATTATGCCAACATGAAAATAACGGTATATAAAGTAAAGAAACTCTGTCAAATTTATATTGAGTTTATATATATGTTGCTGTCAAACAAGGGGTTTTTTTTTTTTTTTTTTTTTTTTTTTTTTTTCTCTTTGAATGGGTACCACACTAATGGGAGGGAAGAGCTATCTTCGATCGTCTTTGGATTTGTAGATGTTGGAGGCGGTTTCGTGGTGATAGGCGAGGGGATACACCGCTCGAACTCGAAGGAGTTGCTGCCATGTTAATGCATGGCTACATATTTGTTGGGAGCGTTATTGATGACTCACCTTAATTCATGTGTCGTTGTCTTGGAAACTAATGCCTTGAGGATTTATTTGGGTATAACCCTTGTTTTTCCTAGCTTCTCTTAGGTGAGTTTTGACTCCAAGCTTCATTGAGCTTGCGGGGAGAGTTAGATGGTCGTGAGCTTTGGCTTTTAGCCGTACGTTTGGCCCTATCGGGTAAAAATATCATTATCATTTTTTCCGTACATAGATTCTTTGTAGATGGCGCGGAGGGTACATAACCCCTCTAATGTACATATTTTTTGGGTGTTATATGCAACTTTCTTGAGCTCGCCTCCAATTTCTCAAAAAAAAAAAAAAAAAAAAAAAAAAAAAAAAAAGACAGAAGTAGCTAGTTTACTTCACCACATCACTTAACCACAAAATTAATGATTTGCAACATATACAACAACAACAACAACATAGCCTCAGTCCCAAATTAACTGGGGTCGGCTACATGGATCAAACTTTTCCATTGTGCTCGATTAAGTGCAACTGATGGTGAGCTTTCCAAACCATTCAAATCCCTCCTAATTAATGCATCCCATGTTAACTTTGGTCTGCCCCTACCTCGTCGAATTTCTACCGGTTCTATTGAGTCAAGTTTTCTAGTTGGGGCATTTGTAGGTCGTCTTTGCGGTGACCAAACCACCGCAACCGCTTCTTCCCTAATCTTTGTATCAATTGGTGCTACTCCTACTTGTTTTTGAATTTCTATATTTCTTATTCTATCTTTACGAGTTTTACCACACATCCACCTAAGCATCCTCATTTCTCGCTACGTTCATTTTATGTAATTGTTGTTGCTTTACCGCCCAACATTCACTTTCATAGAGCATAGCTGACCTAATTGCGATCCTATAAAATTTTCCTTTTAACTTAGTAGGAACATTTCGATCACAAATCACCCCTGTTGCACTCCGCCATTTCTTCCATCCAGCTTGAATTCTATGTGTTACATCATTCTCAATGTTACCATCATTTTGTATGATTGATCCTAGATACCTAAAGTGGTTTACCTTAGGAACTTCTATTTCCCCTAATTTTACCACTCCGTCATCTCGATGTCTAGTGTTTCTAAACTCACAGTGCATGTATTCGGTTTTCGTCCTACTCAACTTAAAGCCTTTAGATTCTAATGTATTCCTCCGAGTTCTAATTTCCTATTCACTCCATCTTTAGTTTCATCCACTAAGACAATATCATCTGCAAATAGCATACACCATGGTATATCCTCTTGAATATGTCTAGTTAATTCATCTATAACTAAAGTAAATAGATATGGGCTTAGAGCCGATCCTTGATGTAGTCAAATCACACCATGATTTGCAACATATATTTTCTTTTTTTTCAAAAGAAATTCACCTCCTCAATTTACCACAAAAAATAACTTCCAGCACAATTTTTTTAGGAAGCAAAACAGTTCTATTTTTTAGACAAAAAAAAAAAACAGAATTAAATTATTATTTGTCATGAGTATTTTTTTTATTTGAAAAAATTGGTTTTTTTTCTTAATAATATTAGTTATTCTTCTTATCAAGGAATCTTAATAATAACAAAACTCTGTGGGATTTGTACTCATGTTTAGTCCACAAACGCAACTCATTTTCTAAATATGTATGCAATCCAATCACTTTAGAGTAACTATTTACTTAAGAATGTAAACTTGAGATAACTAATAAGTAAATAAGAGATTGTCATAAAAAACATGTAACCCAATCACTTTCTATATATAATTACATATTATAACACAGATTAAGCATTGATAAAGTCACATATTTTTAAGGGTTCAACTAGCAAACTCCCTTGTCATCAATTATTTATTTTGGACCATCCATGACAAGATGATGATCATACTCAAACTCTCCTCTAATGGGAATTACTTGATCACCCAAGAAGTCCTTAAACTTAATACCTCTAAGCATGAAAGAGCTTAAGACCTCCTCAGGCTTTTCTGCTACTGTTGGGCTAACAATAGTACAATACCACAACATGAAGTGGTTAGAGCATTACTTGAATGTACTGATCATTTAATACTCTCAAGTTCTGCTTTCAATTGCTTATTCTCTGCTTGCATTTCCTTTATTTCTCTGTTCATTTGTTCCACAAGGAATTCAACCTTCTTGCCATTACTAACCAGGCCGCGGCGATGCTTTACCGTAGCTTCAGCCAAGCCAACTGCATAACTTAACCTGCACATGACGAGGAAAAGTAAGTAATTGCTCCTAGTTGAATGTAATAGATAGATCAAAACTAATTTTGAGCATTGATGATTCAGACTCCCGTAGTGATCTGTATTTTTGGAAGATGCGAATATTGATGCGTTCCCAGCAGGTCATCCAGCTAAGAAAACGGAAGTACAACCATCTAAAAGATGAGCGATACCGAAAACTAAACTTAATACCTGCCTGGTTTTCAAAAAATGACTAGAACATCTGAATTTCAAGGCAGGGACATTTAGCATGGATGTGCATTTTAAGCGTTCGCAAAAAGATCCTCACCTAATGTGCAGAATCAACAAAAAAAAACCAGCGACCACAGAGAAAAGCAACATGGAAATTAGGTATGACATGTTTTGATAGGAGAGGGTATCCACCACAAGCGAGAATCTCGAAAGAAGAATCAAACCAAGGTAATCGGCACTTGGTCATTAGGGCTGACAGAATAGCTAAATATTAGTACAACTAACAACATAGCCTCATTCTCAAATTAATTGGGATCGGTTACATCAATCAAAACTCTTCCATTGTGCTTCATTTAGTGCAATTAAATGTTCTAAATATTAGTGCAAGACAAAAAAAATGCTTATGTTCATCACCCCAATCCATCTCTACCAATAACAAAGAATACTTTTCGAAATAGAAATATATAATGGAAAGTAAAATAACGGGGAAACTATTTATAATTAGGCGGGAGTAACAAGGAATTTGATCAAGAAATTATATATCTAGGAAGCTGAGAAATTAAGACGGTCGTAAAAAGAGTGTTTGCTTCAAGACTGCATTTAGTCACATGTTTTTATGTGAAACTGTTTTTCAGTTATTACTTTGAATTTCCTAGTCTTTAGGAGTTCATTTTTTATTCTTCTGTACTTGGTCATAGCTTATTATTAGGAGCATGTTTTCAATTCAGACTGTTTTTAGTTCAGTCTATAAATGTAAGTTTGAGCTTCATAAAATATATATGAGCTATATAGAATTTCTGTGTTTTCATATCCTATTCAACTATCTATTTCTCTCTTCTATTCTCTCTAGTGTTTTGCTAATCAATTATTAAACCACATTTGGTATCAGAGCTTTGTTTCTTGAGGGATTTGTGAGTGGTTTTCAAAACTTAGAAATGGAGAAAGAGAACAGTTTTGCACAACTTGTTCCCCCTGTCTTCGATGGAGACAATTACCACATCTGGGCTGTGAAGATGGAGACCTACTTGAATGCGTTAGATCTATGGGAAGCAATTGAAGAAGACTTCGACATTCTTCCACTGCCAAATAATCCCACCATGGCACAAATCAAGAATCACAAGGAAAGCAAAACAAAAAGGCGAAGGCATACTTATTTGCTTCGATCACACCAACTATTTTCTCAAGAGTTATGTCTCTTATAACAGCAAAAGCTGTTTGGGACTATTTCAAGGAAGAATATGAAGGAGATGAGAGAGTAAGAGGAATGCAAGTACTAAATCTGCTTCGGGAGTTCAAGTTGCTACCAATGAAGGAGTTTGAAACAGCCAAAGACTTTTCATAAAGACTCCTCATCATAGTCAACAAGGTAAGGTTACTTGGCACTGACTTTCCTGATTCAAGAAAAGTTGAAAAAATTCTTGTTACTATGCCTGAAAAATATGATGCAACAATTACAACCTTAGAGAATACTAAGGAGCTGTCCAAAATTACCTTGGCAGAGTTATTAAATGCCTTGCAGGCATAAGAACAGAGAAGGCTCATCAAGCAAGGCAATGCTATTGAAGGAGCCTTACAAGCCAAGCGCCAAGATGGTGGAAAATCTAAACAGAAAAGCTACAAGAAGAGTTTTTTCTGCCAATGAAGCTACTTCAAGCACTAACAAAAGCAAGGCTCTAAACACGAAGAGGAATTATCCTCCGTGCCAACATTGTCGAAGAAAAGGTCATCCTCATTTCAAATGTTGGAGAAGGCCCAATGCAAAGTGTACCAAATGCAACCAGCTTGGACACGAAGCTATACTATGCAAAAGTAAGAATCAACAACAAGAAGCGAATGCCCAAGTTGTTGATCAAGAGGAAGAGGACCAGCTTTTTGTTGCAACGTGTTTCTCAAGTGGATGTACTGAATGTTGGTTGATTAACATCGGCTGCACCAATCACATGACCTATGACAGAAATCTCTTCAAGGAATTGAAACCAACTGACACCACAAAGTCAGAATTGGAAATGGATAGCACATATCAATAAAAGGAAAAAGAATAGTTGCGATCTTAAATTGTTTAGGTACACTACTCATTTCTAATGCTCTGTATGTTCCTGAAATTGACCAAAATTTGTGAGGTGTTGGGCAGCTAATTGAGAAAGGCTATAAAGTTGTGTTTGGAGACAAATGTTGCTTGATTAAGTATGCTGCTGGCCATGATATTTTCAAAGTGCAGATGAAGGGGAAAAGCTTTGTTTTAAATCCGTTGGAGGAGGAGCAAAATGCTTTTCCAATCACAGAAAGCATCACTGAGGTATGGCGCAAGAGGCTTGGACACTGTCATCAGAAGGGGCTGCTGCAAATGAAATCCAAGATAGGTGGAAAAAGATCTTCCAGAATTTGATGATCATATCCCGAATTGTAAAACATTTCAATACGGAAAGCAAAGCCACAAACCATGTTTTGAAGGCGACGTGGAGAGCTTCAAAGAAACTACAATTGATTCATACAGATATTGCGGGCCCTCAAAGAGTGTCTTCTCTAAAAGGTAGTCTCTTTTATGCTGCATTTATTGATGATTTCACTCGAATGTGTTGGATTTTCTTTTTGAAGCACAAGTCAGATGTTGCTCGAGTCTTTTGGAACTTCATAGCAATAGTTGAGAATGAGAGTTGTTGTAAAATACAAACTCTCAGATCAGACAATAGAAAGGAGTACACTTCAAAATTCTTCAATCAATCTTGTGAGGAGGAGGGCATACATCACCAATTAACAACTCCATATACTCCATAGCAAAATGGAGTAAGTGAGATACGCAATAGATTCATATTGGATATGACAAAGTGCATGTTGCATGAAAAGAACCTACCAAAACAATTTTGGGTTGAAGCAGCAAATACAACCATTTTTTTTTTTACAAAATAGGCTTCTCACGAGAGCATTGAAGGATCACACACCGTTTGAAGCATGGTATGGCTATAAACCAGCTTTGAATTTTCTTAAAATATTTGGATGTTTGTGCTTCACTCATGTTCCACAGATCAAAAGAGATAAACTAGATAGAAGAGCACTTCCGGGTATCTTCATTGGCTACAACTCAGTTTCTAAAGCTTATAAAGTTTTCCTGCCCAAAAGTGGAAAAATTTTCATAAGTTGGGATGTGCACTTCATGGAAGATGAAGAGTGGAATTCGGATGATGTGAAGAAGGTGAATCCAATCTCAAAAGAGCCAACTCTGAAATTTACAGCAGAGCAAAACATAAAAGATTGGAAGAACGAAATTGTGGACGACATTCCCGTTAGAGGCATGAGATTACTTTCTGATATTTTTTAAAGATGCAATATTGCTTTGTGCGAACCTGCATATTATAAAGAGGCCAAGACAAATGGAAATTGGGTTGTTGCAATGGAGGAGGAGTTGTTCATGATTGAAAGGAATAAAACACGGGAGTTGGTTGATAGACTCCAAGACAGAAAAATAATTGGAGTTAAGTGGGTGTACAGAACCAAGCTTAACGTCGATGGCTCTATCAATAAGACTCGTGGTGAAAGGATATGCGCAAGTTCCTTGTGTGGACTACTCAGATACCTTTGCTCCAGTTGCTAGGCTTGATACAATCAGGCTCAATACAAAATAATTGGAAGGTGTACCAATTAGATGTCAAATCTGCATTCTTGAATAGTTTTCTGCAAGAGGAGATCTATGTAGATCAGCCAGATGGTTATGTGAAAGAAGGAGAGGAAGACAATGTCTATCTTCTTAGGAAAACACTCTATGGATTAAAGCAAGCTCCGAGAGCTTGGTACAGCAGAATCGATGACCATTTGCAGAATTTGGGATTCAGTAAAAGCTTATCTGAATCAACATTGTATGTAAAGCACAATGCAGGTGACATACTTATCATTTTATTATATGTTGATGATCTTCTTGTGATAGGAAACAATGCAAGTCTCGTGATGAAGTTTAAGTAAGAAATGATGGAGGTTTTCGAAATGACGGATCTCGGTTTAATGACATTCTTTCTTGGAATGGAAATTAAAAACCACGAGTATGAAGTCTTTATTTGTCAAAAGAAATATGCCAAGGAGATTTTGAAAAAGTTAAAGCTAGAAGATTGCAAAGAAATGAACACTCCTATGAACCAAAAGGAGAAGTTATACAAAGAAGATGGATCAAACAAGATTGATGAGGCGCATTTCAGAAGTTTGATTGGTTGCTTAATGTATCTCACAACAACTCGACCTGATATTTTGAATGCTGTGAGTATTCTATCTCGATTTATGCATTGTGCAAGTGAATTTCATTTCAGGGCTGCAAAGAGAGTGATTAGATATGTCAAAGGTGCATGCAACTTTGGCATTAAATTTACAAGGAGTACAGAGTTCAAGCTTGTTGGTTTCTTTCATAGTGATTGGGGAGGTTCCTTGGATGATATGAAAAGCACTTCTGGTTATTGTTTCACTTTTGGTTCAGGTGTTTTCTCATGGAGCTCCAAAAAAAAAAAGAAATTGTGGCTCAATCCACTACAGAAGTAGAGTTTATTGCTGTAACATCTGTTGTTAATCAAGTTTTGTGGCTGAGGAAGATTTTAATAGATCTTAACTTGGAACCTAAGGAAAGCACAGAGATATATGTTGACAATCAATCTACTATAGCTATCTCTCATAATCCTGTGTTTCATGGGAAGACTAAGCATTTTAATACTAAGCTATTCTTTTTGAGAAAAGTGCAAAAAGATGTTCTAATCTACTGCAAGTCTGAAGACCAATTGGCTGATATCTTCACTAAGCCTCTTCCAGCTAGCAAGTTTCAACAGTTACGACAAAAGCTAGGAGTTTGCAAACCAAGGAGGAGTGTTAGTTGTTTGCTTCAATACTGCATTTAGTGACATGTTTTCATGTGAAACTGTTTTTTAGTTATTACTTTTAATTTCCTAGTCTTTAGGAGTTAGTTTTTTATTCTTCTGTACTTGGTAATAGCTTATTATTAGAAGCATGTTTTCAATTCACTTTGTTTTTAGTTCAGTCTATAAATGTAAGTTTTAGCTTCATAAAATATATATGAGCAATACAGAATTTCTGTGTTTTCATACCCTATTCAACTCTCTATTTCTCTTATCTATTCTCTATCTAGTGTTTTGCTATTCAATTATTAAACTACAGAGTCATATTGCATGATACGGTGGATACTCCGATGTTGGCTCCATTCATCTCAGATTCATAGCAACTATGGCTGGCTAGCTAGGATCTAATTCCTAAGAGCATCTCTAATGGGACCATGGATTGAGGTGGAAATGGATCCACCTAGGATACAATCCACACCCAACCCAAAAAATGCTCTCCAATGGGACCATAGATTCATAATGTCCATCTTATGTGGCATGAAATCAAAGTGGATGGTGTCTAGTACAATGTCTACTTCTAGACATTGTGGTAGACTGCCGCGTCAGCATTATTAATTCTTTTAAAGTTTTTATTTTTTCAAGCCTTTATTAATATTATGAAAATTGAAAATAAAAATGCCAACTCATCAATCCATGGTCTAAATCTACATTACCATTGGAGATCATTTTAAGAGGTATTCGTCTATCTAGTGCCACATAAGTTAGACATCCTCTCCACATTCATGATGTGACACCAATTCATGGTCTAAATTCATGTTACCATTGGAGATGCTCTAACGGATGCAAGCGGCATTCAACACTTCCAAATGAATTCAGTCAAAACTTTCCAGATACAACTGCCTTATGATAGGACCGGCCCCCATGATAATACACTAGTACAACAATAGGAATAAATATTTCAATTGAACAATATATGTGGATGCAAGTTCATACAATAACAAAGCTTCAATAGTTGGGATCGGGTCTAATTAACACCCAAAAAAGGAATAAAAAATTATTAATTAACAACCTGAGATGAGGTTGAGGCCCTCATGGGTGAGAGGGTAGGCGATGTACCATCCGATCTTCTCTCGGATTTCGGAGTCCTTGACGTACCCGCTCAGCTTCTGGGCTCCATTGTTGACACTCTTCAAAGCAGAGAAACCCATGTTGTAGGAGCTCCAACACCGTTGCCAATGGGGGTGATCAGGTCTCGGGAGTTGTTCTACACTGCATCAGTGGCTGAATTCAACACCTCCTTAATATGTCTTAATATATCATATTATCAATTGTATAACTGTGTACATTGTGTTATATGCATTATCCATCATGTTAAATATCTTTATCCTAATATTTTAGGTTAATTTTAATAGGTGTTATTGTACATGTTATAATTAAACAATAATAGGTTACTTCAAAAATAAAATAAAATAAAATAAAAAAACCACCAATAAGAATCGGCTATTAAAGTGTCCATACAATTATCAAATATCATTATTTAAAAATAAAAAGATCGAAAGAATCACATAAAATTGTAAAAAGAGATAGAAAGAGATATATTTTACCACATTTTTTCCTCCTTAACTTTCTCAACAGACTCATAGG
Organism: Stephania cephalantha; assembly: GCA_039657325.1. NCBI lineage: Eukaryota > Viridiplantae > Streptophyta > Magnoliopsida > Ranunculales > Menispermaceae > Stephania > Stephania cephalantha. Next base: position 45,293,992 of record CM077574.1, read on the forward strand.
GCTATGTCAAATGCTTGTACAATTAGATATTGAAAGAGAGTTTTGCAAGGTGAGCGAGTTCTTGAGAAGCTTTGGCTTGTATAATGAGTTTTGAGAGGTGAGTGTTCTTGAGAAGCTTTGGCTTATATGTGGAGAGAATGATTAGGACATTAATGCTATGTTACACCTACATTGGGAGATCAAGAGAAAAAAATATATATATATATATATATAATAAAAGAAACAGTTGCATAAGTATTTAAATTAATGTTACATTACATACCTACCTAGGGACATTAAAAGATTAAAACAAATAATTAATGTGTAATTACACGATTATTTACACAAACATAAAAGTTAATAGGCCAAATGAAAATAATTATGATATAAGTGGTTATATCATAATCATGTGAAAATGGTTAAATAATTTATTATATTTCATTAAGTGGATTCTTAATGAAACCAACAATATGAAATATATAGTGTTGAGTTGCTAATATAGAATCAAGTGGAAATTGACACAACATATTACTATTAGGGAAAGGTGTCACGTGGCAACAAAAAATGTAATTTATTCCCATTAGAGTTGGAGATGATGATGTAGCAAAAGTGTTGATGACGTGGCAAAAAGAGGCTTAAGAATAAGCCATGTGGCAACTGAAGATGTTCCTTTATTATATAATAGTCGAAATTACGCGTTTCGCGCAAGGGTAAGACTAAGTGTTATTATATTAGTTAAAAAACAATTAATTTAATGAGAAATTTTTTTAAAAAAGTAAAAAAATAATCTTACTACATAATCTCTGATAAATTTTAAGTGAATGACAATATCATCTAATTTCTTTGTAGCAAAAATATGAAATATGTGTTTTGAAAGTTTAAGACTTTTTGCATGTGGTTATATAAAAATATAATCCTAATGAAATTAATTTGATATTAGAAAAAGAAAGTGATAAAAAGAGAAAAAAAACATATGCAAACATTTGTGAAATCCCAAATTTTTTGAAAAACGATTATTTAAGATTTTTGTTGCCACAATAAAGGATATATAACAAATTGGTATCTTGTAGACTAAACTAAAAAAGGGAGATCATTGATCTAAACGTGTGTAACGGTCCAAATTAATTAAATTAGGATTAGCGTTAATCTCGAGGGTTAATGACCGTAATTAGGGTCTCACGTGGACAACTCGGTTGACTCGTTCATGAGAACCGAGGGAATATGTGATTTGTGGATGATAGTTGTTTAGGTGCGGTGTTAAAAATTATTAAATTCTCATATTGCATCACATGTGTGTACTAGAATGTTGTAATCGAGTAAGATTGTGCGATGAGTGTTCGTCTTGTAAAGCGTGTCGACGTGGGTACTGGGTAGGCATAGTACGGGAACTGTCACGACCCAAATCTCTAACCCTCGTTTTAATTCCTTAATCAGAATCACCGACCCATGACGTGTGACCTACACCGTGATACGTGCAACGACCGAGGCACGTGACCGAGGTATATTGTATTTTTGTATTGATGTATGCCTAGTTTTATGTATTGTGTAGACTTACTAAGTCGGTCTGTACAGTTGTAGGCATTGAGACGAGAGCGGTGACATGCCTCGAGTAGCGTGCGAGCCGGGGAACCGAGTAGTTAGCATTTTGGTAAGTCTTATTTAATACTAATATGAAATAAGGAATTACTTATAAGCCTATGGTTGTGTTTGTTAATGTAAATCAAATTAAAGACCTATAGTTGAGTAAATTAAAGGGAAAACATATGATTGGTCTAGAGATACACATTGACACATCTAGGAACTAGGTGAGTAATGAAATGGTGTCACTTGAGGTTGAGTTAGTGGGAGTTAGTGAGATATATGACAAGAGGTGGATCATTAGATATTCCTCGGGATACATAAATCCATGAAGATCAAGGGCTAGGAAAGAACATCACCTTAATATATAACATTAGTGATCAAACAACATGCAAACCAAATCACTCATTCATTTTTGCTGGAGAAGAAGAATGAATTGCTGGAGAGGAGTTAATCATCAAGGTGTTGAAGGAATCCATGGGAGTTGGCGAGAAATTCTCAAGCTAGGGTGCTACATCAACTAGGTACACATCTTTTTAGTTGAAATTAGAACAAGTTCTGATTTTAGGCTAATTTCAGATGGTAGATGATTGAGTATTTGCAATTGATTTATATATTTGGATTCCTCATTTCAAGCTGATAATCCAGCTATATTGAAGTTTTTAATTTGGTTTTTAAATCATAAAGATATGAATTTTTGAAGTTGCAACACCAAAATTAGAATTCTTCATGTTGTATTAGGAATCAACCTGGGTAATTTGATCATAATCTGCCTATTTTAGATCCAAATTGATCCAAACTAGTGGCATTTGAAAGCTTATTTAAAGTGGAATAACTTTTATTAACTGAAGGTATTTCGATTCAAATGTTTTTATGTCCAAACATGATCTACAAATAGGTACTAGAATTAAAAAGGAACGTTTTGAAACTAAATTTGTTAAGGGAATAACTCCCTAACTACTTATTCAAATGATCTTGTCTTTTAGTATGTTGTATTTGGGTATATTTTCTGCCTTGTGACCAAAAATCACATTTTTAGGATCTATAGATTAGGAGAAATAGATTTTCTAAATCCGCTGGTCGGATTAAATTCCAATTAGACCTATGTTTAGTAAAATCATGACATCTCTTTCATTTTAAATCAGAATTTTGCAAACTAAACCTTTCTGGAAAGCTAAGAGAGCTACCAACAATAATTGTACTGATGGAGAATTTCGATATTTGGATCATTTCATGCCTAAAAGTGCATTAAAATGTAGGACTGAAATTGAAAACTTAATTTAGTCTTTAGGGGCTGATTTAGGAAGATTGATTTAAAGTCTAATGAATCAATTTGAATACACAATAAACACCACTAAATTGAGCTTAAACCCATTATATTTGAACTATTGAGACATCAAACTCAGGAACCTAGGAAAAGGGTACGGGAGAGCGAATACAGGATTTAGAGTATCGGGAGGCCAGTAAAGCTAGGACTGTACTTTGTTGTTGTGAGTATACCCAATGAAAACTTTACTTGGCATCTCATTTCTATTAATTGTTGTCCTTGCATAGTCCTTTTGACTATTTTGCCTTTGTATTCTTATATCATGTGTTCTTTGTGTCTATGCTCACTTGATGAGTCTAGTTTGCATGATATCCATTCATTTGATTTGATTCATTGATTCTATCCCATGCTATGTCTATTCTTTTTGTTTTAAATGTGAATTGAATGATAAATAACATGCTATTAGGCTAGTGAATATCTTATAAATGTTTAAGAGGACTTGTATTCCTTATTTGTTTAGATGTGTAGATGTGCCTATGCCTTGACAATCCATACTTGGTATTTCTTGAAATTTAAAAAGTAGTTTTTGCATTTAGATCTTGTACTCGATCGAGATGTGCGCGACTCACGGGGTTAGAGTCCTTGGGGATGTCAGCACATGTTACTTGACACTGTATGACACTCGAGGTTAGAGTCCCTGAGGTGGTCTACATACCGGGGTTAGAGTCCCTGGTAACACTTGGGTTAGAGTCCCTTGTGCTATATGATTATTGAGTCGGAGTGACATGTTTCATTACCGACAGGACCTAAATCACCACTACTTAGCCTAGTGTCAATATCACTTGTTTAACTCTGGTATTTACTCGCATATGGTTTATTTTCCAATTTTCCCATTTATATGCTTTTAAATACAATTTGAATATTTGAAAATGAAAATTAAACTTGTCATCGGGGATTACTGTTTTATTCTTGTACTCACCGTCCTTTTTATGACTGTGGGTGCAGAGCCGTCTACCAATGAGGGCAAGGAGAAGATCGGCGATTATCCCTGAGCCCGCGGCGCGTCACTGCATTGATTGTAGGTCTTCTTTTGGTATATTGATTGTATATGTTATATGTCTTTCAGATACTATTTGGGGTTGTATATTGGGTTAAGCGTTAGTTCCCCAACTTGACTTAGACTATTTTCTTGTTTCAATGCATTTTGAGGATTTTATATATGTGATGTCATTTACTAGTTTTCCACACTTAGAATTTTATAAATGGCTTCCGCATAAGTTACTAATTGCTTCAGCATAATCAATAAGACTTCCGTTAATTAATTAATTTAATAAAAAGTTTTAATTAACTCTAAATTTTATAAACTGGTAGGACTAGTGTATTACTTATCGTGAACACGAGAAAAGAGGCGTTTAGGTTGTAAAGGCTGACTAATACGTAGTTAAGTCCTGCGTGGATATGATTATGGCTTAATTACAAGATTAGGCCTGGCGGTGCCCTAGATTAGGAGAGGGGCCGTCACAGGAACAGTAAGGCTAGACAATATAATTTGAATATATGTCCATAACTATGATAATTATGGGTTAAGATGAATAATTAAACCTTAGTGTAACTCATATTGGTTAGGTACACTAGAAATGGCATGCCCAGAGATGCGTGTCGAAACGCGGGCTCAAGGTGTCGAGTAGTCGAGGGTTAGTGGGACCACTAATGTGTCAAGAATGAGACTAAGTACACTAACCACATAACTTTTGTGTTTAAAATTGTAAATTTAATTGATATGGATTAATGAGACTATAATTTGGACAATTGATTTGTATAGAGATGATTAAAATGTGTAGGAATCCTAGCATAAATAGTAGTTAGTGAGTGGAAACATGAATTCTCCATTTGGGACAAGTGGTTTTGAGTGAGGTCACATGTCCTTGTAATTAACTTAGTCAAATTATGGATTTGTTTAATTAATCAAGTTGCTAATCTAAGTATATAAAAGACAAACTTTGCGTAATTAAACAAGTGGTTTTGATTGAGGTCACATGTCCTAGTCGACTCCGCCTTGGATTTGCCTCATCTGAATGGAAAGGCTTAAGGTAACTAACATGGAATGTAAGGTATACCTTCAACCTTTCTGGTAGCTTAAGACGATAAGCCACCCTCCCAACTCGCTTGACCACCTTAAATGGCCCCTCATATCGCTCAACCAGGCCATTGTGTGTTTCCTTTTTGTTCAACTTATTCAAGATTTGTTGGGTATGCTTCAACAAGACAAGGTCTTATTCTTGAAACTCCAAGGGTCTCCTATTCTAATCAGCATACTTATTCATTTGCCGAACTGTTTTGGCTAAGTTGTCTCGAGCCGCCTCCTTCAACTCTTGCTTACTCCTTGCAAAGCGATAAGTGACGCACGCCGAACACGTCAATAAAGTAAAATTCTCCTAAACCAATTATTTTGTAGAATAGTGGCAAATGGTCTATCACACAGAGATTGGTGGTCTTTCTAAGGTTAAAAACAACGAAAAGGAAAAACTAGGGGTTTTAAAATAAATAACTTAACTAATCTAGCTAAACTAAATAAATAAAATAACTAAACTAATTTTAAAAATAATTAATTAACACCTAAGTAACACCTAGGTCTACAGTTCCACAAATCGGGATCAAGATTCAATGACAATCATGGTCTTCAATCTTTTCCAAAAAGTTATTAATTTATATTCTCCTAGATTGGCTATAGAAAATCGACATTCGCCAGAAATTCCTCGTTCCCCTAATCTCGATAGTCAGGACGTCCGCCACTAACTACTTCCCTAATTAATGTATAACCCTAGACATCCGCCAATCAGGTTTAACACACTAACAACAGTAATATGGATATGTGGGAACATTAATCCTAAAAAACCGGATTGCATCCGCTTCCGGATCACATCTGCTTCCGATTTAACCTAGATTAAATTGTTGCACACTCAAGAACCGAAAAGGTTTGACGGCAAACGGGTGAGTTTTGTCACTTTATTGGTCCAAAAGCACAATTACGGGAATACTAATGGTCCAAATAACTATAGATTGTCCCCCCTAAAAGTATGCACTGGCCACATACACACCCTAGATCTAAACCATATTCCTTAAAATCAACAACAATGAAATAAGAGAATTAAATTAAATTAAAATAAAACCTATCATTTGGTCCCTCAACTTTGTGTTTTTTTGCTTTTGGTCCCTAAACTTTTATTACTACACATTTGGTCCTTGAACTTTCACAAAGATCTACATTTAGTCCTTCCACCATTTAAACTGTTAAATTTCTAATGTAATGTGGGTAATAAAAGTAACGTGTCACTAGTCAAAACGACTCACATCGATCAATAAAAGCTGAAAAAAAAAATTAATTTTCTCCCAAAAACGTAAAAACCTCAAAGTTCAAGGACCAAAAGCATAAAACACTCAAAATTTCGAGACCAAATGTACAAAAATGAAAGTTTAGAGACCAAATTAACACTAATAAAAGTTCAAGGACCAAAAGCATAAAAGTCTCAAAGTTCAAGGACCAAAAAATGTGTTTTGCCTTAAATTAAATAATAAAATAAAATATCTCACATAATACGTCATGAATCCATGATCCCGACTTGTTACCCCGCCGACCTAAGCCATCGTCGAGAGAAGTCGATGCTCAAAATATAATAGTCGGTGTTCCTTCTAATAAAACCTAAGTTCATAATATATAAAACTACTAAAAATTGGTCACGGGAGGTGAGAGAAACTAATTTTGGGTGTTGGGGAGATGACTCTGCACCAAGGAGCATCGTATGGTTGTTTTTGAGCTGGAAATCACTTCTGTCCACGTGTCCGCAGCCGATTGGTTCATTTCCTACAAAAAGCAGCTGACGTGGCGCTCTCCTATTGGTTGGACCGGAGATTGTGACGTGGTTGGCGTGGTGAGTGAGCGACACGTGGCGAGCAAGGAGGCGGTGGTGAGACTCGCATGAATTCATCGAAGATCTGGGAGACCGTACATGCACGAATCCCAAGGAAATCGAAGAGCTGCTGAACAAGGAGAAGAAATGGTTTGTGACGTTATGTAATGTGATGGTGAGACGCCACGTGGCTGCTGATGATTGGAGGAGAAAATGGAGAGGCTGACGTGGCACATTTAGATTGATGGAAACCGGTTGTGAGTTGTGTTAGGACCGCCACATGTCACGCTCTGGTTGGAGGACAAGTTGTGAATGATGTGCTATTGAAGAATTGACCAATGGGAAGCTTCCACGTGTCAGCTGACTCCTATTCTACCTATCGCGCAACATGTAACTCGAGGCAAATTGTCCGACGTCCGATCACTACGAGTAAATACTCCATTTTGAGTATTTTTCCGCCACGAATTCAACCTCGCACTCCGTTTCACCTGAAAATGACTAATAAATATAATTAAATATATATATTTTAGAGACTTTTCACATTCAATATACTAAAGTAAACTACAAAAAATCTATAAATACCGACTTATCAATAAGCCGCAGGACACGATCCCATAGACTTTGATTTGGCTGTCCAGTCATCACCTCAAAAGGACTCAACTTTGTGGCTGAGCTTTTGTGAAGATTGTAGCATAATTGGGCTGAATCAAGTAAATCCACTCAATTGGACTGACTTGCATTCATATAGTGTCTGAGATAATCCTCCAGCAATGCATTGATCCTTTCTGTCTGCCCATCCGTTTGGGGATAGTTTGTTGTGGAAAACTTCAACTCTGAACCCATTAAGTTGAATAGAGTAGTCCAAAACTGCCCTGTGAATCGAGTGTCTTGGTCACTAACGACGTCCTTCGATATCCCCCAATATTTTGCCACATGCTTCAAGAACAGCTTGTAGCTATGTTTGCATCACAAATATTCAGAGCAGCTATGAATGTACCATACTTTGAAAATCGATCCACCACCACCAGCACGCTGCTTATTCCCTGCACTTTAGGAAAACCAGTGATGAAATATATAGATATACTCCTAAAGGGTCTGTCTGGTACGGGCAAGGGTTTCAGCAAGCCCGGTGACTTCCTTCTCTCTATCTTTTCTTACTGGCACACAAGACAAGTTCGTACGTACATATCAACGTCCTCCTACATTTTTGGCCAGAAGAACGAACGTGATAGAAGGACATAAGGCCACTCCATGCCAGGATGCCCAGCCCACCGAACATCGTGCGTTTCCTTCAAAAGCTACCGCCTTAGTCCACTGGTATAAGGGATATATGGGTGTCCTTCTTTGGCATAGATGATCCTATCTTCGCATCAAAATCTCCAAGTGGTCCCCTCGGTTACTAGCTTTATTAGCTTCGTGCAAACTGGATCCTTGCTCATCTCCTCCTTGATATAAGGCAAGAACTCGGTTTCCAGCCTCACAACTGCTGACACCATCTCATCCACCACCTTGCTGTTAATAGCATCTGGGATTGAGTTAAGCCTTCTCGGCTTGTGCTTGAACTAAACATCGAATTCTGCCAAACAATCTAGCCATCTTGCTTATTTCTGATTGCGCTTTTTGTGACTCATAAAGTAGGTGATGGAAACATTGTCTATCCGCACCACAAAGCTCGTTCCCAACAATTTATGCCTCAATATGTGGAGAGCTTGAATTACAACAAACATTTCTTTCTCATGAGTCGGGTACCGTTGCTCAACTTCTTTTAGTTTTTTGCTTTCAAAAGCAATGGGGTATCCCTCTTAGATAAGCACTACCCCCAATGCTCGGTCTGACGCATCAATATGCACTTTGAAACATAGGTCAAAGTTAGGTAGCCCCAACGCAGGTTCAGAGGTAATGACCCGCCTCAATTCTGCCATTGCTTGGTCGCATCGATCCGTCCATGGCCAATTCCGATCCTTCTTTAATAAATATGTGTAGGCACCACCCTCCGTGCATAACTTTCCACGAAGCGCTGATCGTAGTTGGCTAAACCAAGGAATGACCGCAACTCTTGGATCTTAGTGGGGTTTGGCCAGTCCATTATTGATCGCACCTTCTTTAGATCCATATGCAATTTACCTTGGCCTATAACATGACTTAGGAAAATGATCATTTGCGCAACAAACTCACATTTTTCCACTTTACATACAAATGGTTTTCCTCATGGTAGCCAAAACCATCCGTAAGTGATCTACATGATCTTGGAGGTTTTGACTATAAATCACGATATCATCCAGATAAATAACAATGAAATGATCAATGAATTCCCTAAGTACATCGTTCATCAAATTACAGAATGTAGTAGGGGCATTCGTTAAGCTGAAATGCATAACTAAGTATTCAAATGACCCATACCTAGTCATCATTGCCATTTTTGGGATATATCCAGCTGTAATCCGAACTTGGTAGTACCCCAGTCTCAAATCCAACTTCATGAAGTACGCTGCACTGGATAGTCGATCAAATAAGTCTGCCACCGAAGGGATCGAGTACTAGTTCTTCATCATCAGTGTGTTCAGCGCTCTGTAGTCCACGTACATCTTAAGGGATTCGTTGTACTTTCGTTGGAACAAAACTGGTCCTCCATACGGTGCCTTGGATGGCTGAATGAATCCAGCATGCAATAGCTCTTGCAACTGTTTCCTCGTCTCGTTCAACTCCTTTGGAGCCATTTGGTAAGGGTCATGCGCTGAAGGTTTTGAGCAAGGGACTAGCTCAATCTCATGGTCGATCGCCCTTTGAGGGGGCAACCACTTCGGCAACTCCGAAGGCATCACATCACTGAAGTCCTCTAGTACCTCAATAACTACATTAGGGACTTTTGCTATCGTGCCTGCCTTAGTCTCCATCTAGGCCACCAGGTACATTGTTTCACCCTTCCTCAGTCCATCTTTTACTTGGATTGCTGAAAGATGGGACAACTTTGCATTCTCCTTCCCTGAAATCAAACTAATAGTAGGAACAACATTGAAGCCAGTACTCCCCATGTAAAGAAAATCATTCTGTAGAATGTCATCGAAGTCATCTAAAGGAACAATCATAAGGTTAATCCTTCCCTCTCAAAACCCAACGTTAAGACTCACATTAGATGCCATACCTTATATCTATTTTGTTTTTGAGTTGAAAGCTTTCATCCGGCTAGAATTTTCAACAAGAGTAAGTCCCAGCTTCTCCACCATGTGTCCTACAATGAATGAATGCGTCACTCCTGAATCCACAATTACCAAAACTCGGTTCTGATTCATCTCCGGATCAACATACGTCTCCGAAGGACTAATCTTGGCTTGTTGAATGGCATTCAATAATTGATGTGGGTTCATTCGGGGTTGGTCATCATCATTAGCGATCAAGGCCGTAGTTTTTTCTTTCTTTGGGTAGTCTCAAGCCCTGTGGGGGCCATTGCATATGAAACAACCCTTATGCGAGAAATTCGTTGAGGGCTTTGGCCTCAGGAGCTAGTTTCGAGCTCGTTTCCTTCGAAGGGTAAGGCTTTTTCTCACCCTTCTTATGGTGATCTTTGAATGACTTCTTCTCCTTGTTCTTTCCCTCGCTTATGGAAGAATTAGTCTTGATGTCCAGAATACTATCAGCTGCAGCAATTATCGCGGGCAAGTCCTTTACACCTTGCCTCCTTAGTTCGGATTGACCCCATGACTACAATCCAGTATCCGCATCGTCATCTACTATGTTTCCCCACCAAAGCTTCGCCTCACCTTCATACATGGAGGTCAGGATGATCCGAACAGTAGCAAAGTATTGCTACATGTCCCAGAGGAACTTTTCAAGCTCTTTTGTGCTTCGCTTGCTTGAAAATATCTTTGGCTCCGACACCTTAGTTCTTAGCTTTGTCGTACCAGCAACCTCCGAGGTTCCTCCCACGGCTCTCTTGAGTAAAATCAACTCTAAATCCATTGTTGTGGCTTTTTCAGTGGTGAGTTTTCCTACTGATCGCACATCTGCCATAAGTTCCTCAAATTTGAATTCCCACATAGCTATTATGGCCTCTTCTGACTCTCCTCTAGGCACCAAGGAAGCCACCAACATCTCAAGTTCTTCAATGCGTTATGCCGTCACTAAAGACTCTGCTGCCTCCACTGGAACACTCATTATTGCCATCATGTGTTTTAAGTGAGTCACCCTCTCACTTAGATCAGTTGCTGATCAGGTGGCGATCGTCTCCAAATTGGGGCTTTGATATGAATTGTCATGAGGACACTAATGAGAGGTTTACCTCAAGGAGAGTTTTCTCAGGTAATGCCTATCCGTGGTGCCTAAGGGCCACCTTAGTTCAACACTACCAATACTTGAATCGAATGAACAACAAACAAAAGTACAAACAAAATGTATTACTTAGCTCATAATGGGAATACAACTCCACCACTCTATGCTTCCCCAAGCATGATGCTCTAGGTTTTATAGATCAAACTACAAGTAGTGACATAACCATCAAGGACACATGTCCTATTTACATTGATTCAAAGACTAAGTAAAACCCCAATCTATATGGTGGTCAAGGCAATTACTCAACTGCCACACTCCCTCGCTGCCATCTGGTTCCATAACTTCCTTAACCGTCTGTTCAATGAGCACATTCTTCACATGCTAGGGACTTGATTGGACGTGCCTTGGTCATGTTAGGGAACATGGCTAAAACAGTTACATAACCGCTTGAAACTACCTTGGACTTGGTCCATTCGAGCCTAAGGTGACTTGGTCCATGTTTTGCTTAGGGATATGATCTGCTTAGTGGTGCCTAGCTAAGCCTAGGCAACTTGAGTGCTAGCCGGGGCTTGGTCAAGTCCGAGTCCTACCGGCTCGAGGTGGCTATACCATGGTCCTTGGCCCTTGCCTTGACATGCTTGCCCAAGGCATACTCTAGAGTTCTTTGCCTTCATGCCCATGCCACCCCTAAGAGAGGTCCCCATTTTTATAGTGGATTTTAAGTTGTTCTTGGAACTCTAATAGAAAACATCCAAAAGTGAGACCAATCATAGTTTAACTTCCTTACTGGATTGCAGTCATGGGCTCAATCCGAACTAAGGAGGCAAGGCGTGAAAGACTTGCCCAGGGAGATTTCTGTGGTTGATAGTCTTGTGGACTTCAAGACTAGTTCTTCTACAAGCGAGGGAAAAAATAAAGAGAAGAAGCCGTTCAAAGACTACTATAAGAAGGGTAAGAAAAAAAATTTCCCTTCGAAGCAAACGAACTCGGAATTAGCTCCTAAAGTTGAGACAAAGCCCTCAACGAGTTCCTCCCATAAGGGCTTTTTCATATGCAATGGTCCTCACAGGGCTCGAGGCTGCACAAAAAAGGAGAAAATTGCGGCCTTGATCGTTGATGATGATGGTCAACCCCAAATGAACCCACTGCAATTGTCGAATGCCATTCAGCATGCCAAGACTAGTCCTTCGGAAGGGCTGATGTATGTTAATGTGAAGGTGAACCAGAACCGAGTCTTGACAACGGTGGATTCAGGAGCGACTCATTCATTCGTTGTTGGACACATGGTAGAGCATCTGAGACTTAACTTTATTGATAATTCTAGCCGGATGAAAGCTGTCAATTCTGAAGCAAAACAGATCTAAGGTATGGCATCTAATCTGAGTCTTAAGGTTGGATCTTGGGAGGGAAGGATTAACCTTATGGCCGTTCCTTTAAATGACTTCGATGTCATTCTAGGGAATGATTTTCTTTACATGGGGAGTATTGCCTTGATGCCATTTTGAGGGGACTGTTTGTGATGAACCAGTCCCACCCTTGCTTCGTTCCTACTGTTAGTATGATTTTAGGGAAGGGGAATGTAAAGTTGTCCCATCTTTCAGCAATCCAAGTGAAAGATGGACTAAGGAAGGGTGAACTAAAATATTTGGCGGCCTTGGTAGGGACTAAGGTAGGCACGACAACAGAAGTCCCTGATTTAGTTGTTGAGGTACTGTAGGACTTCAGTGATGTGATGCTTTCAGAGTTGCCAAAGCGGTTGCCCCCTTAAAAGGCAATCGACTACGAGATTGAGTTAGTCCCTGGCTCAAAACCTATAGCGTAGGCCCCTTACCGAATGGCTCCAAAGGAGTTGGAGGAGCTGAGGAAACATTTGCAAGAGTTGTTGGATACTGGATTCATTCCGCCATCCAAGGCACCATATGGAGGACCACTTTTGTTCCAGCAAAAGCACAATGGATCGCTTGGGATGTTCGTGGACTACAGAGCGCTGAACAAACTGACAGTGAATAACAAGTACCTGATCCCCTCGGTGGCAGAATTGTTTGATCGATTATCCAGTGTAGCGTACTTCACGAAGTTGGATTTGAGATCGAGGTATTATGAAGTTTGGATTGCGGCTGGAGATATCCCCAAAACAACAATGGTGACTAGGCATGGATCATTTGAATACTTAGTCATGTCTTTCGGCTTAACGAATGCCCCTACTACATTCTGTAATTTGATAAACGATGTACTTAGGGAATTCATTGATCATTTTGTTGTTATTTATCTGGATTATATCATAATTCATAGTCAAAACCCCTAAGATCATGTTGATCACTTACAGACAGTTTTAGCTACCTTAAGGGCTAACCATTAGTATGTAAATAGGGAAAATGTGAGTTTGCTGTGCAAACGATCACTTTCCTTGGTCATGTTGTAGGCTGAGGTAAATTATGGATGGATCCTAAGAAGGTGCGAGCAATAATGGACTGGGCAAATCCCACTAAGGTCCAGGAGTTGCAATCATTCCTTAGCTTAGCCAACTACTATTGACGGTTCATAGAGGGCTACTCACGAAGGGTGGCACCACTGACATATTTATTAAAGAACGGTCAGATTTTGGTATGGGCAGATCGATCCGAACAAGTAATGGCAGAATTGAGGCAGGTCATTGCCTATGAACTTGTGTTGGGGTTGTATAACTTTGACCTACCTTTCGAAGTGCACACTAATGAGTTATACCGAGCATTGGGGCCGGTGCTTGTCTAAGAGGGACACCCTATTGCTTTTGAAAGTAGGAAACTGAAAGAAGCTTAGCAGCGGTACCCAGCCCATGAGAAAGAAATGTTAGCTATAATTCATGCTCTCCACCTATTGAGGCATTACTTGTTGGGAACGAGCTTTGCGGTGCGAAAGACAATGCTGCCATCACCTACTTTATGAGTCAGAAAAAGCTCAATTAGAAACAAGTAAGATGGCTAGATTTCATGGTCAAATTTCATGTTCAGTTCGAGCGCAAGACGGAAAGCCTTAACTCAATCCCAAATGCTCTTAGTCGTAAGGTGGTGGCTGAGATGGTATCAGCAGTTGTGAGGCTGAAAAATGAATCCTTGCCTCATATCAAGGGGGAGACGAGCAAGGATCTAGTTTACACGAAGCTGATAAAACAGTAATTGAAGGGATCATTTAAAGATTTTTGTCTAAAGATGGGATCCTTTATTCCAAGGTAGGATGCCCATATATCCCTAGTACTGGTGGACTAAGGAGGCAGCTTTTGAAGGAAATGCACGATGCTTGGTGGGCTGGGCATCCTGGCATGGAGTGGACTTATGCCCTTTTATCACGTTCGTTCTTCTGGCCAAATATAGAGGAGGATGTTGATTTGTACGTGCGGACTTGTCTTGTGTTCCAGCAAGACAAGACAAAGAGGAGGAAGGCACCAGGCTTACTGGAACCCTTGTATGTACCAGATAGACCCTTCAAGAGTATATCTATGGATTTCATCACTAGTTTTCCTAAAGTGTAAGGAATGAGCAGCGTGCTGATGGTGGCATATCGATTTCAAAGTATGCTACATTCATAGCTGCTCCGAAGAATTGTGATGCACACATGGTTGTAGAGCTGTTCTTGAAGCATGTGGAAAAATATTGGGGGATATCAGAGGACATCGTCAGTGACCTAGACACTCGATTCACAGGGCGATTTTGGATTGCTCTATTCAACTTGATGGGTTCAGAGTTGAAGTTTGCCACAACAAACCATTCCAAATGGATGGGCAGACAGAGAAGATTAATGCAATGCTAGAGGATTATCTCTGACACTATGTGAATGCTAGTCAATCTAATTATGTGAACTTATTTGATTCAACCCAATTCTTCTACAATCTTCAGAAAAGCTCAGCCACGGAGTTGAGTCCTTTTGAGGTGGTGATTGGACATCAGCTGACTCTCCATATGAGGTAGCCAAATCAAAGTCGATGGGATCGTGTCCTGCTGCTTATCTCTTTGCAAAGAGCAAGCAGGAGCTGAGGGAGGCAACTCAAGATAACTTAGTCAAAGTTGTTCGGCGGATGAAGAAGTATGCAGATCAGAATTGGAGACCTTTAGAGTTTTAGGAAGGAGACCTAGTCTTGTTGAAACTTACACCACAGATCTTGAAGAAGTTCAATAAGATGGAGACACACAAGGGCCAGATTTAGCAAGATGAAGGACCATTTGAGGTGGTCAAGTGAGTTAGGAGGGTGTTTATCATCTTAAGGTACTAGAAAGGTTGAAGGTACACCCTACATTCCATGTTAGTTACCTTATGCCTTTCCATTCAGATGAGACAGATCCAGGACGGAGCACGGCTAGGCGAGCTCCGCCCTTGGTGTGAAAGGAGTTTGTAGGAGAAATTGAGCAGATTCTAAGCCACGAAATGCGTGGCCAAAGAAAAAAAAAAGGTAAATTTTCTACTTGATAAAGTGGGTTGATGTTGATGAACCTACTTAGGAGCGAGACACTACTTTGTGGTAGTTTGAGAAGGTGATTACAGACTACCAGAAGCTACAACAGTTGAGCAGTTCAATGAGACCATCGAACATTTCGGCGGGGGATGTTTGTTACCGCCCCAATAGTATGACCTGAGTAGGATGGGTTGGGCAGTGAGAAAACTCAGTAATATCCAGCTTTTGGTGGACTCAGAGGGTTTTGTGGGACTTAGTTGTTGGATGGTGCATACACGAGTGTCGCACACATGTTGCCAACGCGAGTAGCTTAGAGGCACGCATGCGAGCGCTCGCCTAACATATCTAAGCACACGCGCAGTGAAGGATAACGCGCGATATGCTGAGGCGTACTCGCACACATACGGAGGCATTGACTGGAGTTAAAGACACGCATGCAGGAATAACGCGTGGAGGCGCACGTATTCGCATACGCTTGGAGACAAGATACACATTCATGATATTTTGCAGAGTAGCGCACGGAGGCTCATGCATATGCGCGCATACACATGGGTAAATTAGATGTGGCGCAGGCAAGGTCATGCCTTGGCAAGGGCAAGATAAGACGTTAGCATAGGCATGGCTTGACAAAACTTGACTTGGCTGTTGACCAAGTCAAAGTATGATTAGTCTCACTTTTTGATGTTTCCTATTGGAGTTCCATGAACGGGTTAAAATCTACTATAAGGTGGGGTACCTCATCTAGGGGTGGCATGGGCATGAAGGCAAGGAAGACCCTAGAGTATGCCTTAGGCAAGCATGCCAAGGCAAGGCCCAAGGACCATGGTATAGCCACCCCAAGCCGGTGGGACTCGAACTTGACCGAACCCCGGCTAGCACCCAGGGTGCCTATGCTTGGTCATGGCCCTTAGCATGACCAAGGCACGTCCAAGCAAGTCCCTAGCATATGGACAATGTTCTCATTGACCATGTGGTTAAGGAAGTTATGGAACCAGGTGGCAGAAAGGGAGTATGGCAGTTGAGTAACTGCCTTGACCACCACATGGAGTGAGGTTTTACTTAGTCTCTGAATCAATGTAAACATGACATGTGTCTTTGACGATTGTGTAACTATTTGTAGGCTGATCTATAAAGCTTAGAGCGCCATGCTTGGAGAAGCATAGAGTGCTGAAGTTGTATTCCCATTGTGAGCTAAATAATATATTCCCTTTGTGCCTTTGTTTGTTGTTTATTCAATTCAAGTATTGGTAGTGCCGAGTTAAGGTGGCCTTTAGGCGCCACAAATAGGCATTAAGTAAGAAAATTCTCCTTTGGGTAAACCTTTCATTAGTGTCCCCGTGACAATTGGTATCAAAGCCCCATTTTGAAGACGATAGCGACCCGAGCTGCAACTGATCTAAGTGAGAGGGTGGCTCACTTAGAACATGTGAGGGCAACAATGAGTGTTCCAGTGGAGGCAACAGAGTTTTCAGTAGCGACACAATGCATTGAAGGACTTGAGATGTTGGTGGTTTATTTGTTGACTAGAGGCGAGTCACAAGAGGCCATGATAGCTATGTAGGGATCCAAATTTGAGGAGCTTGTGGCAGATATGGGACCAGTGGGAGAACTTACCACTTAAACAGCCACACAATGGCTTTGGAGGTGAGTTTGCTTAAGAGTGCCGTGGGAAGAACCTCGGAGGTTGCTGGTGCGACAACTAAGAACTAAGGTGCCGGAGCCAAAGAAATTTTTGGGCAAACGGAGCGCAAAGGAGCTTGAAAACTTCCTATAGGACATGGAGCAATACTTTGCTATTGTCCGAATGAAGAGAACCAAAAGGTCATCCTGACCTTCATATACTTGGAAGGTGACGTGAAGCTTTGGTGGAGAACCAGAGTAGATGACGATGCGGCTGCTGGTGGACCCAAGATCGTAGATTGGAAGGTGCTAAAAAGGCAGTTGAAGGATCAATTCCTACCAACGAATGTGGCTTGGCAAGCGTGGGAAGCCATGCGCAAGCTCAAACATACGGGATAAGTTCGAGATTATGTAATGGAGTTTTCCTCTCCATTGCTGGATATCAAAAATATGTCAGATGAGGGTAAACTCCTTAACAAGCAATGACAATTTGCCATGTAGTCCATGGCAGAAAGTGTTGATGACGTGGCGAAAAGAGGCTTAAGAATAAGCCATGTGGCTACTGAAGTGTTTCCTTATTATATATATATATATATATATATATATATATATATATTTGAGAAATTCTACAATGAGGCTCAAATATATACCCATGCCATGGGAACCCCTCAAAATATGTTGTGCATTAAATGACTTATGCATTTATTACGCCTCGATTAATGTGTTGGATTAGAATCCAATGGTTGTATATAGTGTACCCATGACATGGGTTTATATTTGGCTCCTATGGTAGTAGTACCCTATATATATGATGATGTGGCAAAAAGGAGGCTTGAGAAGAAGCCATGTGGCAACTAAAGATGTTCCATTATTATATAATAGTCAAAATTACGCGCTTCGCACAAAGGTAAGACTAATTTTCATTATATTAGTTAAAAAATAATTAATTTAATGAGAAAAGATTTAAAAAAACTAAAAAAATTATCTTACTACATAATCTCTAATAAATTTTAAGTGAATGACAATATCATCTAATTTCTTTGTAGCAAAAATATGAAATATGTGTTTTGAAAGCTTAAGACTTTTTACATGTGGTTATACAAAAATATAATCCTAATGAAACTAATTTGATTATTAGAAAAAGAAATTAATAAAAAGATAAAAAAACTTATGCAAACATTTGTGAAATCCTAATTTTTTTGAAAAACGATTATTTAAAATTTTTGTTGCCACAATAAATGATATATAACAAATTGGCATCTTATAGAATAAACTAAAAAGAGGGAGATCAATAATCTTAACAATGCGTGTAACGGTCCAAATTAATTAAACTAGGATTAGTGTTAATCTCGAGGATTAACGAACCGTAATTATGGCCTTACGTGGACAACTCGGTTGACTCAGACATAAGAACTGAGGGAATATGTTATTTGTGGATGATGGTTTTTTAGGTTCGGTGTTTGACATTATTAAATTATCATATTGCATCACATGTGTGTACTAGAATGTTGTAATCAAGTAAGATTGTGCAATGGGTGTTCGCCTTGTAAAACATGTCAACGCGGGTACCGGGTAGGCATAGTACGCGAACACTAAGGCTAGACAATATAATTTGAATATATGATCATAACTATGATAATTATGGGTTAAGATAAATAATTAAGCCTTAGTGTAACTCATATTTTCGAGGTACACTAGTAGTGGCATGCCTCGAGATGCGTGTCAGAACGCGGGCACAGGGTGTCGAGTAGTCGAGGGTTAGTGGGACCACTAATGTGTTAACAATAAGACTAAATACACTAACCACATGAGTTTTTGTGTCTAAATTTGTAAATTTAATTGATATGGATTAATGAGACTATAATTTGGTCAAACAAATTGGAGACCAATGATTTGTATAGAGATGATGAAAATATGTAGGAATCCTAGGATAAATAGTAATTAGTGAGTGGAAACATGCATTCTCCATGTAGGACAAGTGGTTTTAAGTGAGCTCACATGTCCTAGTAATTAACTTAGTCAAATTATGGATTTGCTTAATTAATCAAGTTGCTAATCTAAGTATATAAAAGCCAAACATTGGTTTTCATGCAAACAAGAGAAGGAAAATCCATAATCTTTGAGAGCAAAGAGATCTAGAATGTGCTGAGTTTTTAGAGCTTCAAGGGTATCTAAGCTTGGAGGATCGAACTATAAAGGATTAAATAATAAGTAACAACTTCCACTCTTCATTCATTTTGATTTCGATAAAAAGTGTTTCCATGCATGACCAAGTGGTGTTGAATGGTTTTGGCTTTCTGATTTCATGTTTTTATAAGGTTTAAGATGAATCATATAGATGTCATATAACTTTAGTGTCTAAAGAATTAAGCCAAACTTGCAAGTAAAACCAATTATATTCTTGAAACATTAGCCAACTTTGAAAGGGCATAATTCCCTCAATACTTATCGAATTGGGATTATCTTTTAGTATGTTGTTCTTTAGTATGATAGATGATTTTTGACCGAAAACTACAAGTTTTGGAGCTATATTTTGGGAGAAATGATTTTTTACAATCTTGCTAGTCGGATTTGATTTAAATTTGAGTTATTTTGGTAGAGTTGTGATATCTTTTCTATTTTAAATTAAAGTTTCACAAACGAAACCTTTTCAAAAAGCTAAGTCAGAGACCAACAACTTTTTTCTTGGAGAGTTTTTGAGCTACGAATGTTTTCATACCCTAAAATGTGCTGCAACTCATGACTGAAATTGAAACTTTATTAGTCTTTAGGTGCTATTTCAAAGACTTGACCTACACACTTAACTTTAAATACATATGATCGATCTAACACACTTGAAATTAATCCCAGGGGACTGAGGAATATAGTGCAATAGTCGGGGGCATATTAGGGGGATCGGGTATTATTGGGGAATTCGGAGTGCGATTTAAGGTGCATAAAACCTACAAGAATGCTTCACAGAATTCAGTTTGTTTGTCTTATACATTTTATGAGTGTCGACTATTTTATTTCAATGTGTTATTCAACTATGAACTATACTGTGTTATCATGATTTATTGTTGTTTTGTTCGTGTTGAATAACCGTGCTTTATGTGTGAATTTTGCGATTATTTGAAGACCGATTGAGGTGGTTCACCGAGGTTTTGCTATAAAGACCGGTTGAGTTGTTTCACTGGGGTTTTGCTATGAAGACTAGTTGAGTTAGTTCATCGGGGTTATATGGTGTTGTTGTTTGGGACAAAATTATTTACTAGTTGAGTGGTTCATTGGGGCTTTAAAAGACGTGGTATAGGAGTGACTGATTAATCGGTTGAGTTGTTCACCGGGGTTATCTGTGTTTAATTCTTTGCTTACTTATATAACTATTGTTTAATTTTCCAATTATTTACCTACTACTTTGGTTTTGTATTGCCTTACATTCATGGGAATATGTATTTATGTTGCCAGATAGTATACTTGCACGTCTTGTAGTTTTATTTGATTTCTTGCTGAATATTGTGTGGATTTCTCTTAGGATTTTACTCACTGGACTCGTCACTGTATTTGTTGGGTGATTGAGTGCAGATCATTCTACGAGTAGCGGCGAGGGGAATCTTAGGCGACTATCTATTTTTGTTAACAGTCTTGGACATACTTGTAGGTGTTTTTATTTTGATATATTTTTCTATATTATGGGTATTAGGGGTCTATGAGAGACACTATACATGTATATACCTACTTTTGTAGATCTTGTTGCCTTATATACATGATAATTTATTTCCAAGTTTTCCACTACTTAGTAATTCTGATAATATGCATAAAATACTCATATATTTAAAGTATTCCGTTGTAAAATGATTATGAAATAAGACAAGTTTGCAAGTACTACGAGAATGTTGATGTAACATCAACTCCGTCAGGGCTTTAAGATCCACGTAGCAGCATACCCGGTGGCCTTGGGGCGCGGGGCCGCCAACGTTGGCATCAGAATATGGTTCGAGGAACCTAGGGAATTATGGAAAAAGAATAAAACTTAACAAACAAATCTTAGATGTGGAGACCCGATGTACCACCTTAGTAACTCTAGTTGGGAAATGATTGAGAGGTGGGTAAAGTTAAGGTCCATATACATGTTATGTCTTTGATTATATTATACTATATACATATTGCAAAGATGATCTAAGGATTTCAACTTATTATGGACGATAAAGATGGATTGTTGGTTTACGTTAAGATGGAGAAGACAAGGACAATTGACTTGGAAGAAAGAGTTTCAAAAGTTGACCAATACAGGAAGTTAGTCGAAATATCATATGTATAGTTTTACAAGGATAACTAGAAACACGAGACAGAGCTGTAGACAACTAATAGTGTTGAGATGACTTAGAATGTGCACGAAAACGATGACAGACACCTTTAGCTCCAGCCAGAGCACTGGAGTTAGTCTAGCAATCATGACACTCCGAGTAACTCCACTGAAGTTTAATGATTGTTCTCAAACAGGGAGGTCGATGGGGGACCACACTGCCATCTGATGTATAAAGAGGACAAATAAGAAGCAGAAGCCAAGTTAGAGCCTACAACAGTAATCGAAGACATGTAACGCATCGAGATAGAGCGACGAAGGATACGAGTGATTTTTAAATCTAGGGATCTGAAGACATGACTTTTAGAAGACGCGAGAAAGAAAAGAGTGGTGTTGTCAGTTGTTTCGCTCAAATTATTCATCCATACGAAAAAAAATGAAAGAACATGAAAGAGTTGCGTCGTCTGTTGTTCCGTCACATATTCCTCATCGTCAAACGATAAGCTGCAGTGTCATTTTATGTTCCTTCACGTCTTCCTTCCCGTGAAACGACAAGCTGGGGCATCGTCTGTTGTTCCATCACATTTTCTTCCCCGTGAAACGACAAGCTGGGGCATCGTCTGTTGTTCCGTCACATCTTCCACCCGTGAACGATAAGTTGTTGAGTATTCTGTTGTTCTATCACATCTTCCTCCCTATGAACTGACAAAGAGTGACATTGTCTATTGTTCTACCACATCTTCTGTGGCGGTCCTTACCGCCTCGGGTGACGTGTCTCTGTGTACTTCTTGCCGGCTGGCCCAACTACACGTGTCTGACACTTGCGTGTCCTTTTCATGTCTCGTAAATTGTGTCCACATGTGTATTATCTGAAAAAATTAGTAAATTATCCTTATATTTTTTATCCATTCTCTGTGGGAATCTAACTATTTCAACTGTTACCTAGTTGGCAACTTATTGATATCCTAACCATACTAGTGGGTTGTATTTTACAGGTTGACATATTCAGCAGAAGTCTTAATTAAAACCATTTAAACAAGGTAATTTAGCATGATAAACATTGTTCAACGGCAAATCTTACTGTGGAAAACCCTGGAAAGTATTCTGTATATAAGCGACATCACCACAACATGGAATATATACATGTACGGTGTTATCTCAAGTCTCCCAATATCCAAAATATACAAAATATCAAAAATAAACACATATAAGTAGGTCCTTAACAGTGGGCAATCAGATGTAGTCACCTAGGATCCCCTTGCCCCTACTGGTACTAGGATCTGTACTCAATCATCACAAAAAGACAGACGACGAGTACAGCAAGTAAAATCCCAAGGAACTCCTCTGAGCATTCATATAATAAAGTAAAGGAAATACAATGAATGCTGTCAAGTAAACATGCGAAATACAAAACATACACTAGGTCCCTCGCGGCGCTGGCCAAATTCGCTGAGTCACCGATACGTGCACCAAGGCAAGCTCAGGTCGCCATTAACTGAGGGTCGGGTTACACGTGCTACAGTCCGATGCATCATGAACATACAACTAGGAAATCCAGGGGAGTAACCTTAACCCACGTCCAAGTAAGCGAATAAAATAATGAACAACAAGGAACGATAATAACAACATGTAAGCAAAATAAATACTCAAAGTCTTTCAGTTGGTTTTACAAAACTTACATCGCTCTCCGACCTCCCCGGACTCTCGGATCCGACCCAACAAGCTCTACAACATCGAGCTACAGTCCACTAAGTCCCTGAAGTCAAATTTTAATAAATTTAGGTTGTTTATAAGTGTTTAGACATGTATTAAGTTGAAAATAACCAAAATATCCCTTAACTTCATAGTTCATCTGTCATTAGCGCGCTAATTTGGTATACCTAGCGCGCTAAGGGGACGTCCTAGAGCTCTAGTTTTGAGTTAGCGCGCTAAGGGGGTGTACCTAGCGCGCTATGAAATTTAACTAGTGCGATATTGTTCATCGTTTTGAAGAACAGTTGCACACCCAGGATGATTAGCGCGCTAATCGTTCCAATTAGCGTGCTAATTGCCTTCTGGGACAAAATTCTCAATTCGAGAATTCTGTCCTAGCCCTCTTAATTAGCTACTCTAATTGGTTTTACACCCTCTTCTCATCAAAATAACTTCAATACATCAATTAGAACATTTCAAATCATTCAATTAACCCAAATTCTTCAAATTTATGCATTCATCATAACCCCATTAACAATCAAATTCATCAAATCTATTTAAACCAGTGATAACTTTCTCCTATATACGATCTAACTGCATGCAATTGATCAATTTTCCATCAAAATTCAGAGCATGCATCATAAATTTCGAAATTGCACCAAACATATCAAAATTGGGTTCATTTGCAAGCTTAGATGGTAGAGAAGATGTTTACCTAGATTAGATCACTTGGTTTGGTCTCTATAGTGTTGAATTCCCAGCTGGAAATCCTTCTTCTTTCATTGAATTTCTCTGGTTTTTGCATGAATTTGTGAGTGTTGTGATCAAACACTCCACTAAGCCCTCTATTTATATGTTTTGTGGGAATAAATTGTATGTACATATCCCGAGGCATATCTTGTGGTTCACAAGCATGCTGTCCTATACCTCCTGGTGACTCTAATAGCAAACTCATCATCTAGTACCCCTCACTATGTTAATCTAGATTTCCATCTCATGGCCCCTTTTATTTAATGTAAACTATATGCTTTCATTTATTTTATTAATGTCACATTACATTAAGCCTTATCCAACCATATGGTTAGTGTTTTATTTATCAAATTTAACCAACTCATGGTCACACTAACCCTCGGGTAACCGTTCTCGGTGCCCCGCGTCTCGACACGCATTTTGAGGCGCGTCATATCCTATTGTTCAAGTTTATTTAATTAGCCTATGGTTACATTAATTATGTCAAATTGATAACCTAGACATATTTATGTAAGTTTATTGAGTTTTCTCTAGTGTACCCGTATCTCACCTCTCAATACTCGCATTAGCACGCACTTCGAGGCAGCTACCCGTCACACAACCTCGCACGCTCTCGTTATTAACATACATACATGCTATGTATTTAACAAATAATTGAATAAATTGCATCGCAATTAAGCCATCCAACACACAATTTAACCAGTGTAATTAGGTCGACGTATGTCCTAGCCACCCGTGACGTCCACGTGGATCTGAGTTGGCGTCCATATTTGCAATTACGAGATAATTAACGACATTAATAAAATGGGCCATTACAGTTCTTCCCAACTTATTAGAATTTCGTCCCAAAATTTAACTGTAACTTAAATCTCATACCAGAAAATAGCTGAGGGTATCGCTCTCTCATTGTCGACTCGAGCTCCCCTCTGTTCTGATGGTGCGCCAATGAGAATAAGACCTTAGAGAGTTCCACGTTCTCTAGAATCGTACTCTACGGTCAACGATCTTTATCGACCTCTTCTCGTAAGTTACATCAGGCTGAACCTCAATCTGTCCCAACTCAATGGTCGGTATTGGTCCTGTCCTAGCTAGTCTCAACATCGAAATGTGAAATGTAGGACCCCAACTAACTCAGTAGGTAACTCTAATCGATACACAACACTGCCCACACGCTGTGCAATCCTGTATGGTTCAATGAACATCGGTGCCAATTTCCCCTAAATACCAAACCTCTGCTAACCCTTCCAAGGGGAAACCTTCAGATATACCATGTCACCCTCCTCATAGCTCAGTTCCTCGTAATAAAGATCTGCGTATTTCTTCTGTCTATCCTGTGCGGCTCGTAACCTTTGTCGAATCTATCTGATATTTTCTATATTATCAACAACTATCTCAGGCCCAACTGTCACTACTTCTTCCGGCTTCGCCTAATAGGCAGGTGATCTATAAGGCCTCCCATACAGTGCCTCAAACGATGCCATGCCAATGCTCGCTTGATAGCTTTTATTATATGCAAACTCACACAAAGGCAGATAATCCTCCCACGAACCCCCAAACTGCAATATACAAGCCCGAAGCATATCCTCCAAGATATGTATCGGTTGCTCTGACTGTCCATCGTTCTGAGGATGATAAGCCGTACTAAACTGCAACCTAGTGCCAAACTGCTACTACATAGCCTCCCAAAGCTTCGATGTTAACCTGAGATCTCTATTCGGTACAATGGAAACCGACACTCCATGCAATCTAATAATCTCCCGCTCAAACAATATGCTCAGATGGGGAAACGTGTATCTCATGGAAATCGAAATGAAATGAGTCGATTTTGTCAGTCTATCAATTAATACCTAAACTGCATTGTGACGCCTCGATGTCAGGGGTAGTCCACTAACGAAATCCATGGTGATGTGCTCCCATTTCCACTGTGGAATGGGCAATGGCTGTAACAATCCTTTGGGTATCCTGTGCTCAACTATCACCTGCTGGCAAATGTGACAACTCCTGAAAAATATGCCTACGTCAACTTTCATCCCTGTCCACTAGAATAATCGTCTCAAATCATGGTACATCTTGGTTCGACCAGGATGAACTGTGTATCGAGACCGGTGTGCATCTTTCAGAATCCCGTCCAGTATCTCCTGATCCGTAGGTATCCATAATCTTCCTCGGTATCTCAAACACTGATCCGTGGTCTCTGCCCAATCAGTGCACTTCGGTTCCCGAGCCAGACCACTGTACCACTCGTAAGGCTCATCAACCCTCTGACACTCGACAACTCTCTCAATCGATATGGTCGGAACCCTCATCTGACTGCAAATGTGCTACTAAGTTGTAGTGGATACCTCTGTCATGCACATAATTGATGCCGCATGTAACATAATATGCTCGTGTGTCCTAGCTCGCAAACTAGCTGATTGTCAACTCCGCTCTGACTCAATGCGTCCGTTACAACGTTCACTTTTCCTGGGCGATACTCAATAGCAAAGTCGTAGTGCTTCAGCAACTCCAGCCATATCCGCTGGTGCATATTCAGATCCCTCTGAGTGAAAATGTAACGTAAACTCTGGTGATTTATATACAAGATGAACTTCTTTTCGTAGAGATAGTGCCTCCAAGCCTTCAGTGCAAAGACGACCGCTGCAAGCTCCAGGTCATGCAAGGGACAATTTCCCTCATGGAGTTTCAACCGTGTAGAGAGATAGGCAACTGGTCTACCATCCTACATCAACACGCATCCAAGACCAATGCCCGATGCATCTGTATAAACTATCAAAGTCTTGCCCGACTCCGACAATGTCAATACTGGTGCGGAAGTCAACCTCTTCTTCAGCTCACAAAAGGCCCACTCAAACTCCTCTGACCAATCAAACCTAATATCTTTCTTGGTCAGTCTCGTCATCGGCGTTGCAATCGAAAAACAATCCTGCACAAATCGCCGATAATATCCTGCCTATCCGAGAAAACTCCGTATATCGGCAATAGACTCAGGCATTCTCTAGTCAATGATAGCCCGAATCTTCTCTGAGTCCACCGAGATACCCTGGTCACTGATGACATGTCCTAAAAATCTCATCGCACTCAGCTAAAAGTCACACTTACTAAACTTGGCGTACAATTTGTGCTCTCTCAGTGTCGTCAAAACTGCTCTGAGATGTCTCTCGTGATCCTCACGAGTCCTGCTGTAGATCAATATGTCATCAATGAACACTATGACAAATCTGTCTAGATATGGTCTCAAGACCCTGTGCATCAAATCCATGAAAATCGTTGGGGCGTTAGTCAGCCCAAATGTTATGACTGTGAACTCAAATAGTCTGTATCTCGTCTGAAAGCGGTCTTCTGGATATCCTCTTCTCGAATCCTCAACTGAGGATAACCTGAGTGAAGGTCAATCTTCGAGAAGAATCTGGCACCTGCCAACTGATCGAACATATCATCTATCCTAAGAAGTGGGTAACGGTTCCTAACTGTCACCTGATTCAACTTCCTATAGTCTATGCACATCCTCATCGACCTGTCCTTCTTCTTCACAAACAATAGTTGAACTTCCCAAGGTGACATACTAGGGTGAATAAAACCCTTCTCCAACAATTCATATAGCTGTCGTCTAACCTCCTCCTGCTCCGATGGTGACATCCTATATGGTCTACTAGCAATCGGCTACGTCCCTGGTATCAATCTAACGATAAACTCAACAGCTCGTGGTGATGGCAATCCCGGTAGGTCATCCGAAAATACATCAACAAAATCTCTCACCACTGGTACATCCTCAATCCTGACCTCTGTCCTAATCTCCGGCTCAACTATCGCTGCAAATGCCTCTATCTCCTGCGCTATAGCTAGTCGGCCTCTAATGATAGGTAAGTCAGTCGCAGGTCCAACCAATGAAAACTTTGGTATCCCAAGGATACAAAACTCTATCCTTTTACCATAACAATCTATCATTGCATGATAGGATGACAACCAATCCATCCCGAGAAGCGCGTCAAACTCTAGGTACTCTAATACTCAAAGATCGACTGGTAACTGATGTCCTTCAACCTCTATCATCATGTCTGTACATATCTGGTTAGGGTATATCTTATCCCCAATACCTGTACTAAGGACAAGGTGTGTGTCTAGTGTCTGTGTATCTAACCCTAACACTCCAACACCACGTCCAGCAATAAATGATAAAGTACTACCAGAATCAAATATAACATGCATATGTCGACCAAAAATATGCAACGTACCCTCGACGAGGTCTTTGGTCACTCCGCCATCAGGCTGTGCTACCACATGAGCTCTCTTTAGCCTGCTCTTACTCTCGACGTGGTGACGGTGGTGTCCTGCATTCGACCCTCAAGTGTCCCTTCTAACCACACCCGTGGCATCTACGGTTATCCTGCCTCACAATCTGCCAGTCTCCAGATCTCGGACCCCTGACCCCGGTCTCTCTGACCCCTATCATGTCCCCCATGATCTCAACCCTGATAGTACATCTGCGGCTATGGTTTATGCTGATTTACTGGTCCTGATGTGATGGCATGAACTAGTTGTTTCTCCTTATACTAAAACTGACTGCCCTGATGATCATCCCTGCGGCCCTTGTCCCTTATATCATCCCTCTGGCCTCTATCCTGACGATCCTTCTGTCTCTTCAGCCTCTGATTCGACCGAGAACTCTGCCCTGTCTATACCTACGTACCAGTTACACGCCTGCCATATCTCTACATCAGATATTTCTTATGTGATAATGCTCTGTCGAAGATGTCTTGCATAGTAGATGCCCCAGATGATACAACCACTGAAGCGATCCTGTTATCAACCCCTCTAGTGAAATAGTATATCTACAGGCGCTTCGTCCCGACATCCATCGAGAACTGAAGTAAATGTTGAAACCTCTCCATGTACTGAATCAAGGTTCAGTTACCCTGTCTCAAGGTCAAGAACTCCTCCCTCAATCTCATTCTAACCTCCATAGGTATGTACTGGTCGTAAAGTAGCTCTCTAAACTCAGCCCATGTTGTCAGCTCTGGATGCGTATCTTGATACGTGGTCCACCATACTGCGGCGTGACCTCTCAAACATGCTCCTGATAGTCGTGCCTAAACACTGTCATCATTCCTCATCAGCTTATGGAATCGTTGATGAGATACAATCCACCTCCCGCAGCCTCGGGGTCACCACCTCCGTAAAAGAAGCCTGGCTGAAACTTCAAGAATTCCCTCAACATCTCCACCTCTAGAGCTAAGACGAATCCTGATGTAGTAGTAGTGGTAGTAGTCGTCTGACCCGTAGCCGTAGGTGGAGGCGTAGGAGTCTGAGTCTCCAAGGGAACAGCAACGGTTGTGGCTCTCTCCGTTTGTGCACCCTTTACTACTCTCTCAATTGGTGGTTGGGATGTAACCGGGATGACAATTATCCCCGTAGGTACCGTAACTGATACTGGCTCTCTAGGTGTAGCAACTGCCGTAGCCAATGCTGTCAATGCATCAGTCTAATCCCGTAGCAACAGAAACACCTCGGCCATCTGCCTTTGCTGAGCTGAGAGTCAATCCTTCAAACTAGGTGCAATTGGGGAATTTCTAGCTGTACCACTAGGCTGACTAATCTCCCGAGGCATCGTCGACTGTCCATCCATAATCTGCATCGAGAAGCGTGCTCCATATCGGTCTCAGTATATATATGTATATCATATATATAATGAAAATATAACACGTATATAAATTCTAACTATACCCGCCTCACATCACTTCCCAACTAACGTTCTAAGGCAATAACATAGGGTTTCCACAACTAAGGTTTATTTATTAAGTCTTATGCTCTTTCATTGTAAATTTTCCAAGTTCATTAAACTCGGGCTCTGATACCAACTGTGGCAGCCCCTGCAGTCCCGAGGTGACGTGTCTCCATGTACTCCTTGTCGGCTGGCCCAACTACACATGTTCGGCCCCTGCCTGCCCTTTTCATGTCTCGTAAATCATGTCCACATGTGTATAATCTGATAAATTAGTAAATTGTCCTTATATTCTTTATCCATTCTCTGTGGGAATCTAGCTGTTTCAACTGTTACCTAGTTGGAAATTTATTGATATCCTAACCATACTAGTGGGTTGTATTTTACAGGTTAACATATTCAACGGAAGTCTTAATTAATACCATTTAAACAAGGTAATTTAGCATGATAAACATTGTTCAAAGGCAAATCCTACTGTGAAAAACCCTGGAAAGTACTATGTATATAAGCGACATCACCACAACAGGGTATATATACATGTACGGTGTTATCTCAAGTCTTCTAATACCCAAAATATACAAAATATCAAAAATAAACACGTACAAGTAGGTCCTCGATAGCGGGCAATCAGATGTAGTCGCCTATGATCCCCTTGCCCATACTAGTACTAGGATCTGCACTCAATCATCACAAAAAATAGATGACGAGTACAATAAGTAAAATCCTAAGGAACACCTCTAAGCATTCATAAAATAAAGTAAAAGAAATATAAGGAATGTTGTCAAGTAAACATGCGAATAATAAAACAGACAATTGTAAATGAATCATCGCATGAATAAACAACAGACAAGCTAACAAATATGTGTGCTCGCTCTAGATGGACTAGACTGTACTTCGGGTCACCAAGTTCCCACCAGTTGTCGCGTCCACTAGCTCGACACTTGGTCCCTCGTGACGTTGATCAAATCCGCTGAGTCACTGACACGTGCACCAAGGCAAGCTCAGATCGCCATACACTGAGGGCTGGTTCATACGTGCTACAGTCAAGTGCATCATGAACACACAACTAGGAAATTCGGGGGAGTAACCTCAACCGACGTCCAAGTAACCGAATAGAATAATGAACAGCAAGGAATGATAGAAACAACATGCAAGCAGAATAAATACTCAGAGTTTTTCAGTTGGGTTTTACAAACCTCGCAACGCTCTCCAACCTCCCCAAACTCTCGGATCCGACTCGACAAGCTCCACAACACCGAGCTAGAGTCCATTAAGTCCCTGAAGTCCAATTTTAATAAGTTTAGGTTATTTATAAATGTTTAGACATGTATTAAGTTGAAAATAACCAAAACAACCCTTAACTTCATAGTTCATTCGTCATTAGCTCGCTAATTTGGTCTACTTAGCGCTCTAGATTGAGTTAGCACGCTAAGGGGATGTACCTAGCGAGCTAGTTTTGAGTTAGCGCGCTAAGGGGGTGTACCTAGCGTGCTAGATGGAATTAGCGCGCTAGAAAATCTAACTAGCGTGCTACTATTCTTCATTTTGAAGAACAGTTGCACACCCAGGATGATTAGCGCACTAATCGTTCCAATTAGCGTGCTAATTACCTTCTGGGACAGAATTCTCAATTCTAGAATTTTGTCCTAGCCCTCTCAATTAGCTACTCTAATTGGTTTTACACCATTTCCTCATCAAAATAACTTCAATACATCAATTAGAACACTCCAGATCATTCAATTAACCTAAATTCTTCAAATTCATGCATTCACCATAACCCCATTAACAATCAAATTCATCAAATCTATCTAAACCAGTGATAACTTTCCCCTATATACGATTTAACTGCATGCAATTGATCAACTTTCCATCAAAATTCAGAGCATGCATCATAAATTTCGAAATTCCACCAAGCATATCAAAATTGGGTTCATTTGCAAGCTTAGAAGGTGGAGAAGATGTTTACCTAGATTAGATCACTTGGTTTGGTCTCTATAGTGTTAAATTCCCAGCTGGAAATCCTTCTTCTTTCTCTGAATTTCTCTAGTTTTTACATGAATTTGTGAGTGTTGTGATCAAACACTCCGCTAAGCCCTTTATTTATATGTTTTATGGGAATAAATTGTGCGTACATATCCCGATGCATATCTTGTGGTTCACAAGCATGCTATCCTATACCTCTTGGTGACTCCAATAACACACTCATCATCTTGTACCCCTCACTATGTTATTCTAGACGTCCATCTCATGGCCCCTTTTATTTAATGTAAACTATAGGCTTTCATTTATTCTATTAATGTTACATTACATTAAGCCTTATCCAACCATATGGTTAATGTTTTATTTATCAAATTTAACCAACTCATGGTCACACTAACCTTTGGCTACCCGTACCCGGTGCCCCGCGTCTCGACGCGCATTTCGAGGCGCGTCATAGTCTATTGTTCAAGTTTATTTAATTAGCTTGTGGTTACATTAATTATGCAAATTGATAACCTAGACATATTTATGTAAGTTTATTGAGTTTTCTGTAATGTACCTATATCTCGCCTCTCAATACTTGCATTAGCACGTACTTTGAGGTAGCTACCCGTCACACAACTTCGCACGCTCTCGTTATTTAACAAACACACATGCGATGTATTTAACAAATAACTGAATAAATTGCATCACAATTAAGCCATCCAACACACAATTTGACCAGTGTACTTAGGTCGACATGTGTCCTAGCCAACCCGCGACGTCCATATAGATCTGAGTTGGCGTCCATGTCTGCAATTATGAGATAATTAACGGCATTAAAAAATGGGCTGTTACGTCTTCCTTATTGTGAAACGACAAGTAGTGGTGTCATCTGTTGTTCCACCATAACTTACTTTTCGTAAAAAGACTGGCAGTGGTGTCATCAGTTGTTCCTCCACATTTGAGTTGCAAGATAGATGATATAGTTCCATATGAGATTCTAGAAGAAAAAGAACCTGGTACCAAGGTTCCTTGGGCCTTTAAATCAATATAGTAGTGCTGCAATATGAAATCTAGACTACCTTAAATTACGGGGACGAAGTTCCCCCTAGTTGGAAAGAATTATAACGACCCAAATTAATTAAACAAGTATTCCCCTAGTTGGGGGATGAGTGCAGATCCTTCTATGAGTAGTGGCGAGGGGAATATGAAGCAACTATCTCATTTTGCTCATAGTCTTGGACATACTTGTATATGTTTATATTTTGATATATTTTGCTATATTATACTTTTGTATATCTTGTTGCCTTATATACATTGTAATATATTTTCGGGTTTTCCACTACTTAGTAATTCTGATAATATACATAAAACACGCATATATTTGAGTATACTGCTATAAAATGATTGTGAAATAAGACAAGTTTGCACGTACTACAAGAATGTTGATGTAGCATCAACATCGATAGGGCTTTAAAATCTACATAGCAGCATACCCGGTGGCCTCGGGCGCGGGGGCCGCCATTGTTGGTATCAAAGCATGGCTCGAGGAACCTAGGTAGTTAAGGAAAGGGAATAAAACTTAACAAATAAATCATAGATGTGGAAACTCGATATACTACTTTAGAAACTCTAGTTGGGAAGTGATTATGATGCGGGTAGAGTTAGGGTCCATATACATGTTTTGTTTTTTATTGTATTATACTAAATACGTATTGCAAAGATGATCCAAGGATTATGACTTGTTGTGGACGATGGAGATAGATTGTTGATTTACGTTAAAACGGAGACGACAAGGACATGACTTGGAAGAAAGAGTTTCAAAAGTTGACCAGTAGAAGAAGTTAGTCGAAATATCGTTGTTAGCGTTTTACAAGGATAGCTAGAAGATGCGAGACAGAGGTACAACTAGAAGGCCCTATGGACAACTAATAGTGTTGTGATGACTCAGAATGTGCACTAAAACGATGACAGACACCTATAGCTCTAGCCAGAGCACTGGAGTTAGTCTCGCAATCATAAAACTCTAAGTAACTCCACTGAAGTTTTATGATTGTTCTCAGACAATGAGGTCGGTGGGGGCCCACACTGGCATGTCATCTGTAAATAGGACAAATGAGAAGTATAAGTCGATTTAGAGACTACAACAATAGTCTATGACATCTAACACATCACGATAGAGTGATGAATGATACGAGTGATTTGCAAATCTAGAGATCTAAAGACACATGAGTTTTAAAAGACGTGAGAATAAAAAGAGTGGTGTCGTCAGTTGTTCCGCCCGAATTATCCCTCCATACGAAAAGAAGAATGAAGGAATGGGAGAGAGTGGCGTCGTTTGTTGTTCCATCAAATCTTCCTCATCTTGAAATGATAAGGTGTGGTTCCGTCTTTTGTTCCGTTACGTATTCCTTCTCGTGAAACGACAAGATGTGGTGTTTTCTGTTGTTACATCACATCTTCTACCCCGTGAAACGGCAAGTTTTTGTGTTGTCTGTTGTTCTGTCACATCTTCCTCTCGTGAAATGACAAGTTGTGGCATCGTATGTTGTTCTGTCACATCTTCCTCCTTATGAAATGATAAAGAGTGGCATCGTCCGTTGTTCCATCACATCTTCTTCTCTGTGAAAGGATAAGTAGTGGTACGTCTGTTGTTCCACCACAGCTTAATTTCCATAAATAGACTAGCGTTGGTGTCATCCGTTGTTTCGCCATTATTGAGTTGCAAGATAGATTAGATAGTTCCATCTGGGATTCTAGAAGAAGAAGAATCTGGTATTAAGGTTCCTTGGGCCATTAGATCAACATTGTAGTATCGGGACACGAAATCTAGTTTACCTTAAATTTCGAAGATGAAATCCCCCCTAGTTGAGAAGAATTGTAACGACCCAGATTAATTAAACTATGATTAACGTTAATCTAGGGGATTAACGACCCTAATTAGGGCCTTACGTAGACAACTTGGTTAACTCGGACATGAGAACCGAGTGATTATGTTATTTGTAGATGATTGTTGTTTAGGTGCGGTGTTTAAAATTATTAAATTATCATATTGCATCGCATGTGTATACTAGAATGTTGTAATAAAATGAGATTGTGCGACGGGTGTTCGCTTCATAAAGCGTGTCGATGTAGGTACCGGGTAGGCATAGTATGGAAATACTAAGGCTAGATAATATAATTTGAATATATGACCATAACTATGATAATTATGGATTAAGATGAATAAATAAACTTTAGTGTAACTTATATTGGTGAGGTATACTGGTAATAGCGCACCTCGAGATACGTGTCGGGATGCGGGCACATGGTATCGAGTAGTCGGGGGTTAGTAGGACCACTAATGTGTCAAGAATGAGACTAAATACACTAACCACATGAATTTAAGTGTCTAAGTTTGTAAACTTAATTGATATGGATTAATGAGACTATAGTTTGGACAAACAAATTGGAGACCATCGATTTGTATGGAGATGATGAAGATGCGTAGGAATCTTATGATAAATAGTAACTAGTAAGTGAAGACATGCATTCTCCATGTGGGACAATTGGTTTTGAGTGAGGACATGTGTCCTAGTAATTAATTAAGGCAAATTAAGGATTTGCTTATTTAATCAAGTTGCTAATCTAAGTACATAAAAAGACAAACTTTGGTTTTCATGCAAATAAGAGAAGGAAAGTCCATAATTTTTTAGAGCAAAGAGAGCTAGAATGTGCTGAATTTTTCGTACTTCAAGGATACCTAAGCTTGGAGGATCAAACTACAAAGGATTAAATAATAGGTAAATACTTCTATTCCTCATTTGTTTCGATTTCGATAAAAAGTGTTTCCATGTATGACGGAGGTGTTGAATTGTTTTAACTTTCTCATTTCATGTTTTTCTAAAGTTAAAGATGACTCATATGTGGGGGTTAAAAGTGAGGGATTGGGATGAGGTGAACACCAAGTGGGAGTTAACTTCGAAGCGGAAGGGGCCAGAAAAGATTAGAACCTTTCTATGGCTAGTTCTCCATGGAAGGCTCCTTACTAATGAAAAGAGGTATCGACGTCATTTGGTATCTCATCCTACGTTTGATGAAGCGAATGAATCCTTATATCATGTCCTGCGTTCTTGCTTATCTTCGCTCAGAATATGGATTAAGATTTTTGGATTTCATGTTGTCTCGGAATGGAGTACTGTACCCTTTGAGGAATGGTTTACTGAGAATATCAAGAAAGATGATGGAATCCGAGGATGCTCTTGGTCAGTTCTTTTTGCCACTACATGTAGGGTACTTTTGCAAAGAAGAAATGATGAAGTGATTGGAGGCAAATACTCAGATGATAGAGAGATAGCTCACTCAATTTGGGCCAAGGCACGAAACTTCTAAGAGATTCATCTTTGGGAACAAAGTATCAAAGGTCAGGGGTTCACTAGGAGGGAGTGCTTGACTGGATGGTCTCCTCCACATGTTGGATGGAGTAAAATAAATTCTGCTGGGGCTCGAAGTACTTCTGGTCTAGCTACTGCGGGTGGTCTCATTCATGGGCCTAGTGGGGAATGGCTTGTGGGGTTTATGGTGAACTTGGGGTCCTGCTCAATTTTTGATGCGGAATTATGGGGGGCGTTATGTGGTCTGCAACTAGCTTGGAGCCTGGGTCTCCTGAAGGCGATGTTTGAAGTCGACAATAAAGGGGTGGCAGATAGACTAATGTAGAGATCGACTCCGGTGAATAAATATGAGGGCCGCTAAGGGCACCCCACCAATTCATGAAGGCACCCTCTTATTGAGGGCACAAGTCAAATTACCAAGGGCACCCAAAAATTAGGTCCGAAATCCCGAAAATACCCCTCGTGCAAAACAGAGGCACCCCACCACCCCACCACCGTCCTCTTGCTTGACTTGCCCTACTTCTCGTCAACGAACCAGCTAGCAATCCCGAATCTCAGTTGTCTTCGTTCCTCTCCGTCTCTCGCCGCTGTTGTAGGACATTTTTCGAGTTTGAAGGCTCCGAGTTTTGGTCGATTTCGTCTCCACATTAAGGCTCGGTTCAAGTTTTTCGTTCACACACTCAAGTCGTGAAATCGATCGTTTGAAGGTACGTTGATAGTCTAATTAAGTTGCATTTGGTATAGTAGTTGTTATGTTTGTGTGGCGGTGCATTCAATGGTGCATTTATTGGAAAGTCGTGGTTCTCGCCACACAAAGCCGAGATTTTGTTTACAGCCTCGCCAAGCATGGCCGAGACCGAGGGGAAACTTTTGGGAACTCGTGGTTCTCGCTAGACAGCCGGATAGTTTACACGCTCGCAACGAATGGCCGAGAGTTATATTGTTATCTCGGTCACCACTTCACGAGAGCAACCATTAGTGTATAGTTTATGTTCTGTCGGTGATGTACAACCGAGAGTGTAAGATAGATCTCGGTTGTCCATGACTGAGACTTTTATTGTCGTTTCGGTCACCATATCACGAGAGTAAGTCGAAGTGTATAGTTTATGTCCTGTCGGTGATGTACAACCGAGAACGTATCATTTCTCTCGATTGTCCATTACCGAGACTTTTATTCCTTTCACGGTGGATGTTGACCGAGACGTTTGCATAACTCTCGGTCCTGCGAGGCCGAATCCATCGCGCCCGTGAAAAAACGTCTAAAAATTTGAGAAACCCTATGTTGACAAACCAAATCATCAATTTCACGCTTTTTGATCCAAAAACAGTTCCTTCAAAGCTTCATATGGTTGTCAAATATTGTTACCTCGCTGTCGGATGATGTCAAGACGCAAGAATCGATACACGCTCGGCAAACACAATTGTGGCTTTAGGTTCACTTCTTCCTCAAGGTGGTGGGGTGCCCCAGTTTTGGGTTGCAAATGGTTTGTGGGGTTTGGGTGTGTATATATGAAATGGCAAAATAGTCTTTTACATTTTAGATTGGGAAATGAGAAAAATTATGGGTGCCTTCATGAAATGGTGGGGTGCCCATAGCGGGCCTAATAAATATTGGCATTTGCTGTCGCTGGTGCTGCATGTGTTAGACAAGCAATGGTTGGTTATAGTCCATCACATTCATAAAGAGGGCAACAGAGCAGCGAATCGGATGGCTCCCATTTTTCTCAATAGCTTCCTTTGGGGATGGGTAGTATTCTTCAGGACGATGCAAGGGGTATTTATTTTCCTCGATTTTGCTTTATGTAATGAGGGTTAAATCCCCCTCCCCATCTAATCAAAAAATATAAACTATTGTATAAATAAGCTCTAGAAATACCTACATAACAAATAGGAAAGAAAATATTTAGATAATCAAAAAATATAAACTATTGTCCAAATAAGCTCTACAAATGATCGAAAAAATATAAACTATTGCCTAAATGAGCTCCATAAATACCTACCTAAGACTTATGAAAGAAAACAAATGGGTAAGTATGGATAAGTAGGGATAGTTGGGATGTGATTTATAATATTCAATTTTGTTGTAACTGTAACTAAAAGAAAGCAAATCGTTTTTTTTTATATATATAATTGAATGGTGGAAATGTTTAATTAATATGAGGCAATAATGAGTAGTAACAGATTTTTTTTTTGTATGGAAATGTTTAATCATTAGTAATAGTCATTACTTAATAGAAGGAAATCAAAAGATTTGCTTCACTATATATGGATCGCTTAAATGAATATGAAATGTATCATCATTGTTAATTAATATATTTCATATTATTCCCTAAAAATATAGGAAGAAAACAAATATGGTACAATTAACCTTCTATACCATATATGGAACAATTAAGTTGCGTTTTAAGGAAGAAAACAAATATGAATTTACTTTTTTGTTTAATGAGGGAAGAGTTTGGGTTGTGCCATGTGGTACGTCTAGAGGGTTGAAAACCTCCACGTGGCAACCCCAAGGCCTTCCCTTAAAAGATATATAGATGGATAACTAGTCTATATATTGCGCTTCAGCCGCGGGAGTTATTGAACTTCTGAATATTTGTATGAACATTTTGAGATTATAAATAGTGTATCATTATATTAATTTAATAACATATTACAATTTTCCTCTTTTCTTTGGGGCTTAAAATTGGCAGTGGAAGTTGTATTTTTACGGCAGAGTTTAAAAGTAACAAAAAGATTGAAGTTTATAACGTTTAAATCTTTTATTGGCAAATACATTTCAAGTTATACACATTTTGGATCAAATATTGTAATAGAGGTTCTTAATTTCAAAGTAATTAAATATTTGTAATTGAGTATCTTATCACCTGTATAGTGATAATTAAATTTTTTTTTATGACTTCATGAGATAGCATTTACTACCTAAAGGAAAGGTTGAAATTGTAATGTAATGTTTGGGTAACTTTTGCCTACCAAACAAATTTTGTGTTCACAACTTATTATAAACATTGAATTAATTTTACGGCGGAGAATACCATGTTCACAATTTTTTTTCGTTAAGAAATAGATGTTTTTTTATTTAAACTGCCAAAAAAATCGGGGATGAGGATTTTGATCTCAAACCCATTACAAAATGAAATGTACACAGAACAACAACATCTCTTCCATGCGAAAAAAAACAAATATATGTATTTTTTAAACCTTATACCCCTGTCTACCTTCCCCTCATTGTGATCTTTCCTCTCCCTATAGTCAGTTATCAAATTTGGGCAATAACCGTCTTAGGAGAAAAAAAGTAAATTAGTTGAGGTACACAGTCCCAACAATCCGTTCAGTGCCCAAAAATAATAAGCAAAGCCGCAACATTTTGCGAAAGTCGAACTGAGCAAAACAATACACTAACAAATATTAACTAGGACCGCATATTACCCTCTCTAACACAAACATCAAACCAACCTTGCTGTCAATATAAGCCAAACCCATCAGAAAGCAGCCCGATCCCAAAAGCCTCCTCCAATGCCCTATTAGATCCCTCCAGCCCACCTATGTTCACAATTTATTATAAACATTGAATGAAATTTGTATAGCAAGATATAAATTAATCTATATAATACAAAAGCAGAGTATAAAAATGATGTAGTAATGAATCTATGAATCATGAATCATCAATCTTTTTATGCATTTTGAGTAAGGGAAGAATACCAGTTATGGCGGCCTATGATACATGTATATGCATAAGTTATAGCATGACACGCCACCCTGGTCTTCTTTGTTTGTATTAAACCTTCACAGAACACAAAGTTCACATATGTAACTCAATAAATAAGAAAAAATTTTCATAAAAAAAAAACTTAGATAAAATATTAATGGAGATACGTATTGAAAAAAAAAATATATGTTCTCTGAAAAATTACCTCATCTTGATAATTTGACCTATTAATATTTTTGAAGATTTCTCGATAGACAATATTCTTCACAAACATTGGGTGTCGAGATTCATCATCAGCATTTAATATTAGTATTCCATCACTTTCGGTCACTCGAGATACGGCTACGTATAATTGACCATGTGTAAATACTTGATGTGGCAAAAATAATCCCACACATTTTAGTGATTGGCCCTGACTTTTATTGATCGTCGTACCAAAACATGGGATCAAAGGGAGTTAACATCTCTTTAACTTGAATGACCATTTAGATTCGTTAGGTGACATTATGATCCTTGGAATTGTACATATTTCATTGCATAAACCCTCAGCCTGATTAAGCATAACTGGCACAATCACTTTTAATTGGACATCATGATTGAGAACTCCTGCAAATTGTAATTTATTTTGAAATTTAGTTGTGTAAAGCATTTCTTCATCATTTGCTGCAGTAGAGGATCTACAAATGGTATCGGAGCTCAAATGCGTAAACTTCTCCCCGTATATTAGTTTCATGACAAATTTATTCAACTGATGCACTGTTTTAATTTTTGGAGTCAAAATAGCCTGCTCTTTCAAGTAAGAAGAGTCGTGAAACCATTCGGCAAGTGATGAGTAAACGGCTTGTACAATGCATTTTATATGATCTCGATCATGATGTAACAACGCATTCGATGGGATTTTTAATAACTCTTTATTCGGATTATCATATGACGCTCCATCACCAACTTCAAGCAACCACCTATCAAACGAAGCAAGATCTTCAAATTGTGACCCTGTAGACCCAATGAAAAGTCGCATATTTTGATTAGGTTCGAAGACATTGCAATGTTCTCATAGGTAAGAAGAATTAAATGAAGCTTCGATAATATCATTTTTTCCACCTTTAGGAACAACTAGTAATATTTGTCTAAAATCTCCTCCAAGAACAACTAGAAGGCCGCCAAAAGGTTTGTTAGAACTATCATCATACCTCGCTTGAAAAATGTCTCTCAAACTCCTATCCAAAGCTTCGAAACAATATTTGTTGGCCATATGAGCTTCATCCCATATTATAAATAGTCTTTTGCAAAGAAGTTCAGCTAAATATGTACCATGTCCAATTTTGCAAGATGATTCAACAAAAAATTCCAATGGGATATAGAACCGTTGCTATTCCCAATGACGCAACCGACAACACTATTTTTCCTTTTAACCTTCATCTCGTCAATGTCGTAGTACAACTCTTCATAGACTAATCTATTTCCTACATCTCTTACTTATGAAAAATTTGGAACATGCATGCCATCAATATCTTTTAATGTCTTCCCAACTTTCTGAAGGATATTTTCAATTTCAACCAATGTGTAATGTTGAAGTTGCTATGGAGATAGTTGAAAATTTTGGATTTGAAGTTCTCTCTTTTGTAAGTAAGGTACATCCTTTGATAATATGGAATTATTACTTTTCCAAAATTCAAATGCATCGGCCACCTGAAATCTCAAAGAAATCATAATCAAATAAAACTATATGTACACTTAATCGACACATGAATTAACGTGAAATATTATATTAAAGTTAAATTTGATGTATACAATTGATATTATTGTACTCTCGCATTCCTATAAGTGAGTTTTTTTGTAACATTTTCTTTTTATAATTTCGAAGGTTATCTTTGTAGTATTGCGATAGTTTCAAATAATTATTAAGGGTAAAATATTAATCACCAAAAAATTAAGTTATTAAGTAGTACATTAGAAAAGTGCAAGTTTTATTTTAAATCAAGTGTAAAATGTCAACGACCTCAAGATTGAGAGATAATGTATAACATTTTAAAGGAAAAATTGTAGCATCCCCTAACCAGATTAGGGCAATATCCAGCCTGAAACCCTAATTAAGCCCAAATTACCCATAATAGACTTAACCAAAGCCAACAGCCTTACCACCTACACCTGATCTCCATTACTGTATATCAATTATCAATTAAGACAAATACGAAACGCAGCCAAAAATTCAAAACCTTTTTGATAATCAAAATAAAATATATAGTATTTAAAACAAAACCGGAATAACCATCGGTTACACAAAACTCCCATCCCATATGATATTACAAAACATAATTCAATAAAATATATAAGACAATGGAAACTCACTACATAGAAGAGAAGTTCAAGACTCATAAAACTTCTCCATCTCGTAGTCGTAGCGCTCTTCGGCTCTACCTGTAATTGTTAATTGGGGTGAGCGCTCCAACTTGCTCAGTAAGTATGGATTCACATAACCATCAACATTTC
Organism: Stephania cephalantha; assembly: GCA_039657325.1. Taxonomy (NCBI): domain Eukaryota; kingdom Viridiplantae; phylum Streptophyta; class Magnoliopsida; order Ranunculales; family Menispermaceae; genus Stephania; species Stephania cephalantha. The sequence goes on from CM077574.1 coordinate 45,336,016, forward strand.
ATATAATATTCAAAGGAAACATGCAATAACAACATGAAACAATAATATCTAACAAGAATATGGATAGCATATAGTTCAATACATAAACAGATGCAAAGCAAATGTTTTTGGATTAGTACACTGAGATCCCCATTATTTTATAAAAACTAGATTACCCACCAGCACCATTAGTTCGATTGCTAGGTCAACACATTGCGCATATGTGCTCTCTAGCCCATCCACTAATGCTCAATGGTTCTATCCTAAGCCCCCTAGTGTGTATGTAATCCATATAACCTATCGAATTGAGAAGGAGTTATATATAGGCCGCGAAGGGAACCCATATCCTATAAACCTATTCTCAAAACCAGAAGTTATAGCATAGTCACATTACACACCGTTTTTCGTTTATTGAAAACCACCACAATGTACATAATCCCCCATTCTATTGCAACGACTACATGAGTTATATATACTAAATAGCCAGGCAATATTAATAAATAAGCGAATCTGTACTTACCTCAGGTAAAGTTCACGTCCAAATTCCTAACTTTTCGGTCCTCTCTCATTTCCTCGATGTTCCTCAACCTATCATCAACCATTTGGGATCAAAATAGGTCCATTATAATTTATTAGGAACTCCTAAATCAGTCCCTAAGCCCCTCAGTCAAATTTCATGAAAATACATCACTATTGTTGTTTCGTACCCAGGATTAGCGTGCTAATATGCAGGATTAGCACGCTAATCCCTGAATACACACACTGTTCGTCCTGCCAAGCACAATTAGCACGCTAATTGCAGATCAAGCGCGCTAATCGCGTTAGACTAGCAACAGCGGCACGTTCTGCTCATTCCAAATTTCTTCGAAACACCTCTAAAACAATCCAAACCACCCCAAACTTATTCTCAATAGCTTAGAAACATCAAATATGAGTTGAGGGACTAAATTAGATCAACAAAATAGCTCAAACAACAACAATCCTAGCATCACCTACGATTCCAACTTTGATAAACACCCAATTGTGATGCTCTCGAGCCGTTGTACTGATTAGGCTCCTCAACTTGGTTCAAATCAGCTCCCGAAATGACCTCCTGTCGCGTCAAAATCCGGCCGCACCTTCCCGAATCTCTGTTGATCGAAATGAATAAGTTGATAAACATCAACTTTTATTTATATATATATATATATATATATAGATTCCTCGAGATACGCATCACGTCATGTTGAGATTGATCGAATCGTCGATATATTAAAGTAACACATGCTATCGTAACACGAAACTTAACACAGCTTGTACTTCCGCTTCATTCAAGACGATCAAATGATCTATATAATTTCGTAGTTTCTTAATTTTCCAATATATATATATATATATTCATATATATATATATATATATATATATCCTTATATATATAAATATATATATATATATATATATAATATATATATATATATATATATATATATATGACTTGCGTGTTTTGTCACCAATAACTCTCTCGGACATATCCACGTGTAGCCACGAGTGCGCATATTCATGTCACGTCTCCCTCGTCGCTCACCGTGTACTGGTATTTCATGACTTATCGTGTATTTCGTGCATTATATGCTTGTGTATAATTTCTATATTATACAACAACCTATACATGAATTGTTTCACATACATCATGCAAACACACACACGCTAATTGAGGTATGCCGAGCTTAACCACGAGCCTAACTCGGATTAATTAGGATTTGGATTAACACTAATCATCAGCTTAAAGTAACAAGTCGTTACAAAAATTATCTGAATGAGGCATCACTTGCCAAAAGGCTAGATTTATAGAGGTTGAGAGTTCGACTCTCGTTTAATTTTTTTGAAAAAAAGTTTTACGTTTGAAAGAACTTATATCTTTTATGATTAAATATTCATTGAAAAAGTCATCAACATGGAATATTAAATTTAAATTATATATATGGTATTGATAATTCTTTATATTTGCATTCAAATGTGAGGAAATTTTTTTAAAGATTCTCTTTAGAAAATTTTGAAGAACACCTTTGCAATAACATTAAAAAATTGAGTAATTATTAAGTGTAAAATATCAACCACATCAAAATCAAAAGATTAAGTATTATATCTCATACAAAATATTACAACTTTATTCAAACCAAATGATTAGCATCATAATAAACATTAAAAAATAAATCAAAAAACTTTTATTGTAAAAAATGCATATCATAAAATTGATAATGTACTTTTATGATTGTAAATTACATGATAGTGCAATAATATTATGACAAACAGATGTGTAAGTTGATTTTCACTTGCCCATGATGATGCTTCAGTGAGACAATCATTTCATTCCTTGTCATCATCCAATAGCCCTAATGCATAACATGTAGCTTTAAAAGATGGGCATAAAACTCCATTAGCAGTTTTAATGTGCATAAATAAAGTACTCCCTTTTACAATGTTAATCAGTATCCTCAAATAATGATGTTTACCGCTTGATGGATGAGCAAAATAGACCCTCCTGATTTGTGTACCTCTTTTCCTTTTTATCCAAACTTTTTTCTTTGAATTCCATACCCAATGCAAAGGAAATTCAGAATAGCTTAATTGTCTAGCATCAAGATGCATTTTATTAGTTTCAAACCATGGTATGAAATTTGTTCTATCTATGCCAGGTCTGCTCATAATGTCATTCAATGAATCACCTTCTTTAAAAACCACAGGCTGTTTACCAGAAAGATGGAACGACAATCTCTCCACAGCTGGTTCTTTGTAATTCATATCAAATTGAAATATCCTCCAATAGGCCTCAGCAGTCGAGATATATCTACAGTCTAAACAAGTGTTGATCTCATCAATCTCGTTATTGTTGTCAAGAGATTCAACTGAAGCTGTCATTTAGTCAGGTTCTTTGTGAACATACTTGAACAAATATTTTATGGATCTCGAATAGTTACATGATTCAACATTAATATGAGCATCAAACTTTACGATAAAATCTCTATTATACGGAACCATATAGCAATTGTCTAATGATGTTCCATTTTTCTCGACCCAGAATTCAATTTTCCCCTTTTATACACTTGGAATCCCTCTGCATCTAATGTCGTTTGGTCATTATATTTTTTGAAAAATGTTTTTTACATTTGCCATTTGACATGCATAGGGAATTCGTATTTGATAGACCGCATGGACCATGAATTATGAATTTCTTATGAATGAACCTTAGGATCTAGTACTTCAGCACTTATGATTGTATCATTATATTTAGGGGATTGATTTTTCTCCTTTGGATGAATAAACATCAAGATGTGTGCATGTTGAAGACCACACTTTTGAAATTTAGTAATATAGAGAACTGCAATGTAGACAACTTTTAGTTTTCGTATTCACAATTGTAAAAGCTAAATGGTTATGCAAGAACTGATAAATTAGTGAGGAATAATGCATCTATCATAATGCATTATTGGTCAAAAAATGCACCATGGCGTATAAGATGTGAAAAAGAATCAAGGAACTACCTACAGTTGGTTCTCCAAATATTTTTTTGTGCTTTAGATTGTGCATGAGTTCATGCAATTTGATCTTGAATATTCTGCATATAATATCTACTATATTCTCATCATCTTTTTGTTGAATCATCTGCAACATATAATTTATTTCTGGCTAGCACGGGTTGTATGTGAATGTGATGAATAAATTAGGGTAGCCAACCTATCTACATATTTCCATTGCATCTTGATAATTTTTAGCTTTGTACCTTGGGCTACTTGTTGCGTGAAGGAACTACAATAGATTTTCCTACATGCTTGAAATCAGAATCACCTCGATGATCGACATCCATCAAGCCACTATAAAGATCTGTCTTTAATTTTTTTTGATTATTTATAATCCAACATAATCTTTCTTCTTCAATAGCCATATAACAATCAATAATAAATTGTTGAAAAAATGTGTCAGATTACAACACAGTTGGTGGCTTATTTAGTCTTTGTTGAAGCCTAAAGCCATAGAGTTTTCTCATATAGCATAATTTACATATGCAAAATATGTCCGTAAAATCTTTCAAAGAGATGCCTATCCTAAATCCATCCTCATTATAAGGAAAGAACAATGGGTAAGTGAATGGCATGAAACTCGGATGAAGATAAGTGATTCTTTGCAACCCATTTGTTTTGTGCTCAACTATAATATCTCGAATGACATTTTCACGATTGAAATGGCCCACTATTAGACCTGCTACTTCTGATGCCTCCGGGACATAATGTTTTCGTCCATCATAATCTCTAGTATTTTTTATGTGTAAATGCAAGTGAAAATTTGGTTGAGCTTGCATTTAATCTCTGACCATTCTGAAAGATTTGGCTAGAAAATAGTTCTCATCCAACATCATTGATAAGGATATGACAATCTCTGGATCAAGACCACTTTATGTTGTTTGCTGGAGAGAAATCATCCTATTCCGTGTTTCATTTTCTATATCGTATATATACAGGTAATAATGAGCTAATCCTATGGATGTTTTGTTCCTTGAGTCTAAAAACACAAGGGCATTTTCCTTAATTGATAATACTATCAATCTTACCACCCATTGATTTGAAAGAAAATATTGAGTTGAATGCCCGTATGTTCTTTCAAAATTTGGCACATTTGTTGCCAAGCTGGGATGTAAAATATATATCAATAATCTCGGGGGATCTTTCAACAATGGAATCTCTACTTGACCTTATATACAACAAAGTTGAATTTTGGCTGTGAGACTTTTCCATCTCTTATCGTACCACAAAATTTCTCACAAATGCTGACATGTGTATGTAGGAAGACCAATATTGTAAGGAACATTTTTATGATTTGTATCTGTAAATTAAATTATATATTACATATTATTTCAATATTTTATTCGCACCCATTATAAAGTCTGAATTTATTCATCAATTTTTGGCAAGAGGTGCCCCTACCATTTGACCAGAGTTCAGGGGCGTGCCTGGAGTCGGGCCAGAAAGGCGATCATCCAAGGTATCACCAATAAAAGGCCCCAACTCATGTTTAACTTATTATATATATTTCTAAATAATGAATAGATGACAAAGTTTGAAGGTTTAGGCTTACTAATTAAAAAGTCCTCGCGTATGTGCATTATTAAGCTACAATAATTTTTTTTATAACTATGGATATCCTCACCCTTCGATTATCACTAATCCCATAAGGGTTTTTTACTCCCTTCTTAATCCAAAAAAAGTAAAATCATAGTTAATTTTAATAATTACTTCAAAAAATGAAAGGAAAAATAAAATAATTTTGACAAAGATCCATATTTTGAAGTATCACCCTTGGACTCCAAAATTTCAAGACTAACCCCATCAGAGATGCATTGGCATATTGGTGCATTATAGTTTTTTTTTTTTTAAGATGAGAAAACACCATAATATATTTTTTTAAAGTAAGAAAACACCATAAGTGAATTTCTCGTGTAAGGTCAATTTTTTTTTTAAAAAAGGTAGTTATCTAAGTAGATAAAGATCACATTTAGTCCGAAAAAAAGTAGTTAAAGATCACATTCCTTTAGATAGATTTAGTTTATCTTGAAGAGTGGTAGGCTACTTATCAGATGGATGACTTTTCTTCTTTGGCGCACTAATTAAATTCCTCTTGCATATTTTCCTTCCTTAATATCCTTACTGCAATGTAAATATATTATTTTCAATTAAAATAAGGCAGCCACAACATTATATTTAAAAATATAAAAAATAAAAAACATCATATCTATAATTCATTTTAATTATGTGAGTTGATCCTTATTGTACATCCAAGTAGCATGGTGCCTCATCCGTATGTGAGTTGATCCTTAAGCCATTACAGTAGAGTACAATGGTTGTGAGGTACATGCTTCCGATGTTCCTTCCATATATGCAATTCCGTTGTAAGAATTAAGTGGTGCCATAATTTGATTCATGGTATATTATATTGAACATGATAAATGTAAAACACAGTGGAGTAAGTGTGACACCTGAAACAATGCAAGCACGTTGACTTATGGATACTTGATTGTCGATTTTTGATTCAATATTTCCATATTTATAACTATTGGGAGGCATGCTATGTTGGAACAAATCTCTTCGGACAGAGAATGAAGATGAGAATAGAAGAACCAAACAAAGACTTGAGGCGCATAATCGCTTTCTTTTTGACAAGATTTTTCCCTACCTGTCGAAACCGCGTATACACAATGGGAAAATTGAAACTTGCCTTCAAGATACAATTAAGTCTCTAATGGTTGTTGGATGATGTGTGTGTAATGCGACTCCAACCAAAACACTATTGTAGGATGCTTTGAGAGAATGATGTTATGAACAAGAACACACTTTGATTCAAAAAAGTTTTGTGTTTCAATGCATTTCTCAATGTGTTTAGTACTAGATCTCTTTGATTTATAGAAAATTAAGAGACTTGGTATCTATCCAGAAATATGTGAGTTTTGGTGCGAATATGTACCAAAAAATGGATAAAAACATATCAAAAACACCTAATATTTGCAGCTTTTCGTTCTGGGCGCTGAGGCGCTGATCCGGCTCCTCAGCGCAAAAAACTAGTGGCTTCTAGTGTTGCGCACTTAGGCTGACACTTCAGCGCTAAGCTCAATGCCAAACACCATAACACTTTTTTTAAATCCTACAATTCCCCCCATTTTCAAATTATATGGACATATAAATTAAAAATTACACTTAGGAAATAACACAACCACAAAATATATAGTATCATTCCGAAATGGATACATAAATGAGAAAAGTCTAATGGTGTAGAAGTGTGGTTTCTGGCGCTAAAGCGCCAGCCTCAGTGCTCAACACCAAAAGCCATTAGTTTTTGGCGCTGAAGTGCCGGGTCGATGCCTCAGCGCTCAAAACGAAAAGTTGCGAATATTAAGTGTTATTTGGTCCCTTTTTTGGTACCTATTTGCACTAAAACTCACATCTTTGTGGATAGACACTAAGTCTCTTAATTTTCTATAAATCAAAGAGATCTAGTACGTACTAAACACATTGAGAACTCATTGAAACAAAAAATTCTTTTGAATCAAAGTGTGTTCTTGTTCATAGAATCATTCTCTTAAAGTATCCTACAAGAGTGTTCTTGGTTGGAGTTGTGTTACACATATCATCCAACAACCATTAGAGACTTGATTGTATCATGAAGGCAAGTTTCGATTCTTTCATTGTGTACGCAGTTTCAATTGGTAGGGAGAAAATCTTGTCTAAAAGAGAGCGATTATGCGTTTCAAGTCTTTGTTTGGTTCTTCCATTCTTATCTTGCATTCTCTATCTGAAGAAATTTGTTCCAACAATTTTTAGAAAAGAGTTTCTTCATCAATGGCTTCTTTGACTTCGGACGGAATTGCACAAACGAATGGGAATAGTGGTTATTCATTACCCTCTAAACTCAATTCTAGTGGCGGGTTTGTTCTTCATGCAATTCAAATCATGAACCATGATTTGCCTCGCCTTGAAAGGTTTGACGGTGATAATCTCACTCGATGACAAGATAAAGTAATATTCTTTCTCACATCTCTCAAATTAGCGTACATCATTGATGATGCGCTTGAGACCCTCCCTGAACCAACTTCGATTGATTCAAACAAAGTGGCGGATTGACGTGTCCTAAGGAAGGCAAATGACTATCTTTGTTAGGGCTACATCCTTAATGAAATCTCTGACAATGTCTATGCGGTGCATCGAACCATTGAGTTGGCAAAGAAGTTGTGGACTGTGCTGGACACCAATTACCAAATTGAGGAGTCTAGTAATCGTAAGTTTTTAGTTTCAAATTACTTGAATTTCAAGATGACTAATTATAAGTCATTACTTACACAAGTACATGACTTGCAAAAATCGTTGGTGATCTTAAGACGGCTGAAATTTCTCTTGAAGAAGAATTTCAAGTGGGTATAGTTATTTTCAAATTGCATACTAATTGGGTTACAAGAAGAAACTCATTCATGAGGAGAAGAGTTGTACTCTTGAATCCTTCCAATGCCACCATTGAATTAAGGAAGACTCTCTAAAGAGAGAGAGGGTTGGGGATGACTTGAATCTTGAATCCAATTCCAGGGAAAATTTAGTGGAATCTCACCATTTCAAGAAATTTAAGACCAAGAATGATTCAAGATTTAGGGAAAATGCCAATAAAATACCTCAAAAAAGAAAAAAGAAGTGTTACTATTGTAATGAATCGGGACACTATGCATGAGATTATCGTTTCAAGAAGAAATTCTTGAAGAATGAGGAAGTGGTCAAGGAAAGTCATAATGTGGAGCACATGGACATGGAACTCATAGCAACGATTTGCCAAGCCAATTTGGTTGCAAATGAAGTTAGGTGATGGCTGGATACCAACAGAACCATACACATTTGCAAAGACCGTAGTCTTTTCAAGACATACGAAGATCTTGCCATTAGTGAAGAAGTACGTATGGCGAACAACAATCACATTAGGTTGTTGGAAAAGGAATGGTGGATATCAAGCTCCCTTCGGGAAAATTTTACATTTAATCAATGTTTATTATGTACCTGAAATGTGTAAGAATCTTGTATTCGGTTACCTCCTTAATAAGAGAGGTTTCCGTCTTGTCTATAAGTCGGATATGTTTATTTTTTCCAAAGGAGGTGTTCCTATTGATAAAAGATACTCATGTAATTGTATTGTAACAACCTGTTATCTTAAGCTGGTGATTAGTACTAATCCAAATACTAATTAACCTGAGTTAGGCTTAGGGTTAAGCCCGACGACCTCGATTAGCATGCCCGTGTGTTTACATGCTGAATTGTATTTGTTTAGATTGTTTAACGAATTATATAGATTGTAGTATAATAAATAAGTTATATACAAACCTATAAATGAAAAATACACAATAAATAATGAATTACCGATAGACCAAGTGCAACGAGGGAGTCGTGGAATGAATGTGTACACCCAAGAATACTCGTAGGCATATCCGGTGACTTTATTGGCGAAGAAATACACGATATATATATATATATATATTTATATATATGATATATATATATATATATATATTAGAAAATAAGAGTTAGCTTGAATTATATGGATCATTGGATTGCCTCGAGTGGAGCGAAAGTGTTAAATGGTGTCAAGGTTCGTGTCACTTTAAGGAGTGTCACTTTGACACATTAAACCGTTTGATCGGCTTTGAGATAGCGCGATGCGTATCTCGAGAAAATTCATATATTAAAGCTAAGACTCATGTTTATCTCCTCGTTCGGTCAACCAAGTGAGAGATGGTTTAAGTTTTCATTCTGATCACTGGAAATCATTCAAGAAGTGGTTTTGGCAAGGATTGAGGAGCTCAAACGAATCAACAACCATAGATCATCATTTTGGTATGTTTTATTTTTATATTAGTTGAAGTTCAACTTGATGGTGATGGTTAAATCTCTGTTAATTATGTTGTTTGATGGTTGGAAATGATTTGTTACCTTACAAGAGGTCCTCCTGATGGGTTTTGAGAGTTTATATTGATGTTTGTTGGATTGGTGGATGGAATAGTGGCTGCTGCCCTATGTTTTGTTAAGACAACATAGGGTGGAGCGCGCTTCCTTCATCAACTGTGATGAACACAGCTGTTGGAGCATGTGGCGGCCTTGCCGCCCCGGGGTGACATGTCTTCGTCTGCTCCTTGCTAGCTGACCCAACTACAAGTGTCTGACACCTGTCAGTCCCCTTTTTGTCTCGCAAATTGTGTCCACGTGTGTATTATCAAATTAATTAGTAGATTATCCTAATTTTCTTAACTTATTCTTTGTAGGTATTTAACTATTTCAACTGTTACTTAATTTGTACTATATTCTAATGCTTAACCATACTAGTGGGTTGTTTCTTACTAGTTAACATAAATCAGCGGAAGCCTCAATTGATATGATTAGTATAAGAAATTTACCAGGGTAAAAATTATTCAAAATAGCAAATCCTACTATTGAAAACCCTGTAAAGTACTCTGTATATAAGTGACAATACCATAAACAAGGTATACATACATGTACGGTTTCATCTCAAGTCTCCCAATACCCAAAATATACAAAACCTCAAAAATAAACACGTACGAGTAGGTCCTTGATAGCGGGCAATCAGATGTAGTCGCCTAGGATCCGCTTGCCCCTACTAGTACTAGGGTCTACACTCGATCATCACAAAAAGACAGATGACGAGTTCAGTAAGTAAAATCCCAAGGAACTCATCCGAGCATTCGTATAGTAAAGTAAAGAAAATGCAAGGAATACTGTCAAGTAAACATGTAGAATATAAAAACAGACAACTGTAAATGGCTCATCGCATGAATAGATAACAAACAAGCTAACAAATGTGTGTGCTCGCTCCAGATAGACTAGACTGTACTTCGAGTCACCAAGTTCCCACTAATGGTCGCACCCAACTGGCCCGACATTTGGTCCCTCGCGACGCTGGCCAAATTCGCTGAGTGACTGACATGCACACCAAGGACAAGCTCAGGTCGCCATTCACTGAGGGTTGGGTCACTCGTGCTACAGTCCAATGCATCATGAACACACAACTAGGAAATCTGGGGGAGTAACCTCAACCCACGTCCAAGTAACAGAATAGAGTAATGAACAACAAGGAATGATAGAAAGAAAATATAAAAATAGAATCAAATAGTTAAAGTCTATCAGTTGGGTTTTACAAACCTCACACCGCTCTCCGACCTCTCCGGACTCCCGTATCTGACCCGAAAAGATCTTGGTACCTAGCTATGATTTCCCTAATTCCTTAAAGTCAAATTTGTATAGTTTCATGTTATGTCCTAGTGTTTAGTCATGTATTAGGTGAGAAATCACAAAAACAGCCCTTAAAATCCATTTTGATATACATTTAGCGTGATAAGGGATATGTGTAGCGCACTAAGGGAATTATGTAGCGCGCTACTGTTCTTCAGGACGAAGTACAGTTAGCAACCCAGAATGATTGGAGCGCTAACCGTTCCAGGTAGTGAGCTATCTGTGCTCTGGGACAGGATTCTCAAGTCGAGAATTATGTCCTAACCCTCTCAATTAGCTACCTTATTAGTTCTAACATGTCTCCCATATATAATTAACTTCAATCAACCCTTAAAACACCCCAGAACCTTAATCTAACCCAAATTCCTCAAAATTCATGCATTCATGTCAACTTTCCAATTTCATGAAAATCATCAAATTTAGCTGAACCAGTAATCAATTCTCTATATATATGGTCTAATAACATGTAATTCATCAATTTTTCACTACAAATCAGAGACCTAATCACCAAAACTCGAATTTCATCAAACATGTCAAAAACTAGGTTCATTAGAAAGTGGAGAATATGAAGGAAATGATTACCTAGGTTTAGATCTCTTGAATTGGTCTTCAAAGGTGTTGAATCTCAGCCGAAAATCCTTTCTTCTTCCTAAGATTGTCACAGATTTGCATGAATTTCATGTGGTTTTGATTAAACACTCCACTATCTCCTATATATATGTTTGGTCTTGATCAAGTGTGTGTACGTATCTCTAGAATTGTCTTGTGGTTGACAAGCATGCTGTCCTACACCTCCTGATGACTCCAATAGCACACTCCCTTCTTAGAGTAACTCAAAGTGATGATTTAGATTTCCATCTCAAGGCCCCTTTTTATTCCATGCAACCATAGGCATATTTATTCCATTAATGTCACATTACCTTAAGCCTTTTTAAAACCATATAGTTAGTATTTTATTTATAAAATTTAACCAACTCATGGCCCCACTAACCTTTGGCTACCTTATACCCGATGCCCCGCGTCTCGACACACATTTCGAGGCGCTCCATAGCCTATTGTTCGAATTTAATTTAATTAGCCTATGGTTACATTACCTATTTCAATTTGATTTCATAATCATATTTCATGAATTTGTCGAGTTTCTCTAGTGTACGAGTACTTAGCCTCTCAATGCTTGCATTGACATGCACTTTGAGGCAACTACCCGTCACACAACCTTGCACGATATCGTTATTCAACATACACACATACGATGTATTTATCAAATAATTTAATAAATTGCATCGCAAATAAGCAATCCAACACACAATCAACTAATGTACCTAGGCCGACTTGTGTCCTAGTCTACCCGTGACGTCCGCGTGGATCTGAGCTAGCGTCCATGTCTACAATTACAATATAAATAACACTGTTAATAAAACAGACCATTATAGAGCACGCCCCATCCACTGCGGGAGCGCGTTCCCACCCTAAAAAACAACAATATTTATGTAATTTGATGAGAATTTTAGGAGGACTTAGGGACTAAAGTATGGGTTCTAATTATAGGGTATTGAACCTATATTGACTACAAATGGTCTATAATAGGTATCGGATCGCCGGGAAAGCTTGAGTACCAGAAAAGTTAGGAATTTGGAACAAAAACCTAGACCAAAGTAAGTACAGATTCGCTTATTTATCAATATTGCTTGGCTATCTTAGTATATGTAGCTCATGTGGTCTATGAACTGAAATGGGGGACTATGTACACTGTGATGTTTTAAATTAAATGGAAAACAATGTCTAATGTGATCCACGAGAGTAACTCCTTAGGACTGAGACCAGGCTATATGGGACGCAGGGTTGATCTCCCGATCTATGCGTAACTCCTACTCAGTTAGATAGGTTGTGTGGTTACATATTCACTAGAGGGTTTCGGATGAAACCATTGGGCATTAATGAATTGACTAGACAACACATCGGCCAATGTATTGGTCTAGCAATCGCATTAATGACGTCACTGGGTAATCGACCTTAGTTTTGTAAATAAAATGTGGATCACGGTGTAATAGTCCATGATAACTTGCTTTGCATCCGTTATGTATCGATTTACATGCTTTCCATATTCTGGTTAGTTAACATTGGTGCATATTGTTATTGCATAATATTCTTGATTATTATATGGAATGTTGATGGCTTTATGAATCCTTACTTACTGAGCAAGTTGGAGCGCTTACCCAAATTTAATATTTCAAATTTGCAACCCAGGGCTTCAGCTAAGGGAAATGAGAAAATTTAGGTGTCTTATGTCTTCTCTATGATGTAATGAGCTTTCTTGTACTTATATACACTGTTTTTTATATTTTGTTGCATATAAACAAAGTTAGGTTTATAATCAAGGTTTTGAGTTTTGATAAACTCTGTATTTCTGTATATTGTATGCATAGAGAAAAGTTTTAAATTTTTTCACTACGTATACTTTGAATTTTTTATTCGATATTAATATATAGGTTGAGTTTATCAGGTACAGACGGTGAGGCTGTTGGCACTTATTAAGTTTGGCTGGTTACCGGGGCTTAATTATGGTTTGAAGCCGAGTATCGCCCTAATAGGGATAGGGGATGCTACACGTATGATTAAGTTGAATGCAATAATAATGAATTATTTTTCTTATATTGTTTACTCATGTTCTTCTATTTCTGATTCATGTTCATTATGGAATGGTAGATTATGCCATTTTAATTTTCATTGTATTAAAAATATGCATAACTTAGGCCTAATTACTAATTTTAAAATTGATAATGATACAAAGTGCGAGATACGTGCACAAACAAAGATCACAAAACAATCACATAAATCGGTTTGAAGATCTTTTTAAATTCTTGATTTGATACATTGTAATATATGTGATTTGAAAAGTCATGTTACATTAAAAGGAAATAAATATTTACTTACTTTTATAGATGATTTTTCAAAATATTCGTATGTCTATCTTTTGAAAAGTAAAGAAGAGTTTTATGAAAAAATTTGTTTTCAAATCGGAAGTTGAAAATCAGCATAACAAGAAAATTAAGGCTTTAAGATCCGATAGAGGTGGTAAGTATTGTTCCATGGAGTTCACAAAATCTTGTGAGACTAATGGAATTATACATCAAGTCACGACACCTTATACACCATAACAAAATGGTGTAGCGGAAAGGACGAGTAAAAGTTTAGTATAGATGGTTAATTCCATGCTACTAAGTTCCAACTTGCTTTTAAACTTATGGGGAGAAGCCATTCTTTCGGCTTGTTTTATTTTGAACAGAGTTCTTTTAAAAACACTAATGTGACTAAATCATGAAAAAAATGTATTGATAAAATCAGTAATATTGACTAATGTAATTCATATAAAAAGAAACTTATAAATAAAAAACCAAAATGGATATCTACATCCATACTTACGTTATGCTAATTGTTTGCACAAAAGAATGATTGTTCACTCTTGATTAAAAAAAATGTTTGATTGCCCACTACATCAAAAATCATCTGTTACAAAATTACCTAACCATTACATAATCCAACTTCCTCTACCGGCATCTATATATAGTAGTGTTTCCTACCTCAATTCGTACCCTCGATCATTTTTCAGAGCTCAATCTAATAAAATTGAGAAGAAGAGATTGAAAATTGAATTTAATGTTGTGATTTCTTTCTATTACATACTTCTATATATAGGCAAAGTTACAATGGCTAAGAAAGATTTTAGCCTCTAATTGGTGAGAACAAAAGGTAAAAAAATATTATACATAAGGTAAGTAAATATTCTAAAAATATATGACTAATTAGGTAACAAATAACTAAGGTAATAATTTATGTAAGGTAGTAATATATATGTCCCAATATATATTTCCAATACTCCCCCTCAAGCTGGAGCATGTAGATTAATTTAATATGTCCAACTTGTGATGTAGCTTATAAAATTGATATTTGCCTAATGCTTTGGTGAAGATGTTGGCGACTTGATCATGAGAGGAAATAGGAAGAAGTTGAAGCAATCCTCATTGAACCTTCTCATGGACCACATGACAATCTATTTCGATATGTTTTGTACGTTTGTGAAAGACGTAATTAGCAGCTATATGACAAGCAGCTTGGTTGTCACAATAAAGATTAATTTTAGTAGAAAAGATATTCCTTAGATCTTGAAGTAAGGTTGAAAGCCATACATTTTCACAAGTTGTCATGGCCATCGAGCGATATTCTGCTTCGGCAGAGGAATGTGATATGGTGGATTGCTTTTTAGTTCTCCTTGAAATTGGACTTGATCCAAGGATGATGCAAAATCCTGTGGTTGAGCATTTTGTCATTGGACAACTTGCCCAATCCGAGTCACAGTGTGATGTGAGTTGTAAAGAACTCTTAGATGATAATAGAACACCTTGACCTGAATGTAAATATCTAAAACTTTAATTACTTACAATTATTTTTATGAATAAAAAATCACAAAAAATCAAATTAAAATTGGGGTAAATAAATTTAAGGTAACGAAAACATATAGATTGCCCAAAAACCCAAAAAAATAAGAAACAATAAGAAATGGAAAAGAAGGAAAGCAAAAAATGAAAGAAGATGTGGACAAATTTAAAATAAGAACAAAAGCCATTTTGAAGGAAAATAAATAGAAACAAAATAAAACACGTAAAATTTAAAAATTATGGTAGATATATATTGAATTAAGATTGCAATAATTTATAATAACGTCTCAAACAAAATGTATATTACACAAAGTACGTGCAAATATTTCAACCAATTCGACTGATTACGCTTAACATTTGACTAAAATATTTAATATGTATTATGCAAAGTATGTGCAAATGCAAATAATTCGACTAATTACGGTTGACACTCGAATGAAATGTTTAAAGTGCTTGGTGCGTACGTGTATTTAATTATGGTTATTTTGGTCTTTCGAGATGTTTATATCTCGAGATTCGATATACAACTGCATTGAAGGCGGTTGCACTCTATTGGATTTTGTGGCTGGTGTGAAGGAGTTCATAAAATTTTCCATACAACACTACACCACTTTCTTCAACGAAGCAAAAATTAGATGTCCTTGTCAAAAATGGCACAACGAGAAATACTATGATGTAAACACAGTAAAGCTTCATCTAATGAGTCAAGGATTCGTTCCTGAATATTATTGTTGGACCGAACATGGGGATGAAGAATTAATAAATGATGTGGATGATCCGCTGGATGATGATCTACTGGACAAATATCTGACATTGTGTCATCATATGATACATGACCATGCGGGCCGAGTTTCGATTGGAACCGTGAAGAGGAACTGAACCCTGAAGTGAAAAACTTATTCAAAATGATTGACGCAATGGATTAACCGCTTTGGCTGGGTTGTGAGAAGATGACAAAACTCTCAGCAATGGCGCGTTTATTAACGATAAAGTCGAATCGCCATATTAAAGCAAGCTTTCGATGAAATCCTCCAGTTCTGGAAAGGCATGTTACCTGAAGAGCACTGTTTGGTATATAGCTTTTACAAATGCAAAAGTTTAATACACTAATTGGGTCTGTTGTATGAGCGAATCGATTGTTGTCCCCAATTTTGCATGCTTTATTTGGAGCCTGATTCCGACCTTACCTTTTGCAACTTTTGTAGGGAACTTAGGTTTAACTCCAATAAACGCCTGCTCAAGATAATGCTTTACTTTCCCTTGGCGCATTGTTTACAATGTTTGTTCACGTCAAAAGCTACAGCGAAACACATGCGATAGCACGTAGAACACTTTAAAGATGAGGAAAATATGCAACATTGCTACGATTCCATGGCATGGAACCATTTCAATCAAGAGAAACCTACCTTCAGCTTCGAGGTTCGTAACATTCGACTTGGTTTATGCACTTATGGGTTCCAACCTTTCAGAATGATCGGCAAGCGTACTCCTCATGGCCAATAATTTTAACACCATACAACTTGCCTCCATTGATGTGCATGAAGAAAGAAGCAATGTTCTTAACGGTGATCGTACTTAGACTGACCAATCCATCACAAAAAAATGATGTGTTTCTCCAACCGTTAGTGAAAGAATTGCAGGAATTGTGGTACAACCGAGTGCCTACCTACGATATATTGACAAAGAAAAACTTTCAAATGCACGCTGCACTTACATGGACTGTTAATGACTTTCTAGTATACAACATATTTTTGAGATGGAGCATGCATATGAGGACAACTTGCCCTTATTGTATGGATGATACCGACACTTTCTAGTTGAAGTTCAGTGAGAAAACATCTTGGTTTGATTGCCACCGTCATTTCTTATCATGATATTCAAAGGAGAGAAAAAAATTTAGTTTCCGTAGAAATAGAATTGTATTACACAAGCCACCAGCTAATAAATTAGGTGAAGATATCTTGCATGAAATTGAGGCTTTAGGGTAGATGAAGGTTAACTAAATTGGGATAAGTTGCTATAAACAAAAAAGTCTCGAAGACTAGTGGGTGGAGAAAAGGAAGTATAATGTGGAACTTGCCATATTGGAAGACAAACCTTGTCAGGCACAACCTAGACGTAATGCACATCAAGAAAAAATGTTTTTGATAATATTTTCAACATAATCATGAGTGTGCCAGGGAAGACGAAAGATAACACAAAGTCTAAGGAGGACTTAAAGGAGATTTACCATTGGTCAGAGCTTCTTTACGATCCAGTATCTAAGAAATATCAAAAGGCACGATACGCGCATGACAAGGGGAGAAAACAAGTGTTGTTTAAGTGGATTAAGGAATTGTTTTTCCTAGATGGTTACACATCTAACATCAACCGTTGCATAAACTCTAAGAAATTAAAGATGTTTGGGGTGAAAAGCCACAATTTCCATCTATTCATGCAACGACTTTTGTCGATTGCATTTCAGGATCTCTTAGAGTATGACATATGGATTGCAATCAGCGAGTTAAACATTTTCTTTAGAGATTTAAAAGCTATAAATTAAAATGTTGAGAATCTACGACTTTTGCATGAAAACATTTTGAAGATATTGTGTAAGGTGGAAAAAATCTTTCCGCCAAATTCTTTCGACTCAATGGAACATCTCCCTATCCATTTGGAGCACGAGACTATCCTTACTGGCTCAATACAATTTCGATGGATGTATCCTTTCAAGATGTGATAAATTATATTTGTTTTTTGTCTACTTTTATCGCACACAATTATAATCAATTAAAATATACATGTACCGAATTTACCTTTATGAATGTAGGTTGAAACATTCGAAAAATAATGTTATGAATAAGGCAAGGGTTGAGGGCTCAATATGCAATAATTATTTAGTGAAAAAGGCAACTGCATTTTGTTCTTATTATTTTGATAAATACGTACAGACATTGCATAACCGTCTGCCTTGCAATTATGATGGTGGAGTCAATCCAACTTAAAATTTTGATGGAAACTTCTCAATCTTCACCCATTCAGGTCAGGCATTTGGGGAATCAAAGAAGTGTTATCTCACGGATGATGAGTGTATCTCGGCACATGCTTAAGTGTTGTTAAATTGTCCCGAAGTCGTCCCTTTCACGAGGTATACAGTAGTACGTTCCAATACAAAAAGTTTTCATATCAATTGTCTAATAGCCTTATTCTATTCAATCATAATTCTTGATTTCTTTTATATCCTATTAGGATGTACGTATAGAAGCTTCATTCCAAACAGTCGAATATTACACAAAGTGCAATTAATAAACAACTTGAGAAACAATTCTTAACTTAGTCCCAACACTTTGTATGTCTTTAATAAATGCATATTAACATAATTCTTCTTGTCTCATTATTTAATTGAAAATGAAGTTTATCATAAAAAATTGTTGCGGTTATATGCGCCATTGTATATTCAAGATCCAACACTTCTAATGCTTTTTTGCCCAAGTCGACTTTGCACCGTATATCACGCGTATCTTGTTAATGGCTATAAGTTTCACATGGTCTCACATAGCGCAAACAACGATATGCATAGTAGCGGGGTGTGCGTTGGAGGCACAAATTATGCAAAATGTAATAACGACTTCTATGTGCAATTGCAAGAAGTGATACAAATCGAATAAGATAGGTTTGATGTACCGTGTTGTTCAAGTGTGAATGGTTCGATCCCACGACCAACGTGGGGACAAGAGTTCACCGCTCCATAAAACTCGTAGATGTACATCGAAATCTATGACTAAATAAGTATGAACCTTTTATATTAGCCATGCAAGCTAGTCAAGTATACTTTCTTTCTTACCCAAGTGTAAGAAGCGCGTAGAACAATTGGTAAGCTAAGTGCAAACTTCAGCCAAAGTTCATCGACGAACACAACTTAGTCAAGAATGTTAATAATTCGCCTACCCAAAAAGGCGATTTTCAAGGGCAGCTACCTTAGCATGATACTGAGGTTGATATTGACAACAATATAGCAATTTTGCTAGCTGATCGTAGGGGCACACATGTCAGACATCGATGAAGAAAACGATGAAGTCAATAATTCCGAGTTTTCATCGGATGATGGGAACGGTGACAATGAACCATGATATAACCATTTATGTAGGTAAATGAATACGAAACCTAGTCTTATATTTGTTGAATTGTTACATAATATTTAAAATGTCGGACAGTTATATTTAGCTCTTTCTGACTTAGTTTTAATTTCTTTAAAAAGTCATGTCAGACAGAGGATGCAGTCCATCACGCGGTGAGAGATCCGGTGGACGATTTGGTGGCAGCAGAGATAGTCGCTCTCGCCATTCAGATCGTTCTGACTTACTACCTCGTAAAAATGTTGCTCTTAAGTCTAGTCGGGGGTAGCAGCCTTAGCATCAACATCCTCAGCAGCATCACCCCAAGCAGACCACTTTATATCATCCATACCCATTTTTGCTATCTCAGCAGGCCCCCTTCTTCCATTAGACACCTCCCTCTTATTTACATCTACCACATCCCCCTTCAGAGTACGGCATGTCTTCACCATTTGTCTTTGTTGATGACCCGATCTCTATACAGATGTACTCGACACTCATTTCATCGCTACCCACACCACTCGTCGCCGGTCATGTTACCACGTGGCCATGCGGTGGGCCTAATTTTTGATTGGGGAAATCAACATCTCCATCGTATCAGCACGTCATACGGCCGCACATCCCAACCCATTTGATTTACATGTCGTGCAGTTGTCGAGTTCTTCGACACTTCCTTCTAGTGACACGTCCATAGGCGCTGCCTCACATGGATGACGACGAAGCATTCATGCCGCTAGGGCCCCTAAAGTCAACACTGCTACCAAGTCGGGCGTCAAATATTCTTGGTTGTCAAGGATGACATACAATAAGTATACGTAATTTAATTACGCATATCAACATTTCGTTGATTTACACAAATTTAAGGTCTAAAATAAATTTTCAATTTAGTGGATTATAGTTGCACTCGTCTGACAGAGCTATACGAGAGATGACCACAAGTACTCTTTGCACAAGGATGGCTATTCTTGTGAGCATGTTCCCCAACACATTCATGACGTATACTGGAATCAATGGAAGGTAAAAAAACTTTAATCAAAGTTGTTTCTTTTACTTAAGATATATATATATATACTAAATTACAATATATTTGTATGTAGATGTCTTTCGATTGGGATCCATCGGATGATGGAGCTATTAGAGAGGCGTACGATAGACAGATCACAACTCGGTACACCGACTTCATCAGCAAGGTATGTTCGAAAGATAAGAAGTCGGGCCATGTATCTACTGAGATATTTGAGCAGTGCAAGAAAATGTGGTCCACCCCTGAATTTAAGAAAAAGTCAGAGCAAGCAAGCAAGAATCGGCGAACAAAGACATGGGGACCCATACGAGTTTAGCTATCCATATAGGTGGTTCCATATCCATCTATCAGTACACAGAGAGACTAGTAGGTCATGATATGCTATAATAGTTAAGTTTATATATATTATGTAACAAGTCTCAAACTTAATCCTAATTAAACATGTAAAATAGGAAGAGAAATTACGTCGACCTCGACTGCTTTGAAGTTTTGTTTATTCTTCCACACCAAGGATCACAACGGCATTACTTTCTTGGATCAGAGAGTAGAAAGGATTGTCATAAGAAACTAATTTTATAGTAATTGTTTATTCAATTAATTATAGGTATCAATGACTTATATTTATGATTTGTGAATGTTTAAATTCTTAATACAGATGGCGATACACGACAAATGCGTCGAGCTCACACTGTTGTAGCCTGACACGATGATTTGTGAGACTGTGTTTTATTTGTGTATCGTGGAGCGTCAGGATAAAGGACGGACATATGGATTAGGGTGGACACCATCGAGGTCAAGGCATAAACATGCTGGAGGTGGAACAAGATCTTATTGGCCTATGTTTGCTAATGATGAGCCCATTGAGAAGCTGAGGA
Source organism: Stephania cephalantha (assembly GCA_039657325.1). NCBI lineage: Eukaryota > Viridiplantae > Streptophyta > Magnoliopsida > Ranunculales > Menispermaceae > Stephania > Stephania cephalantha. Next base: position 45,357,227 of record CM077574.1, read on the forward strand.
GGACATTAAAGAGATGCAAATAAGTCTTTTAAGGGTTATTAATGATAAAACCATCGACCGTTACCAATTGCAAGAGATGCAGGGACGATTAGGTCGCATGTAGCAGACTCTAATAGACAGACTTGGAATTTCATTCGCTCATCCAGCACAACCTGATGATGACTTAAAAACTGACCAAGATCACGATGATTGAGTCATATGATGTATACACTTAGACTTTAAGTTTTTTTTCCAGGTGTAAGGCATGGTCAAACATGGATAGGTTAAATGCACCTAAGGTTCCTCGAAATCTAAATTTAAGGTATAAGATTTCTCCTAGTTGCGTAGAATTGTAACAGCCCAAATTAATTAAACTAGGATTAGCGTTAATCTCATGGATTAATTGTTGTAATTTAGGCGTTATGTGGACAACTCGGTTGACTCGGACATAAGAACCGAGGAAATATGTTATTTATGGGTGATGGTTGTTTATATGTGGTGTTTAAAATTATTATTATGGAATTGCATCGCATGCGTGTATGTTGTTATCGAACGAGTTAGTGTGAATACGTGTCGAGGCACGGGGCACTAGGTGCTTGGTAGTCAAGGATTGGTGGCACCACTAATGTGTCCATAGGAGTTCTAAGAACACTAATCAAATGTATTATAATGGGCCTAAGATAATGTAATTAGATCAAATAAAAAAAGGCCTATAGTTTTGTTAAATTAATTTAGAACCATAAGATTGATCTAGAGATACGTATTGGCACATCTAGAAACTAATTGAGTAGAAAATTGGTGTCACTAGGAGGGAGTTAGTAGAGAGTTAGTGGGATAGTTTCAAGTGGTAGGCCATGAGATGAGTCTCCAGATACGTAAACATATTAAGATCAATGGCTAGCATTCAAATTGACCTTAATATATAGAAGAGTTGATCAGCACATGCAAACAAACCATTTTCATTTCCAAAACTTATGAAGCAAGAACACTTGCTAGAGAAGAAGAGATTATCAAGGATTGTTGAAGAAATCAGTGGTTTTTAGTGAGGAATTGATCGAGCAAGGTGGTTCATCAACTAGGTAACTTTAATATATATGCAAAGGGGCTAAAATTTGATGTTTTGATAAAACTTTGATCATTGAGGATTAGGTCACTGATTTTGATGAAATGTTGATGAATAACAAGTGTGATGAACATTTCAAATAGAGATTATCAACTGATTTTGATAGAAATTGGGTTTTGGTGAAAATTGGAAAAAGTTGTGTATGTACGAATTTAAAGATTTTGATTGAATTAATGTTGTTTTTGTTGTTGTTGGTGATTGTTTAAAGTCCCTATTGAGTAGAGAAAGGTTTTGTAGGGTTTGGTTAGCTAATTGTGGTGTTAGGGACAGTATCTCGAATTGAGAATTCTATCACCCTGCGCAGGTAGCGCTATCTAGGCTAGATTGCGCTCTATCTAGTCTGGGTCCTCAATTGTTTTCTCAAAATGAAGAGCAGTAGCGTGCTAAACTGATTCCCTAGAGCGCTAATCATTTCTAGAGCACTAGGTAGACCCATTAGCACGCTAATGATAGATGAAAATTGAGTTTAAGGGCTGTTTTTGAGATTTTCGACTTTGTACATATTTAAACAATTGTAACCAACTTAAATACATAAAACTGGACTTCTTGGACTTAAAGAATCGTAGCTCTGGTATCGGGGAGCTAGTCGGGGCAGATTCGGGAGTTTAGGGAAGTCGGAGCGTGGATTGTGATGCGTAAACCCATTGGAATGTCTCACAGAATTCATGGTTTATTTTATCAATATCGGATTACATGTGTATCTGCAAGTGGGCACACATGGGGCTTCGCTCCTATTTCAGTTTGCATATGTATTAGTTGCGGCTAAATCACTTGCACGGGTTACTTGTGTTTAGTGCTCGTGTCGACGACAGTAGAATATATCTACGACCGTCGGGAGGGATGTAAGGTGTTCCCTTGACTTGAAATAGCGCCTGGAGGGGTTCATCCGTTAATCGTGGTTGGCATCTAGTCACTGTAAGATGCGACATAGGTAAGCGGGCCATGGCGTGACAGGGCTTGTTGATGTGAGATGTGACATGACGGGTCCCACGGCGGCCTTGGAGTTTGGGGCCACAACAATTATTGTTTTCACCAAATAAAAATAAAAAATTGTTACTTTTAAAAATAAATTGTTTTAAAATTTAAATGTTTTATAATGTTTTAAATTAAAAATATTTTATTTTAATAAAAAATACAATTATTTTTCATAACAAAATGTTTTATAATGTTTTAAAATATTTTTAATATAAATTAATTCTCAAATCAATTTTTAATAATAAATGTTTTATAAAACGTTTTTTTAAAGAATAGCGGCACGATTAGCGACGGCCTCTCGTCGCTATTCGTGTCCACGTAGTTACCAAGCAAGCTACGTGGCATCTAATGGCAATGGGATTAGCAACAGGCTCCCGTCGCCAATTTTGATGACGTGGCCAAAAATTTGACTAATAGGTTCCACATGTCGACAACAGCGATGGGTGTTAGCGACGGGACACCTGTCAGTAGAAAAATAGCGCCCCATCACTATTTTTGTCGCTAAATGATATTAACAACGGGACATACCAAAATAGCTACGGGATTCCCCGTCGCTATTCTAGTACATTTCTGAAGCGTACATGCTACACTACCTATATATTGCAATGTATCCAAATTGAAAATTCGTAAGAATGTAATTTTGTAGGAGACATGAACTTCAAAAATCAACACTCCAATCCATTTTTTTTGTTTATCTACTTTGTTGGTTGACTTTAAAGAAAGGTACGTAACTGTTCTGAATCTAATATATATTGGAGGGAGTGTTTTTCTTTGTTCAAGGTCGATTATTACAATGTAGTTGTATAAAATTATATACATTTGGTAACAGTCATTCAATAAATGTGGAATGTATCATCCTTTGTTACTTATTGTAACGGCCCACTTTAATTAATCTCGATTAACTGGCAAATTATTGATTAAGATCCTAAGCTCAAACGCACGTGGATGTCGCGAAAAAGTCTAAAGCACGCCTCACGAAGTAAATCTTGTTATTTTCATGTGGCGCATGTTAATTTATTTTATTATTATTTAGTATTTGCGTCACATTAGAGTTATAATTTCAATTGGTCGTATTGTGCATGCGTTGCAACGAGAGCATAGGACACTGCAGGGTGCACGTAACGCGCGCGTATAGGGTAGTTGTAACGGCCCAAAATTTATAATTGTGTTTAATTCCTTAAACATGATCATTGACCCATACTGTGGGACCCACACCGTAATATGTCCATTAAACAAGAGGGCCTAGGTATATTTTGTATTTGTCGTGATGCATGCCTAGTGTATTGTATTTGTGTAGACTATTAAGTCATTTGTACGGGTATATAGTTACTGAGACAAGCAGAGACGTACCTCGAGTTGCGTATCGACGTGGGACCGAGGTAGAGATTTATGGGGAAAGTTTAATGTGAGCTAACTATAGTTTTATAGTAGCTTTAATGTGGCCATGTTTAATATTAAATTAGTAAGCCTAAGTTAGTGAAATAAATCAAATAGACACACGATGTGCATCGAGACACGTATTGACCAATCTAAAGGCCAAAGGAGTCAACTATTGGTGTCACTTAAGTTTGACTTGTGGGATAAGTGTGTCAAGGTGGTCCACTAGTTGAGTCTCGAGATACGGGTGCACAAATGATCAAGGGCCATGGTTCAACCTTATCAAGTCACCTATAAAACACATAATTCAAGCTTTTCATCTAACTTATCATCAAAATCTTTGGGCAAGGAAGGAGAGCAAAGAAGAGAGGCTACTGGAGTGATCTTGTTGAAGGGGATGTGAGCAATTCATTGAAGGTTTGGTGAAGAGGAAGATCAAGTTCATCAAGCTAGGTAAATTCATCAAACCATAGGCATAGATGCAATGAATTCATGAATTAGACTATACAGGTTGTTGTTTTGTGTTGTGGTTGATGTTAGGGAACTCAAGTAATAGGTATGAGGGTTCCCAAGGCATCAACATGGCCTATATGTAGAGAAAACTCAAAATTTTGATTTCAGAATTTTGGGTTCTGCCGCACATAGCGCGCTAGGTAAGAAATCTAGCGTGCTAATATTAATTAGCGCGCTAGATATGGCTTATTAGCGCGATAAGTTAGAATTAGCGCGCTAATTGCCCTGGCAGTATAAAAATTAGCAATTTCCAAAAATGGTTTAAACACTATAAATGGTTTTAAAACTCTAAGTAGAGGTCCAAACTCACTCTAAAACATATCAAACAACTCCGGGGAACTGAGGGGAGATCTCGGGAGTTCAGGAACGCATTTTAGAGTGTCGGGAGGCCGAATAGGCTAGGATAAGCTATGTGACTTGTAAGTAAAGCTGTGAGAATTATATATTTCATTTCATTGACTCTTATCGTTTTATAGTCTATTTGTAGACATTGCTACTCAAAATCTCACATCATGTTGTTCTTGTTTATATTTATGTTTGAATATTGTTGACATGATGCCATGTGAAATGTTTCATTGATTCCAATTTCTACTATAGATTATATTCTTGATAGATAATTAATCAAAAGTATGCTATTGGGATAAGTTGGAATGGATTAGATTAGTATTCTATTTCCTTGGGCTTTGTAGCTTAACTAGTTTTAAAATCCTAGAGACTTGGAACTATTGATCTTTGAAAAATAAATTAGAGATTATCTAGTGTCCATTGCATAAGAGATGCGCGGTTCACGAGGACTTGGGTCTACCGGAGTTCCGTCACTTACCACTACATGCGGCACACGAGGTATGAGACTCGGGGTGGTCGGCAATAATGATAGATGATTTATATGCGTAAAGCGTAGCTCCGCTATTCGTATGGAATATGTTGAGCGCGTCTCCATATAGTAGTCGAAGAGGTTAGGTGAGTTCTCACCGCCGACCGGACACAGATCATCTCGACTTAGCCTGTGTCAGTCTATACATTTTTAATTGTGTTATTTACTTGCATTACTTGATTAAGCAACTTTTTTGCTACTTTATACTTTTAAATACCTTTCTTATATTTTGGAAATGTGTCATAGAATTCTCCATTTATTACTTAAATATCAATATACTCACAGTCTAGTTTGTAATGGTGGGTGTAAGTCTGTCGAGCAGCATCGGATCGGGGAAAGAGAAAATCGACGACTTTCCTTGAGCATTTCGGTGACTCTATTATCTCACTTTGTATGACTCGACTTTTGTTATATTATTATGTGTATATCTTAACTGTACATTTTGGGTTGTATATTGGGTTGAGTGTATAGTTCCCCATTTTGAGACTCATATATCATAATGTGCTATTATCTTTATGATATATACATGCATGTGATGTTGCTTCCTGGTTTTCCACACTTAGGATTTTTGAATAATAAGAGCTTCCGCATAACTTTTAAACTACGAGATAATATTAAAATGATAAAAAGTTTTAATTAACTCTGAAATATAATAATATTTGGACACGTATGTCGAAGAACATAGGGACGAAAGGCTGACTAATACGTAATTAAGTCTTACGTGGTTAGGATTAAGGCTTGATTATGAAATTACGCAGAGCGGTGCCCTGTTTAGAAGAAGGGCCGTCAAAGTTGGTATCAAATCAATCAGTATTTTTCTTGATAGGTAAAACATAAACATGAATAAAATACAAACTTAGTTGTAGAAACCAGATGACATTTGCCTATAAATCATTAGTTATGAAGTGAGTGAAAGTCAGATGGGGATTTCTTATATGTACTTGTTAATTTCTATATGTATATATATATATATATTTATGCGTTATGTCACGTAGCAACTGATTCGGGTTCGCTATCCATTTGCAGACCCCGATGGTTGATACGTGAAGGGGAGGAGATGTAGAGATTAGTGGCAGTCAGCCTTCTACTATTACGGAGGATTTACAGAGGCTGTCTGACCGAGTGATAGCTCAAAGCCAGCAGTTGACCGATTTCATCGCCTTGATGATAGCCTGTTTTGCTCCACCGGCATTGACATCGACTCCTATGACTACTACACTGACTTTACAAGCGCAAGCACTTCCTACTACAGATTTAGCAACGTCGACAGTGTAGACTATTCTTGGCGTGACCGCACCAGTATTGGAGACAGCTGAGGTAGTACCGTCTATCACGCCTACTTCCTCTAGCACATTAGTTGAAGTTCAGCTTCCGAAGGACTTCATCAGACTCAAGCCAGCCTACTTCGATGGAGTAAAAGATTTACGGAAGATTGAGAAATGGATTCTTTCTCAGGAGAAGCTTCATAAGATATTGAAGATCGAGGATAGACTTCAGGTGGAGATCTCATCGTATACTTTCTCTCTCTCTCTCTCTCTCTCTCGAGAGAGAGAGAGACATCGATGTTTGGTGGCGTATGACAGTAGCTACTCATGGAGAGTTTAAGACATGGGATGTTTTCAAGCAAAAGTTCTATCAGCGGTACTTTTCGCCTTCAGTAATGAAGAGGTTAAGAAGGGAATTCATGGAATTGAGACAGGGAGCAGAGGAACCCGTGATGCAGTACATGAATAGATATGATTATCTGAGACAATTTGTCGGAGACTTGGTGAGCAATGACTCCGAGGTTGTGTACCACTTCGGTGATGGACTTAGGCTAGACATTAGTTATCATGCAGTCAGTACAAGCGCTAGGACACTCACCGAGATCTACAAGTGAGCTTTATCACATGAGACATATTGTTTGGGCAAAGTCGATGATAGGAGAGCACCTGGTCCAGTTTTATCATCAGAGTAGACCATGGAGTATGAGAATAATAGACAGGGGGTAAGGGAGCAAATGGGTGGAATGAAGTTCTCAAGGGACGGGGACAGCCACTCATCACCCCCTAAGTATGCCTCATTTATCATACATTGCTCCAACACAGAGCACTATAGGTAGACTTCCCTTGCCACCTCCTATTAGGCCAGCATTGCTAACTCCCGCCGTTCTTGCACTTTCCATGCCACAAGTTCCACAACAGGAGTCGCAGGGTGGAAAACGCCGAGGTAGAGGCCGAGGCCAAGATACTAGACAGGGAGAATCGCAGAGACATGGTCAGTATCAGGCACAGAGTTAGTTTCAGACTCAGGGTCAATGCAGATAGATTACATGCTACAAATGTGGAAATGTTGGATAAATTGTAAAAGAGTGCCCGCATCCAACAGCAGTATATGTACAGAAGTCCTGAGAGGAAGTTCATATGATAGCCTAGTCAGACGTCGACGCCACACGATGTCTCATTGAGGGTACGATCTCCATTTGCGGTAGAGATTTATATGCATAATTTGATTTTGGATCTACCATATATTTAATTGCTGGTATCATGGTAGAAATCCTAGGGTTGACACCTATTAGGCTTAACATACATTTGATTTTGAGTACCGCAACTGGCGATAGGGTTTACCTTAATAGTTGTATTGAGGAATGTATACTCGAGATAGATATGGTAGAGTTGCCTGCTGGTTTTAGATTCCTCGAATTTTTAGAATTCGATGCAATTTTAGGGATGGACTAGTTAGCAACATACTACGCTCATATCGATTGTTTCAGTAAGACCGTGATATTTGATATCCCAAAGCATCCAACATTCACCTATAAAGGCAGTTCAGCGAGGACAGTAGGTACGAGAGGTAGACCTGCGACTAGTGAGGAGATGGATGCATTGGTTTCCTTATACACTGTACCAAAATGTTGGGGACCTAAGCTAAAGGATATACCAGTTGTTAGAGAATTTTCTGATGTATTTTCGGAGGATTTACCTGGTTTACTGTCGCCGCAAGAGATTGATTTTATTATTAAGTTGGTACCGGGCGCTAAACCGATTTCCATACCACCGTACCATATGGCACCATGAGAGTTAGAGGAGTTGAAGACTCAGCTTCAAGATTTATGACAGAAGGGATTCATTACACCTTCTATGTCGCCATGGGGAGCACCCGTCCTTTTTGTGAAGAAGACGGATGGTATTTTGAGACTTTGTATAGACTACAGACAGTTGAACAAAGTCACCATTTGGGACAAATACCCACTCCCAAGGATTGATGATTTATTTGATCATTTGAGATGAGCACAGTTTTCTCCAAGATAGACCTACTATCAGGGTATCATCAGCTTAAGATCAGGGATGATATAGGCCCATGACATCTTTTAGCATGAGATATGGACATCTTCAGTTCACAGTCATGCCATTTGGGCTGACCAATGCTCCAGCAATGTTTATAGATCCAATGCATCAGGTTTTCAGACCGTTTCTTAACCGCTTCGTGATAGTATTCATCGATGATATATTGATATACTCGAGGACTAGAAAGGATCACGAGATGCATCTCACGGGGATGTTGCAAACCTTGAGGGAGCATAGACTTTATGCTAAGTTCAACAAATGTGAATTCTGGCTTTCAAATGTCAAGTTTCTAGGGCATGTTGTCGCGGCAGCAAGGATATCAGTGGATCCAACCAAGATTCAAGCAATTATGGATTGGCCAGCACCGACTTCAATGACTGAGATCATGAGTTTTTTGGGTTTAGCAGGGTATTATCACTGATTTGTGAAGGATTTCTCGAAGATCGCTTCACCGATTACTAGATTGACCCAAAAAGATGTTAGATTTGAGTGGTCTGAGGAATTTAAGGAAGCATTCGCTCAGTTGAAGAGATTATTGACTACTGCGCTAGTATTACTATTACCAGAGGTTGGACATGGATTTTCAGTATATACTGATGCTTGTCATAGGGGTCTGGGATTTGTGTTGGTGTAAGGTATTGGTACAATATCTTATGCATCCGGACAGTTGAAGGTACATGAGAAGAATTATCAGACACATGATTTAGAATTGGTAGCAATAGTGTTTGCACTAAAGATATGGAGACATTATCTTTATGGAGAGAAATTTACACTTTTTATTGATCATAAAAGTCTGAAGTATCTCTTCACACAGAAGGATCTGAATATGAGACAACGCAGATGGTTAGAGTCTCTGAAGGATTACGACTTTTCCTTGGAGTATCATCTGAGAAAAGTGAACGTTGTCACAGATGCACTGAGTAGGATACCTGATGCGGAGATTCCAACTGGAACTCGGATTGAGATTTGCGCTCAAATGAGAGTATAGATCGTGTCTGCACAAAAAATGTCAGTGGGTCAAAAGACCGACAGGTTGTACTCAAGGTTTAATGAGTTGGCGCAAAGTGTAAATTATGTTGATTGGGCGAAGACATCTGACCTGTGTTTGAGATTCAGGGGAAAACAATGGATACCATCATTACCAGAGCTGAGAGAGGAGATTCTTTAGAAGTCACACTGTTCCTGATTCACAGTTCATCCAGGCAGGACCAAAATGTACCACAACATGAAGAGGCATTTTTAGTGGCCTGGGATAAAGGTGGATGTGTGTAAGTTTATCAGAAACAGTGGGATTTGTCAGCAAGTGAAAGCTGAACATCACAGACCTGGAGGATTGCTATAGCCTCTTCCCATTCCACGATGAAAGTAGGATGATATTTCTATAGATTTTGTGAGAGGATTGCCGAGAACCACCCAGAGACATGATTCCATCTAGGTTATTGTTGACATACTTACGAAGTCTACGCATTTTCTACCAGTGGCCGCATATTACACGTTTGATCAGTTGAGTATACTGTTCGAGCGAGATATTATTAGGCTGCATGGGGTACCAGCAACTATTACGCTGGACAGAGATGATATGAATACGTCCAGGATGTGGCAGAGTATGCAGGAGTAGTATGGTCAATTTAGTACGACTTTTCATCTTCAGATTGACGGGCAGACTGAGAGATTGATTCAGGTTCTCAAGGATATGTTGCGGGTTTGTGTTTTGGAATTTGGCGGATCATGGGAGGAGTATTTACCGTTGTGTGAGTTTGCTTGTAACAAAAGTTATCAGGCCGCTTTAGAGATGGCACCTTTTGAGGCTTTATATGGTAGACCGTGTCGCTCCCCATCTTGTTGGGCTAAGCAAAAGGACCTGGAGACTGTGGGGCCTGAGATTGTTGTTGATCACACGGAGAAGGTACGACTGATTCGTCAAAAACTCAAGGGAGCCCAAGATAGACAAAGGAAGTATGCGGACAGATATTGCGGTGATCTTATGTCCACCAAGGGAGCTTTTGTATATTTAAAAGTTTCCCTTTGGAAGGGTCTTCAGAGATTTGGAGTGAAAGGTAAACTTGTACCGAGGTTTATTGGGCCTTTCAGGATAAAGAAATGGGTCGGGAAGGTTGCGTATGAGCTTGCCTTACCTCCACAGATGTCAGGAGTTCATCTAATCTTTCATATATCCATGCTTCGATTAGCTAAGTCGAAAGCAGGTGATCGTCCATAGATTTGAGTCAGATAGACTTGAGAGGATATTTCATATGAGGAGCAACCTGTGTAGATTTTGGATCGATTGATACAGAACTTGAAAGGCAAGTCTATCACAAAAGTACTCATCAAGTGGCAGTTTCAAGATAATACGGAACTCACCTGGGAACGGGAGGACTATATCCGAGATAGGTTTCTGTACCTATTCAAGTCAGGTATGAGTCCTAGTTCAAATTTTAATTTCGAGGACGAGATTTTCATTAGTTGGGAAGAGTTGTAACGGCCCAAAATTTCTAATTGTGTTTAATTCCTTAAACATGATCATCAACCCATACTTTGGGACCCATATCGTGATATGTCCATTTACAAGGCAAGAGGGCTGAGGTATATTTTATATTTTTCGTGATGCATGCCTAGTGTATTGTATATGTGTAGCCTATTAAGTCATTTATACGGGTATATAGTTACCAAGACAAGTAGAGACGTACCTCGATTTGCGTGTCGACATGGGACCGAGGTAGAGATTTATGGGGTAAATAAAGCTGTAACTTGTAAGTAAAGCTATGAAAATTTTATATTTCATTTCATTGACTCTTATCGTTTTATAGTCTATTTGTAGACATTGCTACTCGAAATCTCACATCATGTTGTTCTTGTTTATATTCATATTTGAATATTGTTGACCTGATGCCTTGTGAAATATCTAATTGATTCCAATTTCTACTCTTGAAGATATTCTTGATAAATAACTGATCAAAAGCATGCTATTGGGATAAGTTGGAATGGATTAGATTTGTATTCTATTTCCTTGGGCTTTGTAGCTTAACTAGTTTTGAAATCCTAGAGACTTAGAACTATTGATCTTTGAAAAATAAAGTAGAGATTATCTAGTGTCCCTTGCACAAGAGATGCGCGGTTCATTGGGACATGGTTCTACCGGCACTCACTACTACACTTGTGCGGCACACGAGGTATGAGACTCGGGGTAGTTGGCAAGAATGAGATAAATGATTTATATGCATAGAGTGCAGCTCCGCTATTTGTATGGAATATGTTGAGCCCGACTTTATATATTAATGGAAAATGTTAGGTGATAGTTCTCACCGCCGACCGGACGTAGATCATCTCGACTTAGCTTGTGTCAGCCTATACATTTTTAACTGTGGTATTTACTTGCATTACTTGATTCAACACTCTTTCACTACTTTATACTTTTAATTACATTTCTTATATTTTTGAAATGTGGCAAAGAACTCTCCAGTTATTACTTAAATATCAATATACTCACCGTCTAGTTTGTGACGGTGGGTGTAGGTCCGTCGAGCAGCAGCAAACCGGGGAAGGAGAAGATTGGCGACTTTCCTTGAGCATTTCGGCGACTCTCCTATCTCATTTTGTATGACTCGACTTTTGCTGTATTATTATGTGTATATCTTTACTGTACATTTTGGGTTGTATATTAGGTTGAGCGTATAGTTCCCCTTTTGAGACTCATATATCATATTGTGTTATTATCTTTATGATATATACATGCATGTGATGTTGCTTTTCCTGGTTCTCCACACTTAGGATTTTTGAATAATAAGAGCTTCGACATAACCTTTAAACTACGAGATAATATTAAAATGATAAAAAGTTTTAATTAACTCCGAAATATAATAATATTTCGAAAAGTGTATCGAAGAACATAGGGACGAAAGGTTGACTAATAGGTAATTAAGTTTTACGTTATTAGGATTAAGGCTTGATTATGGGATTAGGCCGGGTGGTGCCCTGTTTAGAAAAAAGGGCAGTCAAAGTAGTCAAGGGTTTAAATATCGCATCACTCTTTACATCATCTATCACATTACCATCATATCACCCATACCTCACTTTCTCTCTCTTATCTCATCTAAATAAGAAAAAAGAAAAAAATATCATTCTCTCCCTCCGGCCTAGCTGAGCCCCTCTCTCTATTTTTCTCTCTCTCTCTCATTTCTTCTTATTCCCTTCCAACTCTTCATCACCAAGCTCTTCATCCCTCTCTCAACTCAATCTCTCATATCTCTCGCACTGCTTCCTCCTCTCGAAGGCTCTCGCGATAATCTCTCTAGACCGAGGTAAGTGGTCGTTGATGTTGAAAATTTTTGTGGAAAATTTAAGGCTTTAATGGTGTTGTTGTAGTTGTGTTGTTGGTGTTGATGTTGATATAGTTGTTGTTGTTATTGATTTTGTTTGAAAAAAAAACTTGTCCCTGCTCTATAGAGAGACGAATTCGGGAGGAGGAGGGGCTGCACAAGCTCGAGCGGGTCAGGCCGAGTCGGCCCAGACCAAAGCAGATCGGAGCGAACCAGCCCAGACCCCGGCGGCTGATTGGGCCGAATCAGGCCAAGTTCAGGCCCAACTCTCTAAATTAAAAAAAAAAAACATAAAAAAAAAATTAAATACAATTTTAAATAAAAAAATTTAGAAAAATTGGAAAGATATGTAGAAAAATATGAAAAAGATCTAAAAAAATCAGAGAAAATATGAAAAATTAGAAAAAGATAGAAAAATAGGTTTCGAGATTTTTTCGGGCGTTTGGCACACTTGTGTAATTCAAAAAGTGTGTCACAACTAAAATTTGGAATAAAATTCTAATTTTTTGTTTTACATTATAAAATCATTAAATGTGACACTAAAACATTTTAAAATAACAAAATTGAACACCAAGGAATTAAAGGACTATTCAAGTGTAGGGTACACAATTCGAGGTGCAAGCAGGTCATTTCGAAACGATTTCATGGGCGTCGAGGTAAGTAAACTCACGAGAAAGTCAGCTTAGAATTTACTTATTTCCTTCATAATTTGCTTATTTCATTATTAATTTTCGTCAATAGACTATCCGTAAGATTTCTCTCCACGAGTCGATGATCTCGAAAGTGGATTAACGTGAGGCTTGCCTCCGTCACGGAATTCCTCTCCTTTGGGTCATTGGACGGAAGTCTACCCGACCAACATAGTTCCTTGTTCGACCATGAAAAGTAGGCGGGGATTTCCCAGGGTCTTCTCGGTTTAGTATTTGCATCCCACGGCTCGACGGCTATACACCACACTCGCGTTACATATTCTTGATTATTTAAGCGACATATTCATGATCGACATTTTCCTTTCTTTACTTTATCTGCATTAATTATAACTGTTTTTCTTGGATTTCTTGTGAATACTAACTGGATTTGTTTGCGATTTACTCACTGGAACTTTTTATTGATTTTTATGGCAAGTTGCGGATCCTACAACGAGCCAGAGGTAGGCGGTGCTTTGGCGACTACCTCTGATTTAGAGCGCCTCCACTAGCTTCACTCGTAAGTGTTTGTATTTATATATACTATTTTTAGGATCATTTTGGGAGACGTTTTACTTGATACGTGTATATTGACACTTACTAAACATTTTTTGTCGCCTTTATTGATATACATGGTATCATTTTGTCGGGTTTCAACCCCATAGGTGTATTAATCAATGCAAAACTCGTTTAAATTATTTATTTGCATGTTATTAAGACTTCCACTATTAAAATAACTTTAATGAATCAAAACAAAAAAATTAAGTTGTAAAACTTTATAATTTAATATATTTCGACAAAATAATCATTTAAACATCAAAATTGACTAAGTAGGATTATTAGATGGTTAGTTCATAGGCCATCATGGACAGGTGTGCAAGTGGCATGGCATGACCTGGTGACGTTTTCGACAGTGTGGCGATGTCCGATTTGCCTTAGAATTTGGGTTCGTCACAGTTGGTATCAAAGCCTAGGTCGAAGCGAACCTAGGGAAAGATTAATGAAAATAAATAAGACTTAACAACCAAACATTAGACGTGGAAACCCGAAAATCTTGACTTGGAAACTTAGTTAGAAAGCAAAGTGAATGGGTAGTGCTAGGACTATATGTTTATATATTGATTGTAATATTTATATAAGCGTATTACGACGCTGACTCGCGACACATTCGCGATTTATAGATTTGACATGGATAAACAGCCAATTCCTCATGTGGATGACGGGGGCGAGACAAGCGGCTCGATACCTGTTAACTCAGATCAGATCTTGTGCGATACGATCGCACTTCACAATTTGCTGCTCGAGGAATCTTTCGATTGATCTTAGTGCAGGCAGCGACCACACCGGCCCCAGCCACACTCGCCGCCACTACTACTGTAGAGCATACAACTATCGCCCCAATAGTTCAGGTGACTTTGCTAATGACCACGCCTTATCAAGATACTGCTGACATTTACTACACCACTGGCTACGACGGTTGTGGCACCAGCAACAATTTTGCCCCAAATGATTATATTTAATACCTCCTTATCTGCTGAGGTGAAGCTTATTGAGGAGTTCATTCATTTTCAGCCAGGTTACTACTATGGAGGCGGAGACCCAAAGGTAGCTGAGAAGTAGGTCCTTTCGCACTAAAGACTTCATAGATTATTGAGGATTCACGACAGCATACGAGCTAGGATTTCAAGGTTCATGCTTAGGGGAGATGATGCGGCATGGTGGACCATACACACAACCACCCACGGAGCACCGAGTACTTAGACAGAGTTTAAGCAAATTTTTTATGATCAGCATATTCCGATCAAGGTTCAATTGAGACTGAGAGATGAGTTCTTGACGCAGAGGCAGGGTAGCCAGATGATGATTCAATACATGGATAGATTTAAATACCTAATTCAGTTTGCGATAGATGTAGTTGAGACCAAGAGACTTCGGGTCCACTACTTTATCCGAGGATTTCAACTAGAGATTGGGGGTTCGATTATGTCGACAGAGGCCAGGACACTACAAGATGTGTATGAGAAGGCGTTGGCCCGTGAGTCATAGTTGATATGGAGCTACATCGCCTCCACTCTAGTGCATAAGGACTGCCATATAGGCCAAGGGAGATCAGACAGGAAAGGCAAGTGGAATCATGAACACATATATCATATAGGACAAAGGCATAAGCAGGACCATGGTTAGACAACCAGCACTCATGCGTTGTATATGCACAACCACAACAAGTTTTGGCAGTTCAGCAGCCGCAGAAATAGACTCAGGGTTAGGGACAGGGCCAAAAGGGCAAAGACGAGAGTCAGCAGTAGCAGGGACAGGGCCATAGGGGCAGTGGACAGCTGGGTCAGGGCTCCAGACAGAGGCATCACATGTTTCAGGGCACTACAAAAGTGAGTGTACCAAAGAGCCAATGCCACCATCAACAGCTCAGTAAGTGTAGGCAAGGAAGCAGGTGCATGCAGTTGTTGCACCAGATCGTGACGCGTCTCGGTAGCTCATCGAGGGTACGTTGGTTATTTTTGGTCGTCCAATGCATATATTGATAGATTCTGGTAGTACATTATCGTTTATTTCGGGATTGATGGTAGAAAAGCTGGGTTTTACACCTGAGGGCGTTAGCACCCACCTTATCCTCAGCACGGCCGCTGGGGATAAGAATATCCTAACTGGATTTATAGAGATTGTCCAATCGAGGTTGGTAGTCATCAGTTACCCATAGATCTCCGAGTATTAGAGTACCTAGAGTTTGATATACTCTTAAGCATGTATTGGTTAGTAGCATATCATTATGAGTTGGACTGTTTTAGGAAGATTGTCAATTTCTAGATACCAAGGATTTTCGAGTTCACCTTCACTGGAGTCACGACATCACTTTCGATCACTAAAGGTAGGTTAGCGACCATCCAGGAGATGGAGACCCTCGCAGGGATAGTTGTAAGGGCCTGGCGGAGAACGACGAATCGACCTAGCACCAGGACACAGCCCCACTTACATATATGGCGAAAAACCACGCCCATATATGGCCTTAGAAAGCATATACGGGGGGACGTGGATGGTGGGAGGCCTTAGAAAGCTCCCACTGCCTTGGGGGTGCCAGGGGCTCTGCTGGGTCGATACGTCGTTCTTCGGGGTGCCCTGGCCTTCACAATAGTAGAGTCCAACGAGAGGCCAATAGCCATACTTAAGGATGTTCTTGTAGTACGTGAGTTCCTAGATGTTTTTCCTAAGGATTTACTTGGATTACCCCAGCCTAGACAGGTAGAGTTTATGATTGAGTTAGTGTCAGGCACACAGCCTATAGCTAGTAGACATTGTCGTATGTCACGGCCAGAGCACGAGAAGTTGAGGGCTTAGCTAGAGGATCTATCAAAGAAGGGCTTCATGCACCCGACTATGTCACCCTAAGGAGCACCTGTCCTATTTATAAGGAAAAAGTACGGTAGCATAAGGATTTGCATAGATTACAGGAAGTTGAATCAGGTGATAGTCAGGAATAGATTTCCCTTACCCAGGATTGACGACCTATTCGACCAGTTGGCCAGAGCACATTTCTTCTCCAAGATTGATATGAGACCATGATATCATAAGTTGAGGATCAGATAGGAGGATATACCTAAAACGGCGTTCAGCACGCTTTATCAGTTATTTAAGTTCACCATCATATCGTTTAGGTTGACGAACGCGCTGGCTGGGTTTATGGATTTGATGCACTAAGTTCTAAGGCCCTTTTTAGATCGATTCATGATAGTCTTCATCGATGACATTTTAATTTAATCCAAGACTCTCGAGGACCACGAAAGGCATCTTAGAGAGACGTTGAGGACTCTGAGAGAGCATAGATTGTACTCCAAGTTCAGTAAGTGCGAATTTTGGTTTTCTAATATGAAATTCTTGGGACTCATGATCAATGAAATAGAGATATCAGTGGACCCGAGTAAGATTCATGCTATCATCGACTGGCCTACACCATGGTGTGTGATAGACATCAGGAGCTCCTTAGGATTGGCATGATATTATCGATGGTTTTTACAAGATTTCCCTTGACCAAAAATGACGTGGTTTTTGAATGGTCCAGAGAGTGCACTGTCAGACCCCACCTAATTAGGGCATTTGATCAGCCTAGATTACCTTAACTCCATTGATAATATAGTAGCCTTAACATTTCCATCAATAAACAATTAAGAATAAGATCTTGTGATCATCAATATAAAATATCATCAACCATTAAGGATTATAAATGAATCTTAAACCTCAAAGTTCGTTTAAAGAATTTAATAATCCTTGAAATTCTATTAAAATTTTTTGACAACTCCTCTTCTATTTCTAAGCCTACACCGAAAATCCCGACCTTCAAAAACCTTCAACAAAATCTACTCAGCTTTGGTTGAAATGCCAAAAGACTCACAATCAACTCATAACAATATATATTGCACTAAAAAAACTATTTATTCATTCTAACCTGATCTGAAATATTAAAAACTTTTAAACTAATATTAGCTTAATTCAAAATTTAACTCAATTCGTCCTAAAACCACTCCAGCCATTCCGAATGAGATCTTAATCACACTCGAACCCAAAAACCAAGTTATATAATATAATAAATTCAAAAATAATACATACAAAGAGAAATGAATTATCAAGTCACAAATAGTCAGAAAGCTTTCTGTTTCTCGTGTCGCTACGAGAACCTGTCATTATCCAATTATAAAAATTTGATAATGTCAGATAAGTGAATCTCATACTATGCAGTATACCTGTAATAATCAAATGCATAATAATCCAAGATATTAAACGAAGAATATAATCCAAGGAATTTAAATACAACAGTAAATCTATCCCATTTTTGTTATCTGACCATAATCAGATAACGTTCTCCGAAAGTGATAAGTAAACAATAATAAGGACTCATGTGCGGGGAGTATAATCAAACAAGTCTCATTCCTCTAGACTATGAGGGTATGATCTGGTTCAACGTGATCTCATGATAACCACGTGATGCAAAGTATTAGTGATTCCAGCCCCTCAAGCATAATATAGTGTTTTATAACCACGGTATAGTCTACACTATAAGGAGACTTGTAACGCCTTATCCTTCCAAATCGTGTATGCATGTAGAACAAAAATGCAATATCAAGGATCAATGATATTTATACGAAATTATAATCATACAACGTAAAAGTTACTTTAGGATTTACTTAACCTTACAAATGCGATATGGCAACTCCCTTGCACTTCGAGTCGGTAAACTAGTCCACACGGGACTCCAATCGCAGTTCTACAATTCATTAATACGTTTTGTAAGTCTCCATGACAACTTCACCATTTTTCCAATTATTTGAAATTTAATTGAACCACTCACGTCCCGAAACCCCTAAATTACTTCCAAAATAAATTATCCGATGCACGAATTTCATTTTTGACTCCAAATGATTGTTTATCACCAAAAAATACATTATCTAGGCTTAAATATAAATTTTCTAATTTTTTTATATATTTATCGGTCCTATTTGACCCGAAAACCCTAAAATCCTTTCAAATCAACTCATTGGATGTTCGGATCCCAATTCTCACTCCAAATTGTGGTCTGAAATCGAAAATTAGCCTAGACTAGGCTTTAAAATAATTTTCCAAATTTTAGTTATTTTCGGGTATCTTAACACGCATTACGAGAGAAAATACCCGGTATAACTCCTTGAGAAAATCCCAAAATTCTCATTTTTATAAAAACACCCAATTCCATTAATTTATCCAAATATTCTATTTTTATTATTTTTCTCTAACTTCCAGGGATTTATTTTCATTTTTTCTATTTTAAAAATATATTTTTTATTGTTTTTTATTATTATTTTTAAATAAGGGGAAGGGGGTTGTCCCCATCCTTCCTCATGATTCTCTCTGTTTCGACAAAGAAGAATTTTTTTTTTGATTTGGAGTGCTCAACCCCATTGGGGTTGGGTAAGGGACCTCACGACTCCCCCGTCCCTCACCGTGTCCCTTTCTTCTTCTTCTTCCTCGTGATTCCGACCTCCATCTCTCACTGTTCATCTTCTCCATTAACACACAAAAAACATACAACAACAAACCCAATAGCAACGACTCACCTTATCCCCGCCTCCATCGTTGCTCTCATCTCCCTCTCGGTCAATTACCTCCTCCCACTCTTCCTCTCGATTTTAAATTCTCCTCTATACGTAAAATCAAAATGGGAAATAAGGTTCTATTGAGTTTGCAAATGATACATTAGATTTTCTCAAGATTCTCATCACGCAAATCTTGAGACAAATCAAATGATTTTCATTCCATAATATAAATATATTTTCCTTGAGATACTTAGTACGTATCTCATAGTCCATCTTTGGCTCAAAACATAACTGATGAGGCGATGTATGCTTTCTTGATATATATTATGATTTTCTCGAGATTTGCATTGCACAAATCTCGATGCAAATCTAATGATTCATTTATTTTATATATTAATCTTCCTCGATATTAAACAACGAGAATCTCGAGGCATGGACAAATTATCTTACCAACAACAACGTTCAACCTATTTCTCTTCCTTGACACTTATGCTACGCATATCTCGATGCGTATCCAATGTATACTTTAATTTAATTTTAAACTATATTATTCATTTATATATATTATATATATAAATATATACGCACCTATATATTTTTGTGGCTATAACTACGCCACGCGCGCCAACTACCAACCTCAGGCGTACACACTATTGTACATCCCACGCGTGTCACTCTCGATCCCACGCGTCACTAGGTGCCCACCAATTTATTTAACATTTTATTTAATTTCGTAATTATCTTTTGAATTTACGTCCAATAAATCCCTTAAAATACTCAAATTTCACAAAAGTTGGAGAATTTACCAAAGCGCTACAAAACTTCCAAACAACTGGTCTCGCATGCAAATCGAGGTGTGGGACCCACATTGGCTCGTTAAATCTATTTTAATATAGAAATTCAAGATTTTAAACTTAATTACAGTTATTTTTCACGAAATTCGAAAGGATAGTTTAGGTAAACGTTTGAACTATATTAACACTCATTTCAACACGAATCTCGAGATAATACCTCGAAATTATCAAAATTGGAGAAAATTCTCCAACGCTCTCCAAAACTCACGGACACCGCATATATACTCCAGTTGACCCTATTTCGCGTCAAAATAGTATATAATACATCAAATAGGCAAAAGACACACAAATATAATATTAAATTTATGATTTTTTTTCGTAACACGTGGGTCCCACCTCAGATACCTAATTCTCAAATTAAATCCAAAAATAATTAATTAGCCGCCTAATCAAGTTTATAAAATTTTTGGATGTCATATGCGGGCAGCCTTCACAGAGTTGAATAAGAAGTTAACCTCTACATCGTTGCTAGTGTTGGCAAAACTAGGCAGAGAGTTGATAGTTCATACAAATGTTTGTGGCACCAAATTGGGATGTGTATTAATAGAGGGAAATAGAGTGATAGCCTACTTGTCTCGTTAGCTGAAGACCCATGAGAAAAATTATCCAGTGCACGACCTAGAGCTTGCAGCGGTCATATTTGCACTAGAAGGTGTGAAGATACTACCTTTATGGAGAGAGAGGTTTACACTATATACATATCATAAGAGTTTGAAGTATCTCTTCACTCAAAAGGATCTTAATTTGAGACAGCGATGGTGGGTGGAGTTGCCGAAGTACTACGACTTCACCATCAAGTATAAGCCTAGAAAGGCAAATGTCATAGTAAATGCCTTTAATAGGAAAGGACCAGATAGTCAGACAGTGTTTGCTTGATGACCCACGAGTTTGGTTTACTCGAGGCACTTGCAGTTATGAGTTTTTCAAAGGTTCCATATATTTCAGAGGCACATATTTGCGGACAGATGAGAGTACCAACATTATCTATTCTACGCATTTTAGAGTGTCAAAGAGCCGATGCGATGTATCAAAGATTCAGGGGCATAGCATGGAGTCCAAATTTCTCATATTGACGCGATTTTGTTGATGAGTGTTTGAGAAACTACGGTAGATTATGGATTCCGGCAATCGCAGAGTTACGCAATGGTATTCTTCAGGCGGCTCTCAAATCTAGGTATATAGTGCATTCCGGCAGAACAAAAAATGTGCCATGATACACAACAATTATTTTGGTGGTTAGGGATGAATGCTAATATCAGCCAGTATGTGAGGAGTTATGAGGCGTGTCAACAGGTTAAGGTTGATTATAGGCGGCATAAAGGACTATAATAGCTACTACCTATCTCACAGTGAAAAATGGAAACACGTCACTATAGACTTTGTTATTGGGTTGCCAACGACCTTGCGCAAGCACAATGCTATTTGGGTAATCATGGATTGATTGACGAAATCAGCGCACTTTATTTCAATTTCCATGAAATATAGCTTTCCACAGCTAAACACGTTATTCGAGCGAGAAATGATCAAACTACACGGAGTGCCAGTATATATAGTGTCATACATAGATAGTCGGCTTACTTCGCAACTTTGGTAGGCCAAGCAGGAGCAGTATGGTACTAGATTAAAATTCAGCACGGCTTTTCATCTGCAGATTGACAGGCAGTCAAAGTGACTTATTCAGATACTTGAGGACATGCTCAGAGCTTGTGTGCTTCAATTTGGAAGGTCATAGGAGGATTTTTTGCCACTTCGTGAGTTTTCTTACAACAATAGCTATCAGACTAGTATTGGGATGCCACCATTTAAAGCGTTATACGAGAGACCATACAGATTACTAGCTTGCTGGGAAGAGCTCGAGGACGTAGCTGTCATTGTGCTTGAGATTGTTGTAGATCATACTGAGAAAGTCATGATGATTCGTCAGAGGTTACAGGCTACTCAGGATAAACAGAAGAAGTATGTGATATGCTGAGTTATGAGGCGGATAACTGGGTCTATTTCAAGGTTTCTCCCTTGAACGGTCACTAGAGATTTGGGATAAAAGGAAAACTTGCAGTGAGATTCATCGGACCATTTCAAATAGTCATATAAATTAGGGAGGTCACTTATTAGTTAAGATTGTCGAGCCAATTGGCAGGGGTCTGTCACGGTCCAAATTCTTAATCCTAGTTTAATTTCCTTAATCATGATCATTGACCCATGATGTGGGACCCACATCAAGATACATGTCATGACCCGAGGTAGATAGCTGATGTGACAACCCCAGTTACCCATAAAATGGGCCCCGTCCAGCCTAAGCCTAAGTGGACCCCCGAGTCAGCTTCCTCGAGGTCAACGCAAGCTCAGTCAGTTTTACAATCCATCATTATCAGTAAATTCGTACTTTTAAGTTGAGTTATTAGTATTTTGTAATTTTTACAAGTTAGCGAAAGTAATTAACAATTAAAATAACTCAACAGTATTGTAAAGGACTTGGACAATCTCTATGTGGAACCCTATACATATATACATATCAAACATGTATATCAAGTGACAAGTGTAGAGTGTATACAAAAGTAATATGCAAGTCTTAAACATATCTCAAAGCCTATAAAGTACCCAAGGAATGATAAAACATCATATATGTATAATAGAAACAGTCAAAAACCTACAAAAGTCAGTAAGGGAAGGTCGCTCTGATGTCCTCAGAGTAGTTCACCTAATATCGGCGCCTTTCCCTTGCTCAACTACGGATCTGCACTCATTAAAACACAAGAATGAAGAGTCGAGTATGTAAAAGCCAATAGGATCTAAACAATACTTCAAATAAATAAAGCAATCTAAAATTCATGCGAATAGAAAAAAAGCTATAAGTAATGCATGATACTAAGATTGAATAATGAAAGTACAACGAGAAATGAGTGTCAAAAGAATCAATAGAGAGGTGTCAAAGTAGTCCAAGACCACCGAGTGTCGGTGCCACAGGGTCGGGGTCATAGAATGGCAACAATGTCAAGCAAACTAGGGTCCTAGGACTCGGCAACGCCTGCTGTACCTACACCATCTCGAATGAGGGATATCATTAGTGCCCCGAATAAAACATATTTTATCCCGACCAAATAATCTAGTGAATCAAGGTCATGGCTCCGGTAGCTAGCCGACAACCACTCCATCAGAGACACCTTCCTAACTCACATGGCCCTCAGACACTCATATTGGAGTGGGAGTTCCGAGAAAAGGTAAGATAATGCAATAGCAATAAAATATGAAGCTCATTGAATTACTATACATTTCCTAGCGGGTTTTATGTACCTCAGATCAACACTAACACGCGCTATCGCGGCTCTGACACGCGTCCTAATCAACTCCCTGACGCCTGACTCTAGCTAACTAGTTACCTAGTGTCCATTTTGATTGGTTATATACGTGTTAGAGTCATTAAGCTGTATTTACCATCATTATTGCTAATGTAGTGCAATTGTGATCTAACTTGCACATTTGTGATTTTTTACACTTTGGGGTTCTTGGAACTGGCTATTGGAGTTCGTATTATGTGAGCAATTTAAATTAACATTTTGGTGCTAAGAAATTCCATTTTGTGACTTACAAATCATTTAAAGTCAATTTGGGGTATAATGACTCCTTTTATCCATTTCAAGTCCTCATTAAGCACTTAACTCGGCCGAAAGTGGTCAGACTTATTTAATATTATTCAACACACTTTATTAATTATTTTTGAGTGTTATTGAACCATTTATGGTCATTATGAACCATTTCAAGTTGGTTTAAAACAATAGTTTGCAAAACAATCCTTTAGGGACTTTAAATTAATTACTTGAAAGTTAGTTTTCCTACAACTTGGAAAATGGCTTAAAAATAAATAAAATTTCTTAAAATTCTCGAGGTTGGTTCCATGAAGTTTAAAAACTTGAGACCAAGGTTTCAATTAATAAAATCTCATTTATAAGTCCAAAAACTCAATTTGCAACTCCAAGTGAGATTTCGAGTCCTTGTTTGTAAATATGAGGTTTTTAGCTGAAATGCAACTTGAAAACTAAGTTAGACACGCCGAAAAATCACGAAAACTCATGAAAACTTTCATAATTATCTAATAACTTATTCTAGAAATTTTTGTCTTATTCCGGCATCGTTTGATACCCGAAATGTGTTTAAACCCATTTCAAGTCAAAGTCACAAAAATGTTATCCCCGCGGATAAACTTCAATTTTCAACCAACTTTTGACAAATTAAATGACTTGATTCTTGAGATCTAATGATTCTAGGTTGTTTTTCTTTCTATAATCTTTCCAACGATATACAGAGCATCAAAATCCGAGTTAAAACAAAAGAGATATCATTGTTTTATGAAAACTAGTCAAATTGGTCCTGAGGCTGCCCAAAACGTGGAGAGCGCTCTGAGTTTTGGTGGAGTGCGCTCCAAGGTCAGGCTCTCAAATCACCCAAAACTCATTCCTCAAGCCCCCATTCATACCATATCCCTAAAATTCGGTCAAATACTCTTTTTGGCAGTTCAAACAACATCAGAACACCATTAAACGTCATCAATTGAGTCAATTAATCATGCATTTCTATTAGAACTACTCGAGAACATCAATACCAAAACATAATTCAGAAATTAATTCAATCCTTATAAAGGTGTTGTTTAGAGTTTAAGCCTCATTAAAAATCAAATACACATCTATTAAAAGGCCCCTTTCATGCATGACACGGAAAATCAAAACTAAGATCATGAAACCCTATTTGAATCAAGAGAGTTGGTTTATATGCTTACCAAGGGTTGGATTCTTAGTGCAAAATCTCTCCTCCTAGCTTGAGTGACTCCAATTGTACCTTATCCTTCCCCAAATTCTCAACAACAATGGTGCCCTACTCACTTGTTCTTTCTTAAATATTGAAGTTCTGAGGTTAGAGATGAGAAATTCATGCTAAGTTTTCCTTATATATCTTGGCCTATATTAACTCATAGCCATTGATCAACCTAATTTTAAAATTTCTTGGACCATCTAAGATTTCATTTACATCTCATATATGCACCCTTAGATGTCTAATAAGTCATTCTAGGGTTTTTCATTTCTTAGATCCCTATGATCATCTCTAGGTTCATAAGATTACTCATTTCACTTTAGGCATGTTAATTACTATTAGATTTTATTTGGAGACTTTAAGTAAGCTACCTTAATCACACTAGATCAAATAAGTCTTATTAACTTAGCCTATATTTTTGTTTAACTTAGGCATTTTTTTCTTTACATCACATTAAAACTTAAGTTATTGTCTAATCTAGTATTATATCAATATATCCTATACCCGACATATGCACACATTCCAAAGCGAACTTCACCCAAAATTGTACTACGATAGAGAAATAAATAAGCGACATTGTTCATTACATATATGTGAATAATACATAACATCAAACAAATATAAAATACCTCGGTGTCGACTCCCAATAGTTGACCAAGTACGCCACATCATCAAAAGTCCCCGTTAGAGTCCTATAGTGACATTTGGCACGAGTTAAAAATTAACGGTCGTTACAATCGAGGTATATGTTAAATTTGTTGTGGTGTATGCCTAGTGTATTGAATATATGTAGGCTATTAAGTCACCCCTACTTGTGTATAGATGTCGAGAAGTTAGCGGAGAAACACCTCGAGATGCGTGTCGATGTGGGATCAGGGTAGAAAGTGATGTGGTAAGCTAACTTAAGTTAATGTTGCTTAAAATAGTTAAATTTGATATGGCTATAGTTGATTTACATTTAATAAAACCTAAGTTAGCAAGTAAAAACATTAAGTGCTTAATTTCTAAGGCATGTTGTGGGAGCAGTAGGTATTGCAATGGATCCATCAGGCTATTATGGATTGGCCAGCATCGACTTTAGTTTCTAAGATTAGGAGTTTTCTAGGGTTAGCAGTGTATTACCGCATATTCGTGAAGGATTTCTCGAAGATCACTTCATCGATCACTAGATTGACCCAGAAAGACCTCAGGTTTGATTGGTCTAAGGAATGCGAGCATGCATTTGCTCAACTAAAGAGGTTGTTGACTACCGCACTAGTGTTAGTATTGCTAGAGGCTGGACATGGATTCCTTATATACAGATGTTTCTCATATGGGTCTAGGTTTTACATTGATGCAGGACAGAGGCACGATGACTTATACATCTAGACAGCGGAAGATTCATGAGAATAACTATCCCACTCATGAGCTAGAGTTGGCAGTAGTGGTGTTTGCTCTGAAGATATGGAGACATCATCTATATGGAGAGAGGTTCGCACTCTACACTGATCATAAGAGTCTGAAATACCTTTTCACACGGAAAGAGTTGAATATGAGACAACGTATATGGTTAAAGTTCTTGAAGGACAACGACTTTTCTTTGGAGTATCACCCAAGAAAAGCTAATGTAGTTGTTGATGCGCTGAGCAGGATACCAACTGGCGATACCGAGGTTGTTAAATGTTATATGACACATGAGTTGGGATTACTCAAGGCAGCGGCAATGATGTGTCAGTCGGATATTCCTACAGACACTCGGGTGATGATATGTGCACAAATGAGGCTAGAGACAGTGTCTACATAGAAAGGTTAGAGAACCGACATCTTATACCTGAGATTTAATAAGTTAGCCCAGAGTACTTATTTTATTGACTGAATAGAAATGAGGGATCAGTGTCTGAGACATAGAGGCAGATTATGGATACCTATAGTGGGAGAGCTGAGATATGAGATTCTTCAAGATTCACACCATTCCCAGTTCACCGTTCGTCCAAGCATGACCAATATGTCCCATGACATAAGGAAACATTTATGGTGGCCTGGGATGAAGGCGGACATATCGGAGTTTATCAAGAACTGTAAGGTGTGCCGACAGGTAAAAGTTGACCATCGTTGACCTAGAGGATTACTACATATGTTTCCCATTCCACGATGGAAATATGAAGATATTGTCATGGAATTTGTCATACGATTACCGAGGATTGCCAGACAACACGATTATATATGGGTAATTAGGGACAAATTAAGGAAATTTGCCCATTTTTTACCAATTAAAGCTCACTACATATTTACTAGTTGAGCATATTATTCGAGAGGGAGATTATCAAGCTGCATTGGGTACCATTAACTATCACGTCAGATCGAGATGCTATGTATACGTCCATGATGTGGTGGAGTATGCAGGAGTAGTATGGTATGCGCTAGTAGTTTAGCACAACCTTTCACCCTCAAACTGATGGGCAAATTGAGAAGTTGATTCAGGTTCTCGAGGATATGCTTAGGGCTTATGTACTTGAATTTGGCAGGTCTTGGGAGTACCTACCGTTATGTAAGTTTGCGTATAACAATAGTTATCAGGCTAGCATTGAGATCACAGAATTTGAGGCTTTATACGGCATACCGTGTCGCTCACAATCATGTTGGGCTGAGCTAGAGGACCAGGAGTTATTGGGACCTGAGATTGTTGTTAATCATACGAAGAAGGTATGATAGATTCGTTAGAAGATTAAATTAGCCCAAGAAAGGCAAAATAAGTATACAAACACGTATCGTAGCGATTTCACGTACACCGAGGGAGCTTTTATGTATTTGAAGGTTTCTCCTCGGAAGGGTCATCTCAGATTTAGTTTGAAATGTAAGTTAGCACCAAGATTCATTGGGCCTTTCAAGATCAAGAGATGAGTCAAAAAGGTTGCTTATGAGCTTGAGTTACCTCCACAGATGTCAGGGATTCATCCAGTTTCCATATTTCTATGCTACGGCTGACTAAGTCAAAGGATGGTGTATGACCGACAGTTGATTTGAGCCAGATTGACCTAAGGGATAATGTATCTTATGAGAAACAGCCAATACAAATCTTAGACCGAAAGGTACAGCAGTTGGGATGCAAGTATATCCTAAAGGTGTTAGTCAAGTAGCAGTTCCATGGTCACTCGGAACTCACTTGAGAATGAGAATACTATATATTAGATAGGTTTCCATACCTTTTCGATTCAGGTAAAACTTTAACTTGAAGTTTAATTTTGAGGATGAAGTTTCCATTAGTTGGGAATATATTTCACGACCAAAGTTTTTAATCCTAATTTAATTTCCTTAATCAGGATCATTGACCCGTGATGTGTGACTTGCATCGAGATACGTGTCATGACCGAAACAGGTGGCCGTGGTATATGTTAGATTTAGTGTGGTGTATGCCTAGTGTATTGTGTATGTGTAGGCTATTAAGTCACTCCTACCTATTTACAGATGTCAAGAAATGAGCGGGGACACGCCTCAAAATACGTATCGGCATCGGACCAGGGTAGAGAGTGATCTGATAAGCTAACTTAAGTTAATGCGGCTTAAAATATCAAATTTGATATGACTATAGTTGATTTACATTAAATAAAATCTAAGTTAGCAATTTAAAACATTAAGTCATTAATATTTCTCGAGATATGTATAGATACATCAAGAGACCAATTGAGTTGATATTGGTGTTAGCAAGGGAGAGTTAATGGAGATTTAGTGGTTTGTAAGTTATGTTATAATTCATTATATTAGTCTCGATGTGTACACATCAAGATCAATGGCTATTAATCAACCTTATCAACATATATAAGATTGAATGGTAAACTCATGCAAATCATTTCATATCATAACTTAAGGAAGAAAAACTTGAGAGAATATCGCTAAATTGAGGTGAAATTCTGATGGATTTGAAGGAGGAAGATCAACCTATAGGTGTTCATTAGTTAGGTAATTCTACTTACACCATTAACTTAGTTTAAATTGATGAATTTGGTGATGTATATGAAATTTGGCTTATGGTGGTGATGGATGTTTTTAGGTCTCTGGTAGAGGAGAACATGGAATCAAAGGCTTTGGTGTTGGTGGAGAGAAAACTCATACTTCAAAGTGCAGGATTCTGGGTTTTTCTGCATATAGCGTTAGACGTGCTAGCTAGCGCGCTACCTGCATGTAGCGCGCTAATGAGTATGAGTAGCGCGCTAATGGGGTCACTAATGTGCTAGACATGCCACCCAGAGCGCTAGGTACTTTGGTAGAACAAATTCTACATTTTTCTAACTTATTCTTAAACACTTTAAACAAGTTTAGTACCCTAATTAAAGGTCTGAATGCACTCAAAACATGTTTAATGATTTCAGGAGCCTAAGGAAGAGTCTTGAGGGTTCGGGTACATATTTTGAGGTGTCGGGAGGCCGGATTAGCTAGGAAATTGCATGGATTGTAAGTAAACTAATTGAGATATTTATTTACATTTCATTCATGTTTTGCTATTCATTTACAGTCATTCAGACTGAATTAGGTATTGTAATATAGATTTCATGACTTGTTTTCTATCTCATTTCATGAGTTTGCTATCATAGCATTGGTTGTTGATTAAATGGTTTATTAATTCTAATTTATGTGCAATGTCATGCTTGATTGTTGAGGGGTTTGGTCTATTGAAATGGCATGCTATTAGGCAGGTGATTTATGATTTTGTAAGTATATTTCTTTTGTGCATTATTTATGCAATCTCATTTTAAGATTCCTAAACTGCCATTCCTTGAATTTTGAAAGCAGTTCTTGTGTCTAGGACCATGATATGATATAGATAAGCGCGACACACGGGATCACTAGATTCTCGAGAATGTCAGGATCTCACCACTAGCTTGTGTATCACACGGGGTATGGGATCCGGGGTTGTTGACAAGTGTACATCACTTGTAATGGGCACTTATGAGTAATATTTATGTTATAGGTTATTGTAATGATGTAAAGGCATTTAAAAGATTGATTACACTATAAATAAAGAAAAAAGGTCGACATGATGTAACTCATAGCCAAACGGCTCTAGATCATTACTCCTTAACCATGTGTCAGTTTCATTTGTCTAGCTAATGTATCTTATAGCATGATTTCTTTTTCAACATAGTTGCTGTCATTATGCTTTTAGATATATGTTGTATGTTTGGAAATGTAGATAAATCTCTCTCAGTGTTACTTTCTATTTTCATGTACTCACAGTTCTTCTTATGACGGTGGGTGCAAATCTATCGAGTAGTAAATCGAGCAAGGAGAAGATCTACGATTACTTTTGAGCCAGTAGAGTACTGCTACCTTTGATGTTATAGGTTTTTGGTTTTGTTGTATGATTTATGTATATATATATATATATATATATCTTTTTATATACATTTGGAGATATACTATGGGTTATGAGATAGTTACTTGACCAGACACATGTTGATATATTGTTATCTTCGTTTTATTATATATACACATGTGATCTTTGTATCTTGATTTTCCATATAATAGGATTTAAATTAATGGCTTCTGCTAATTTGTTAAGACTTCTACTGAATGATCTTTAAATTGTATAAATTTGGAGAAAAGCTTGAAAAGACTGACTAATAGGTTGTTAAGTCTTAAAGGGTTGAGATTAAGGTTTGATGACGAGATTAGGTCAGGTGGTGCCCTAGTTTTGAGAAGGGGTCATCACAAGTTAATGATGTTTTCCAAATTTCAATACTGAGGTTGGCCAGATTTAGAGTGAGACCAATGGTTGATATGACTAGGATCAGGGTCAGACCAGATGTGACATACAAGGAGCACCCTATTGACATAATAGATCACAAGCAGACTCTCAGGAGAAATAAAATACCACTTGTACTCATTTAGTGGCGGTATCATAAGAACGAGGGCCTCACCTTGAGAAAGAGTCTACCATGCGGGAGTGACACCCCCATTTGTTCAAAGGTAAAGATTTAATTTAAATTTGAATTTCAAGAAAAAGTTCCTTTTAGTTGGGAAGATTGTAACAGCTCACTTTAATTAATCTCAATTAACTAAAAAATTACATATTAGGACCTTAAGTTCAGACCTACATGGACGTCGTGGAAAAATTTAGTGCACGCTTAACGATGTAAATTTTGTTATTTTAATGTGGCACATGTTAATTTATTTTATTATTATTTAATATTTGCATTGCACTAGTGTTAAAATCTCAATTGGTCACGTCGTGCGTGTGTTGCGACTAGAACGTAGGACGTTGCGGGGTGCACGTAATATGGGCATATGAGGTAGTCTGGGGTTTAGGTATCACATCACTCTTCACATCACCTATCACATCATAATCACATCACCCATACCTTACTTTCTCTTTTTCTCATCTAAATAAAAAAAGAGAAAAATCTCATTCTCTCCCTCATCCCTAGCTGAAACTCTCTCTCTCTCTCTCTCTCTCTCTCTCTCTCTCTTTTTTTTTTAACTCATTTATTCTTCTTCCCTTCCAAATCTCCATCACCAAGCTCTCCATCCCTTTCTCAACTCAGTCTCCCGAATCTCTTGTGGTGCTTCTTCCTTTCGGAGGCTCTCACAATGATCTCCCTAAGCCAAGATGAGTGGTTATTGATGTTGTAATTTTTTGTGGAGAATTTAAGGCTTTAACGATATTGTTGTAGTTGCGTTGTTGGTGTTGATGTTAATATAGTTGTTGTTGTTGTTTGTTGTTGTTGTTGTTGTTGTTGTTGTT
The DNA here is from genome assembly GCA_039657325.1 of Stephania cephalantha. Lineage (NCBI taxonomy): Eukaryota > Viridiplantae > Streptophyta > Magnoliopsida > Ranunculales > Menispermaceae > Stephania > Stephania cephalantha. The sequence goes on from CM077574.1 coordinate 45,388,848, forward strand.
AATTTTGTTTAAAAAAGAAAAATTTGTCCTTGCTCCAGAGATGAGTTCGGGAGGGGGAGGTGCAGCCAAGGCGGGCTGCCCACGCCCTGGCTGGTCGGACCGAGCTGGCCTAGACCCAAACGGGTCGGGCCGGGCCGGTTCGGACTCGGGCGGTCGGTTGGGATGAACTAGGCCTAGTCGAACAGGGCTCGATTCAGGCCTAACCCCTTAATTAAAAAAATTAAATAAAAATATAATTAAAAATTAAATTAGATACACTTTTAAATAAAATAAATTACAAAAAATAGGAAACATATGTAGAGAATTATGAAAAAAATCAGAGAAAATATGAAAAATTGAAAAAGATAGAAAATAGGTTTCGAGACTTTTTCGAATGTTTGGCAACTCGAAAAGCTTGCCACAACTAAAATTTGGAATAAAATTCTCATTTCTTTTGTTTTACAATATAAAATCATTAAATGTGACACTAAAACATTTTAAAATGATAAAATTGGACACCAAGGAATTAAGGGACTAGTCGAGTGTCAGGTACGCAATTCGAGCCACGAACAGGTCATTTCGGAGCGATTTCACAAGCGTCGAGGTAAGTAAACTCACGAGAAAGTCGATTTAGAATTTACTTATTTCACTCATAATTTAATTATTTCTTTTTTACTTTTCACCAGTTCGACTTGCATATTTACTATATTCTCACGTGTGTCTGTTTATGGTCGAAGGGACGGTATGAGCTCTTTCCGGCTCTTTCGTAGACGACGATCCGATTATTACTATTGTGTTGGTCATACCTTAGATTATGCGTGAGATTTCTCTTCGCTAGTCGATGATCTCGAGAGCGGTTTTCCGTGAGGCTCGCCTCCGTCATAGAGCTCCTTACCTTTGAGGTGTTGGGCGTAAGTCTACCTTCCGTCTAACAGAGTTCCTCGTTTCGACCAACAGAGGTGGGGATTTCCTCGCCACCGGGGCCTTCTCGGTTTAATATTTGCGTCCCAGGGCTCGACAGTTATACACCACACTCACGTTCCATATTCTTGATTATCTCAGTGACATATATTCATGTTTTGCATTTCCATTTATTTACTTTATCTGCATGAATTATACTCGCTTTTCTTGGATTTCATGTGAATATTAACTAAATTTCTCTGGGATTTACTTACTAGAACTTGTCATTGTTTTTTGTGGTAAGTTGCAAATCTTATGATGAGCCAGGGGAAGGCAGTGTTTGGCGACTACCTCTGATTTAGAGCACCTCCACTAGCTTCACTCGTAAGTGTTTGTATTTATATATATATATATATATATATATATATATATATATACTATTTTTGAGATCATTTTGGGAGACGTTTTACTGATACATGTATATTGACACTTATTATACATTTTTTGTCGCTTTTATTGATATGCATGGTATCCTTTTTCAGGTTTCCACCCCATAAATTTATTAATCAATGCAAAACTCATTTACATTACTTATTTGCATATTATTGAGACTTCCGCTATTAAAATTACTTTAATGAATTAAAACAAACAAATTAAGTTATGAAACTTTATAATTTAATATATTTCGACAAAATAATCATTTAAACATCAAAATCGACTAAGTCGGATTATTAGATGGTTAGTTTGCAGGCTGTCATGGATAGGTGTGCAAGTGACATGGCATAACTTGGCGACGTGTCCGACAACGTGGCGGTGTCCGATTTGCCTCAAAATTTGAGGCCATCACAATTACTATATATTTCAACCTCTTTTTTTTTTTTGCTCTTAAAGGCGTGCAAGAAGAACAGCATTGGGGCTCATTTGTCCGCAAAACCACTGTTAATTTGCAGAAATGCAGAAGCAATAACATTATCGATCTACAACACATAAAGTTTTTTGCTGAAAATGAGGCGAAACACTTTATTAACATATATATGAAAAAGATATGTACATCAAAAGATAAAAATTATTTACAAAAAATATGTTACACGAACTTGCTCCTTAACCATTCTAGTTAGTTGTCCCAAAGTTTTCTTCATGCAAATTGAATGCAATCACTAACTGGCCACCAAAAACCCAAGCTAGAACTGGATGAAAACTCAAAAAAGGTGTCCAACTATGCATAAAGAAGACATGCACAGACCTTCACTGCCAAGTGTGCATTAGCTCTGAGAAATCATCAGTGTGGAGAAGTCACCATTGAAAATTCCCCACCACAACATATCAAGCCTCTCCTGAATTGTCAATGTCTCAAGTGACGCCCAATAATAGATAGAGTTCCTCTTAGCAATATATCCCCCACACGCATGCCCAATAAACAAAAACTGAGGAAAAAAAAAACCATATAAGAGCTAACATCAGCTCAGCCTTTACGGCACATTGAAGGAGAATTAATTATACCTCTGGGTCCCAATTCATAGCTCTTTTTCAAACCAATAGTAAGAAGAGTCTTGATGTTCGTCTCCAAAGATGTAACTTGAGGTTAGGAGGCCAAGGGTCAAAGTCGGAATTTTGCACTACTTCTGAACCCTAAAGGACTAATTTAGCATAATGAAATGAAAATCAAACCAAATCCTTGAAAGTTGTCACATTTGATCATCAAATCCCTCATAATCAATAACCCATTTCAAATTATGCTAACCCCAAAAAATCCAGATCTGAAAATAATTAAAAAAACGCATAGAAAAGTAAAAATAGAGAAATAGGGGATCACTGGAGAAAGTAAAAGGTAGAGGTAGATATGGCATAGATCTGGGGATCCATGTGGTGGTGGAACGCGTGTAGATATGTTGAGATATATATATATATATAGTTCTATGCAATAGTTTATGTTATGTGGAATAGGACCTTCTAGATAGTTGGGCAAGATATCTGCAACATTTCACACATTAGATTGTATGCCTGAGACCGATAAAATCAAAGTAGAAACCCACATTTCAAAGTTTTCCTCTAGGTTTCTTAAAATGTTTCGTGCAGGATTTGTACCAATCAATTGGTTCTTGTCAGTTGCCTGTAAATGAAACAGTTAAAAAGTAAAATAAAAAACTACGTATAGAGCACAATAAAAAAAGTGAATCATTTAGGCTTTTGGAAATTAACTATCCCATTGATTGATCAACCGCTGCATTTGCTAAAAGCTATCCAGTTGCTTCTAACTTAACTTGGCAAAAAACATATTTCTCACTAAAAAAGAAGTCATTTCTCATAAAATCATAGTAACTAAATATCCCAAAATCAAACACCATCACAAAGTCAAAAAGCATGTCCATACTACCAATGTACTAACCCTTAACATATTGGTTTTAGAAAAAGAAGTAAACTGCAAGACTTGAAATTTCAAAACAGATATGGACATAACTTCGTTGTCCGCCTCAGGGATAGTTACTTCATTTTCTTTTTCTTCGTGTGACAAAGTTCTGGCTCAACGTGGACATTGTCTACGTCCGCTTCTTGCTTGCACCTCTTCCTCTCATTTTTGTTTTGGGAAACCTTTCTTTCATGGCCTACATTACAGGTCGCAGCAGAAAAAGTCGAACAACTACCTACTTCTACTTGACAATTTGGGACCCCCTCCACCGATCAATACATACCACATCATACATTTACTCGAGTGGAATTACGCAACATAATTAACAAAAAAGTGTCATTTACCTGACTTATGTTTCGAGCTCGAGGTTGTCATTCGAGTTAAAAATGTATCGAAAATAAAGTTTTTTCCAATCAGTTTTTCAATATGTGGAGGAATCATATTGGTTGTCGCTCAAAAGTTGTTGATTAGCTTGTTGACCGTTGTATCAAGTACCTTTTCTACCACATCATTGAAGAGTACAGATGCAGTACTCCTAAAGTAATCTGAGACTGGTGAATGAATCTTGTAACTATAATGGAAAAATATGATTTAATTATGTATTAAATGAAATACAACTAAGATAATACAATTATTAAGAAAATACATACCTCATAATTGGAAATTTACATTCTTTTTTATAATCTTTCTCACAGTTGAAAATTGATTCATGGTGCATCAACTTATTTTTGCAATGTTGCACGAGATGTAAAACCAACCAAATCGATTGTCAATACCAATCACCCGTGCCTTGACGGTGACAATATTGAGATTATCAAACTCAACTTTCAAAAGTTATTGTATTGATAATCGATTCAGAAAAATATGTTCCTCCAGTGACACTTTTCTTAGTGTTTGTGGCAACACTTGGATTTCAGAGTTGATACTTGAATATCTGCACGAGAAAATTATATTCGTTCATCAATTAATATATTCTTATTAAAAAATCTCATTAGTTGTAACGTATTAATAAGAAGAATAAATGAAAGTGGATTAAAAATTGTAATAGCATCCAATACCCATACCTATCAATCAAGGACTTAACTTCAAGGACCTCACGATTCGAGTAAACCTTTGAACCACATGTGGTGGAGAATCCAAGTTGACCTATGATGTATGTAGGAAAAACATGATCTTAAGTGCTTTATTTCTGAGAAAGAGTATGGGGCGCGCAACAGAAGAAAAAAAATAAGTAATTGGTTCACTTACCTTGAAACTTTTTAACCAATGTTGCGGCCATAATCATAACGATTAGTCCAGTCTCATTGCCACTTAGTGTTGAATCAAAAGATTATGCTGAGTTACCCCATAATGTAATTTTTAGTCCGTTAAATCTGCAAAAAATAATTCATTTGGTTTAAAATAATCGACAGAAAAAAAAAATCATATATTTACAAACTATGTATATATAAACCATCGACTTACCTATTAATAAGAACTTCAAGATCATTTTTCGCTTCTGGCCATCAGTCCCTGTGGCCTCGACATCTCCAATGCCTCTCAAACAACCAATCACATCTTCAAATAAAACATATCTGATTAGTAAAATAACTTATTAAAAAATAAACCTATCAAAAACTTATTACAAAATTAGTAGTAAATAAACTTATTAAAATAATAAACCTGTCAAAAACTTGGTATTGTTAACACGTTCTCTTATTACATATTCACCGAAAAATTGAAACTTATAGATGGGGACCCCAATAAAACCATTCAATCGTTTCAATATAGTTGAGTGCAAAAAATGTATGGTGTAATCATTGGTGACAAGATGAAAAAGCCCGATAGTTAGGTTAACTTTAAACTTTCGTATGGAAAAACTCAGCCCTCCATAAGTAATGGTTTATATTTTTGTGGCGGCCCTCGCCGCCCCGGGGTGACGTGTCTCCGTGTACTCCTTGCCAGCTGGCCCAACTACACGTGTACGACACCTGCACGTCCTTCCTCTATCTCGAATTTCGTATCCACGTGTGTGTACGGTGTATATATGACATATGCAGCGAAAGTTGTACGTAAATGCAGAAAAATATTAATTAATTTAAACAAAACCTACTGTGGAAAAACCCTAAGAAGTATTCTATTACTCCCCAGTTCGCAAAAGAATCAAAATATCAAAATAATCACACGTACAAGTAATCCTCAGAGGTAGGCAATCAGAGGTAGTCACGTAAGATCTCCTTGCCCTTACTTGTACTAGGATCTGCACTCAATCATCACAGAAGAAAATGGATGACGAGTCCAGTCAGTAAAATCCCAATGAACTCCTCCGAGCATTCAAATAAATAAATGGAAGTCAATAAATACTGTTAAATAAACATGCGGAATGTAAACAGGCAACTATAAGTAGGGCATCGCATGCATAAATAACAATAAAGTGCAAATGTGTGTGTCTGTTCCAGCCAGACTAAACCATACTTCGGGATTTCCTTCCAGGATCCCACTAGTGGGCGCACCCAACTAGCTATCAGCTGATCCCTCTCGGTGGCCGGCGTAGACCTACGACGCACCGACATATGTAGCAGTTCCTTAGCTCGGGTCGTTATCCACCGAGAACTCCTGATACACATGCTATGGTCTACAATGCATAGACACACAACGGAAAATCCGGTAGGAGTAACTAACTAACCGTGCAAACAACGACAAGATATAGATATAGGAAAAATTCACAAGGAAATACTGGAATTGAATGGAATTACAAAGCAAAATAAATACTCAAGAGTTTTTCCATTGGGTTTTACAAACCTCACAACGCGCTCCACTACCCCCTAATCAATCCCTGGGTCCAATTCCACTGAGTCCTTGGTCGCCAATTGATCCCCGTGTCAACCTATGTCCATTTATCAATAATTTAATTTAGCATGAGAATTTACAACAAATTTCTAAAAAGTTTAGGCCAAATTGCCTATTACGCGCTTTTCGAGGCAAAACCCCGCAAAAAGTCACATCCGACATTCCCACATATTTTCTTTTCATAGAACTTTATCAATTTCTATTTATTTAATCGAAATATATTTTTTTCAAAATTTTTCCTATTTTTCTGGAATTTTTCCAAATTTTTCTTTCATTTTTCTTCTCTTTTTCTCTTTTTCTCTTTTTTTTTTTATTTGGTTTAGGTCGGGTCGACCTAAACGGGTCGGACCCGACCCGGCCCGGGCCCAGAACGGGCTAGTCTCGGCCCATGATCGAACCAGATAGGTTCGATCAGGAGCAATTTTTTTTTCTTTTTTTTTTCTTTTATCTGTGGTTTGGGTTGGGGTTACTTTCCACCCCAACCCCGGTGGACTCAATGGCAGGGGAGACACCCCTGCCATCACCACCGCAACCCGGTTCGGCCTCCATGGCCAAACCCTTGTCTCGCCACCACAACCAACCCGAAACCCACAACAAAAACCACTAAAACGCACCTCGATCGTGACGTTTCCTCCCTCTTCTCTCCTTCCCGGCTTCTCCTCCTCCTCTCCGCGTTCCTTCTTCCCTCTCGGCCTCCCGATTTTGTGTGTGGGGTGTGTACGGGTGTGAGAGTAGGGTGTGTGTGTGTGTGAGGTGAGATAAAAGGTGATGGAGTGTGTAGATAAGGATTGTTGACTTTTTATCTTGACACCACAATGTGACACGGCTGGGACACTCACCCGTTTTTCGGGCATTTCGACGCCCGATTTCGCGTCCGAACCGCGATATACGCGTACCGCCGCGTCACTAGCCGCCTAATACCCATTCCATATTAGTTACTTGGCAAGTTTTTATATAATTTGTGTGTTTTAGTTTCCCCGACCTAATATTCGGTCCCGTCAACTACTTGGTACCCGCGTCGACACGCATATCGAGGCGAGTACGGTTCACACAATCTCGCACGTATTTTTATGCAACATACACACTTGCTATGTATTTCAATACATTTCACCGCAAATAAGCATCCAACACACAATCACTAGCATACCTAAGTCCCCGTGTGTCTTAGCCTACCGTGTCGTCCACGTAGATCCGAGCTGGTGTCCACGTCTGTAAATTGAAGAAAAATTTATAAAATGGGCCGTTACATTTTCGCATCTGATTTTTGCGAATTACAGTATGAATCAATGTTTCCTACGTACAATATATAACAGAAACAAATAATTAGATATGAACCCAAATAGATTAAGTTCATATAAAGATTATACTTACATTTTCATCAAATAATATCATGTCCAAGCTTAGAAGGCTCCAATCATTCATATTAACCGACTCCTAAATACGACACACATGTACTCGTATGTCGTAATCGTGTTTCGATGTATTGAGAGCGGATATTTTTGTGTATGGGTTCATGGTTTGGCAGCCCTGCCGCCTCGGGGTGACGTATCTCCGTGTACTCCTTGCCTGGTGGGCCCAACTACACGTGTCCTGCACCTACCCGTCCTCCTTTCGTCTCCAAATTCATGTCCATGTTTGTTTTATCAAATTAGATAGTGGATTATTCGTATTTCCCTAACTTATTCTCTTTAAGTATTTAAATTTTTATTAAGTTCAATAATTTGCAGTTTATCCTAATGCCTAATCATACTAGTGGGTTGTATCTTACAAGTTAACATAAATCAGCGAAAGCCTTAATTGATACAATTAGAATAAGTAATTTAGTATGATAAACATTATTTATAAGAGCAAATCCTACTATGGAAAACCTGAAAATGTACTATGTATATAAGCGACAGTACCATAAACAAGGTATATATACATGTACCGTGTCATATTAAGTCCCCTAATAACTAAAATAATACAAAATACCAAAATAAACACGTACAAGTAGGTCCTCGACAGCGGGCAATCAGATGTAGTCGCCTAGGATCCCCTTACCCCTACCGGTACTAAGATCTGCACTCAATCATCAAAAAAAGACAGATGACAAGTCCATTAAGTAAAATCCCAAGGAACCCCTCTGAGTATTCGCGTATATAAAGTAAGAAATTGCAAGAAGTACTGTCAAATAAACATGCGGAATGTAAAGATAGACAACTGTAAATGGCTCATCGTATGAATAGGTAACATCTAATCTAACAAATGTGTTTGCTCACTCCAGATGGACTAGACTATACTTTGGGTCACCAAGTTCCCACCAGTGGTCGCGCCCAACTGGACCGACACTTGGTCCCTCGTGGTGCTGGCCAAGTTCACTAAGTCAAGGACATATGCTCCAAGGGCAAGCTCAGGTTAACGTTTACTGAGGGCCAAGTCACATGTGCTACAGTCCAATGCATCACGAACATACAACCAGGAAATCTGGGGGAGTATCCTCAACCCACGTCCAAGTAATGGAATAGAATTGTAAAAACAACAAGGAAATGATAGGAATGAAATTTAAAACAGAACAAACACTCAGAGTTTTTCAGTTGGGTTTTATAAACCTCAAACCACTCTCCGACCTCCCCAAACTCCCATATCCGAATCGTCAATTCCGCGACACCGAGCTACGATCTACTAAGTCTCTGAAGTCCAATTTATAATTTTAGATTGTTTATAAGTGTTTAGACATGTATTAAGTTGAAAATCACCAAAACAACCCTTAAATTCATATTTTATCTGTCATTAGCGCGCTAATAGGTCTACCTAGCGCGCTTGGTGAAGTTAGTGCGCTAAGGTATCTATCTAGCGCGCTACTATTCTTCATTTTGAAAAATAGTTGGAAACCCATAATGATTAGCGCGCTAACCAACCCAGTTAGCACGCTAATTGCCCTCTGTGACAGAATTCTCAAGTCGAGAATTTTGTTCTTCCCCCTCTCAATTAGCTACCATAACCTGGTTTACATCCTCTACATACCTAAATGACTCCAAAACATTAGTTAGACTCACCTCAGAACAACAATTAGTCAAAATCCTCAAATCCCAACATTCCCTAGTTTTTTCAAAATTCAACAAAAATCTCAATTCATGCAAAACCAGTGATAAATCCTCAATAGAAATTATCATTAAACCCATAATTCATTAAGTTTCCATAAAAAACTAGGGATCTAACCCTCCAACTCGAATTTTACCAAAAATACATAAAAATAGGTTCATTGAAGAGTGTATAAAATGAAGATGATTACCTTAGTTTGATTCTCAATTTTGATCTCCAAAGTGATTGAATTTCATATTGAATCCCCTCTTCTTCTCTGGTTTTTCTCAGATTGCATGAGTGCTTTTGAGTAGTTTCATCAAAACTCCACTAACTTACTATATATGTTTGGTTAAGATCAAGTGTGCATACGTATCTCGAGAATTATCTTGTATTTCATAAACATGATGTTCCACACCACTTGATAACTCCATTAGTACACTCATCTCCTAGAATTACTCACAATGATCATCTTGGGGTCCATCCATGATCCTCATTATTTAGTTCAAACTATTGGCTTTTCATTTATTTGATTTAGGTACCTTACATTAAGCCTTATTAAACCATATGATTAGTGTTTATTTAACAAAATTAACCAACTTGTGGTCTCACTAACCTTCGACTACCCGATATCCGGTGTCCCGCATCTCGACACGCATTGCAAGGCATGTCGTAGCCTATTGTTTCAATTTCGATTTAATTAGCTCATGGTTACATTACCCATTTCAATTGAATTACTTAGTCATATTTACATGAGTTTGTCGAGTTTTTCTAATGTACCCATAATTTTCTCTCAATACCTGCGTTGACACACATTTCGAGGTGATTACTTGTGACAATTAAATTAATTATTTAGCATAAGTATTATTGGTTATGCGAAGCAATTAGTAGATTATGCGGAAGCCATTTATAATTATGCGAAAGCCATTTATAAAATCCTAAGTGTGGAAAACCAGAAATGACATCATATATATAAAGTCCTCAAAATGCAAGAAACAAGTGAAATAGTCTAAGTCGGGGGGGGAACTAACGCTCAACCCAATATACAACCCAAATAGTATTTGAAAGACATATATAACATATACAATCAAAATACCAAAAGAAGACCTACAATCGATACAAAGACTCGCGGGCTCGGGAATAATCGCTGATCTTCTCCTTGCCTGGCCTGCTGGTAGACGGCTCGCACCCACCGTCTTAAAAAGGACGGCGAGTACAAGAATAAAACAAGAATTTCCGATGACAAGTTTAATTTGCATTTCCAAATATTCAAATGGTATTTAAAAGCATATAAATGGGAAAACTGGAAAATAAACCATATGCGAGTAAATACCAAAGTTAAACAAGTGATACCGACACTAGGCTAAGTAGCGGTGATTTAATTCCTGGTCGGCGAGTGAAACATGTCACTCCGACTCAATAATCATATAGCACAAGGGACTCTAACCCAAGTGTTACCAGGGACTCAAACCCCGGTGTGTAGACCACCTCGGGGACTCTAACCCCGAGTGTCATACAAAGGTCGTGTAACACGTGCCGACATCCCCAGGGGACTCTAACCCCGTGAGTCGCGCACACCTCGATCGAGTACGGGACCTAAATGCGAAAACTACTTTTAAAATTTCAAAAAATACCAAGTATGGATTGTCAAGGCATAGGCACATCTACACACCTAAACAAATAAGGAATACAAGTCCCCTTAAACATTTATAAGATATACACTAGTCTAATAGCATGTTATTTATCATTCAATTCACATTTAAAACAACAAGAATAGACATAGCATGGGATAGAATCAATGAATCAAATCAAATGAATGGATATCATGCAAACTAGACTCATTAAGTGAGCATAGACATAAAGAGCAGATGATATAAGAATACAAAGGCAAAATAGTCAAAAGGACAATGCAAGGACAACAAATAATAGAAATGAAATGCCAAGTAAAGTTGCCATTGGGTATACTCACAACAACAAAGTAAAGTCCTAGCTTTATCGGCCTCCCAATACTCCAAATCTTGTATTCGCTCTCCCATACCATTTTCCTAGGTTCCCGAGTTTGATATCACATTAGTTCAAATATAATGGGTTTAAGATTAATTTAGTGTTGTTTATCATGTATTCAACTTGGTTCAATATACTTTAAATCAATCTTCCTAAATCAGCCCTTATAGACTAAATTAAGTTTCAATTTCAAATTCTACACTTTAACGCAGCTTTTTAGGCATTAAATGGTCAAAATATCGAAATCATCCATAAATACAATTATTGTTAGTCTCTCTCTTAGCTTTTCAGAAAGTTTTAGTTTGCAAAATTATGATTTAAAATGAAAGAGATATCATGATTTTACTAAACATAGGTCTAATTGAGATTTAATCCGACCAGCGGACTTAGAAGATCTATTTCTCCCAATCTATAGTTCCTAAAAATGTGCATTTTAGTCACAAGGCAGACAATATACCCAAATACAACATACTAAAAGATCAGCCCATCTAAATAAGTAGTTAGGGAGTTATGCCTTAACATATTTAGTTTCAAAACTTTCCTTTTTAGTTCTAGCACCTAATTGTATAGCATGTTTGGACATAGAAACATTTGAACCAAAATAGGTTCCGTTAAGAAAAGTTATTCCTCTTTAAATAATATTTCAAATGCCACTAGTTTGGATCAATTTAGATCTAAAATGGGTATATTATGACTAAATTACACAAGTTGATTCCTAATACAACATGCATAATTTTAGTTTTGGTGTTGCAACTTCAAAAATTCATATCTTTATGATTTCAAAACCAAATTAAGAACTTCAATATAGCTAGATTATCAGCTTGAAATGAGGAATCCAAATATATAAATTAATTGCAAATACTCAATCATCTACTATCTGAAATTAGCCTAAAACCAGAACTTGTTCTAATTTCAACTAAAAAGATGTGTACCTAGTTGATGTAGCACCCTAGCTTGAGAATTTCTCACCAACTCTCATGGATTCGTTCAACACCTTGATGATTCACTCCTCTCCAGCAATTCCTTCTTCTTCTCCAGCAAAAATGAATGAGTGATTTGGTTTGCATGTTGTTTGATCACTAATAATATATTAAGGTGATGTTCCTTCCTAGCCCTTAATCTTCATGGATTTATGTATCCCTAGGAATATCTAATGGTCCACCTTTGTCATATATCCCACTAACTCCCACTAACTCAACCTTAAGTGACACCATTTCATTACTCACCTAGTTTTTAGATGTGTCAATGTGTATCTTTATACCAATCTTATGTTTTCCATTTAATTTACTCAACTATAGGCCTTTAATTTGATTTACATTAACAAACACAACCATAGTCTTTTAAGTAAATCCTAATTTCATATTAGTATTAAATAAGACTTACCAAAATGCTAACTACCCGGTTCCCCGACTCGCACGCTACTCGAGGCGTGTCCCCGCTCTCATCTCGACGCCTACAACTGTACAAACCGACTTAGTAATCCTACAGAATACATAACACTAGGCACACATCAATACAAAATAAGATATACCTCGGCCACGTGCCTCGATCGGTGCACGCATCACGTGTAGGTCCCACGTCAAGGGTTGATGATCCCGATTAAGGAATTAAAACGGGTTAAAGATTTGGGTCGTGACAAATATTCCCAACAAAATGAAATTTCGTCCTCGAAATTAAGTTTAAGTCACGCTTCTACCTCGACTCAAACAGTACGAGAATCTATCTCGCATGTAGTCCTCCCACTCCCAAGTGAGTTCCGTGTCATCGTGGAACCGCCACTTGGCGAGTACTTTCGGATGGACTTGCTCCTCAACCGCTGCGTATCTTCCGATCTAGGATCCGAATGGGATGTTCCTCGTAAGAGATGTCCTAGCTCGGTCGATCGACTCAAGTCAACCGTCTGGCCGCACGCCGCTTCGAATCGGCTAGTCGAAGCATCGAAATGTGGAACACTGGATGGACCCCTGACATCTGTGGAGGCAATTCAAGTTCATATGCCACTTTCTCGACCCGTTTCTTAATCATGAAAGGCCCGATGTACTTCGGTGCAAGCTTGCCTTTCACCCCAAATCTCTGAAGACCCTTCCGAGGGGAAACCTTTAAATAGACAAAGGCTCCCTCGGAATATGCGAGATCACCGTGATACTTATCTGCATATCTCTTCCGTCTCTCATGTGCTCCTCTGAGTCTCTGACGGATCGGTTTGACCTTTTCCGTGTGGTCAACAAAAATTTCAGGCCCCACTATCTCCCGGTCCTCTGGCTCAGCCCAACATGATGGCAAGCGACACGGTCTGCCATACAAAGCCTCAAATTGCGTCATCTCAATGCTAGCCTGATAATTGTTGTTATAAGCGAACTCACATAAGGGTATGTACTCCGCCCAAGATCCGCTAAACTCCAACACGAACGCCCGCAACATGTCCTTGAGGACCCGAATCAATCTCTCGCATGCCCGTCGGCCCGAGGGTGGAAAGCCGTATCTTGAATCGTAGGCGCGCACGCATCGCTTCTTGCATACTCCGCCACATCCCGAACGTATACGTAGCATCTCGATCCGACGTGATAGTTAATGGTACCCCGTGCGGCTGATCATCTCTCTCTCGAACAAGACACTCGGCTAATCGAACGTGTAATGCGATGCCACCGGCAGGAAATGAGCGACTTCGTCGGTCCGTCAACTATCACCCGATTGAGTCATGTCTCCACGCGGTCCTCGGCAGTCCTCTAACAAAATCCATAGAGATGTCTTCCCACTTCCATCAAGGAATGGGAAGCGGGCACGTAGTAATCCCCGGTCCGCGATGTTCGACTTCACTCGTTGACGATACCACAATTCCCGATGAATCTAGACACGTCCGCTTTCATTCCAGGGCCACCGAAATGTATCCTCATGTCATGGTACATCTTAGTCCCGCTAGATGTAACGATGCGACTCTCGAGGATCTCATCTCTCAACTCCGGCACCTCTGGTATCCACAACCTGCCGCGGTATCTCAGACACTGATCTGTCGTCTCTGCCCAATTTGTACACTCTGCACTCTGTGCTAACTCGCTGAATCTCGAGTACAATCGGTCGGTCCTCTTACACACTCACTGTATGGACATGGTATGTAGTCTCATCTGTACGCAAATCATCGCCTCTCGAGTATCGGTAGGAACCTCTGTCGACATGTTGTCGTCGCGCCTCAATTAATCCATACTCATGCATCATGACATCCGACCACCTCAAAGATCTCTACTCGGTCTCCTACTCGCCGCATCCGCGACTACGTTCGCTTTTCCCGGGTGATACTCGAGGAAAAGTTGTAGTCCTTCAAGAACTCCAACCATCTCGCATTGTCTCATGTTCGCTCTTTATGTGTGAAGAGATATTTCGACTCTTGTGACCAGTGAAGAGTGTGAATCTCTCTCCATACGTAAGGTGTCTCCAAGTCTTCGACGCAAATACAACCGCCGCCAACTCTAGATCGTGCGTGGGGTAGTTCTTCTCATGTATCTTGAACTGTCGCGATGCGTATGCCACGACACCGTTGCCCCCGCATCAACACACAACCTGACCCGTATGAGAAGCATCTCGTGTTCACTAGAAATCCCCGTCCAGCCTCCTCGGCGATATTAACACTAGCACGGTAGTTAATGACCTATTCAACGAGTAAATGCGCCTCGCACTTCTCGGTCCACTCATAAGCAACATCCTTCGTGTCGGCCTCGGTGAAGCGATCTTTGAGAAATCTTTCACGAATCTACGGTAATATCCTCGCTAACCCCGAAAGCTCCTAATCTCCTGATCGATGTCGGTGCTTGGCCAATCCGTGATCGTCGAATCTTGGTGGATCTACCGCAATCCCCGCCGCTCCAACAACGTACCCCCAGAACTTGACCTCTCGCAAGCCAAAATTCACACTTGCTGAGCTTAGCGAAAAGTCGATATTCCCTCAATGTTTGCAACATCTCTCTGAGGTGTTGCTCGTGATCCTCACATGTCCTTGAGTATATCAAGATGTCGTCGATGAAGACTATCACGAAGCGATCGAGATATGGTCTAAGTACCCGATGCATTAAATCCATGAATACGGCGGGGGCGTTGGTCAGCCCGAATGACATGACCGTGAACTGGTAGTGTCCGTATCTGGTG
Source organism: Stephania cephalantha (assembly GCA_039657325.1). Classification (NCBI taxonomy): domain Eukaryota; kingdom Viridiplantae; phylum Streptophyta; class Magnoliopsida; order Ranunculales; family Menispermaceae; genus Stephania; species Stephania cephalantha. The sequence continues at coordinate 45,404,164 of CM077574.1, forward strand.
CTGAATGTTGTCTTAGACATATCCTCATCCCTGATCCTAAGCTGATGATACCCCGATCTCAGTCTATCTTAGAGAAAAATGTGCCCCTTTCAACTGATCAAATAAATCGTCTATCCGCGGAAATGGATATTTGTTTTTGACTCAAGTCACTCGTTCAACCGCCTGTAGTCGATGCATAGTCTCAGAATCCCATCCTTCTTCTTCACAAATAGAATTGGCGCCCCCACTACGGTGACATCGAATGTGCGATGAACCCCTTCTCCCCTAAATCCTTAAGCTGAGTCCTCAACTCCTCTAACTCCCTTGGAGCCATATGGTACGGCGATATCGTGATCAACCTGGTACCCGATACCAGGTCGATGATGAAGTCTAGCTCTCGCGGTGGCGGTAATCCAGGTAAATCCTCTAGGAAAACATCTGGGAAGTCTTGAACAACCGGTATCTCCTCTAGTCTGGGTCCCTGACTCTCTGCTACTGCATAGAACGCTACCTAGAGTCTCTATCTCTCTACTAGATGCAAGGCGGACTCTCGTAGTGCTGCTCTCGTGGTCGGGGGTGTTGTAGTAGCTGTGGTGACAGGGGCAGTCGAAACCAATGCGGTCATCTACGCCGACATGTAAGCGATGAAATGGACGATTTGTCGCTCTTGAGCGGTCGTCTGGTCAGACATCCTCTAAAAAACGTCAACTGATACGGTGGGAGGCTGACTTCCACTAGCTCCTTTGTCTCCAACCTCGCGCGAATCCCCCATCGGTGTCTTCAAGTAGATAGCGAACGCGAATCAGCTACTACGTGGCATAACGCATATATACATATAAAAACTAACACGTACATATAAGAAATCCCCATCTCACCTTCACTCAATTCCCAACAAAATAGTTCATGTGCAAGGATCATCTGGTTTCCACTTCTAAGGTTTATGTTTTATACGAGTTCGTGTTTTTCTTATTTATCCCTAAGGTTCTAATAACTAGGCTCGATACCAACTGTGACGGCCCCTCTCCTAATCTAGGGCACCGCCCGCCTAATCCCGTAATTAAGCCCTAATCATATCCAAGCAGGACTCAACTACGTATTAATCAGCCTTAATAACCTAAACGCCTCTTTTCTTGTGTTCGGATAAGTAATACACTAGTCCTACTAGTTTATAAAATTTAGAGTTAATTAAAACTTTTTATTAAATTAATTATTTAGCATAAGTCTTATTGGTTATGCGGAAGCAATTAGTAGATTATGCGGAAGCCATTTATAATTATGCGAAAGCCATTTATAAAATCCTAAGTGTGGAAAACCAGGAAATGACATCATATATATAAAGTCCTCTAAATGCAGTGAAACAGTAAAATAGTATAAACCCAATATACAACCCAAATAGTATTTGAAATACATATATAACATATACAATCAAAATACCAAAAGAAAACCTACAATCGATGCAGTGACGCGCCGCGGGCTCTGGGATAATCGCTGATCTTCTCCTTGCCTGGCTCGTTGGTAGACGACTCTGCACCCACCGTCATAAAAAGGAAGGTGAGTACGAGAATAAAACAAGAATCCCCGATGACAAGTTTAATTTGCATTTCCAAATATTCAAATGATATTTAAAAGCATATAAATGGGAAAACTGGAAAATAAATCATATGCGAGTAAATACCGAGTTAAACAAGTGATACCGACACTAGGCTAAGTAGTTGTGAATTAGGTCCCATTCGGCGGTGAAACATGTCACTACGACTCAATAATCATATAGCACAAGGGACTCTAACCCAAGTGTTACCAGGGGACTCTAACCCCTGGTGTGTAGACCACCTCGTGGACTCTAACCCCAAGTGTCATACAAAGGTCGGGTAACACGTGTCGACATCCCCAAGGACTCTAACCCCGTGAGTCGCGCACACCTCGATCGAGTACGGGACCTAAATGCGAAAACTACTTTTAAAATTTCAAGAAATACCAAGTATGGATTGTCAAGGCATAGGCACATCTACACCTAAACAAATAAGGAATACAAGTCCCCTTAAACATTTATAAGATATACACTAGCCTAATAGCATGCTATTTATCATTCAATTCACATTTAAAACAACAAGAATAGACATAGCATGGGATAGAATCAATGAATCAAATCAAATGAATGGATATCATGCAAACTAGACTCATCAAGTGAGCATAGACACAAAGAGCAGATGATATAAGAATACAAAGGCAAAATAGTCAAAAGGACTATGCAAGGACAGCAAATAATAGAAATGAAATGCCAAGTAAAGTTGTCATTGGGTATACTCACAACAACAAAGTAAAGTCCTAGCTTTACCGGCCTCCCGATACTCCAAATCTTGTATTCGCTCTCCCGTACCCTTTTCCTAGGTTCCTGAGTTTGGTATCACATTAGTTCAAATATAGTGGGTTTAAGCTTAATTTAGTGGTGTTTATCGTGTATTCAACTTCGTTCAATAGACTTTAAATCAATCTTCCTAAATCAGCCCTTATAGACTAAATTAAGTTTCAATTTCAGTCCTACACTTTAACGCATTTTTAGGCATTAAATGGTCAAAATATCGAAATCATCCATAAATACAATTATTGTTGGTCTCTCTCTTAGCTTTTCGGAAAGGTTTAGTTTGCAAAATTCTGATTTAAAATGAAAGAGATATCATGATTTTACTAAACATAGGTCTAAATGAGATTTAATTCGACCAGCGGATTTAGAAGATCTATTTCTCCCAATCTATAGTTCCTAAAAATGTGCCTTTTGGTCACAAGGCAGAGACTTTACCCAAATAAAACATACTAAAAGAACAGCTCATCTGAATAAGTAGTTAGGGAGTTATGCCCTTAACATATTTAGTTTCAAAACTTTCCTTTTTAATTCCAGCACCTTCTTGTAGAGCATGTTTGGACATAGAAACATTTGAATCAAAATACGTTCCGCTAAACAAATTTATTCCTCTTTAAATAATCTTTCAAATGCCACTGGTTTGGATCAATATAGATCTAAAATGGGTATATTATGACTAAATTACCCACGTTGATTCCTAATACAACATGCGAATTCTAGTTTTGGTGTTGCAACTTCAAAAATTCATATTTTTATGATTTCAAAACCAAATTAAGAACTTCAATATAGCTAAATTATCAACTTGAAAATATATAAATTAATTGCAAATACTCAATCATCTACTATCTCAAATTAGCCTAAAACCGAACTTGTTCTAATTTCAACTAAAAAGATGTGTACCTAGTTGATGTAGCACCCTAGCTTGAGAATTTCTCACCAACTCTCATGGATTCGTTCAACACCTTGATGATTCACTCCTCTCCAGCAATTCCTTCTTCTTCTCCAGCAAAAATGAATGAGTGATTTTGTTTGCATGTTGTTTGATCACTAATAATATATATTAAGGTGATGTTCCTTCCTAGCCCTTAATCTTCATGGATTTATGTATCCCTAGGAATATCTAATGGTCCACCTTTGTCATATATCCCACTAAATCCCACTAACTCAACCTCAAGTGACACCATTTCATTACTCACCTAGTTCCTAGATGTGCCAATGTGTATCTTTAGACCAATCTTATGTTTTCCATTTAATTTACTCAACTATAGGCCTTTAATTTGATTTACATTAACAAACACAACTATAGGCTTATAAGTAAATCCTTATTTCATATTAGTATTAAATAAGACTTACCAAAATGCTAACTACCCGGTTCCCCGGCTCGCACGCTACTCGAGGCGTGTCCCCGCTCTCGTCTCGACGCCTACAATCGTACAAACCGACTTAGTAAGTCTACACAATACATAACACTAGGCACACATCAATACAAAAATATGATATACCTTGGCCACGTGCCTCGGTCGGTGCACGTATCATAGTATAGGTCCCACGTCAAGGGTCGATGATCCCGATTAAGGAATTAAAACGGGGTTTAAGATTTGGGCCGTGACATTACCCGTCACACAACCTCGCATGATATAACCATTCAACATACACACATGCAATGTATTGACAACTTATTTCATAAAATGCATCGCAATTAAATAATACAACACACAATTTACTATTGTACCTAAGTCGTCGTGTGTTCTAGCCTACCCGCAGCATCCACGTGGATCTGAACTGGCGTCCATGTCATAAATTACGAAATAAATAACGGTGTTAATGAAATGGGCCGTTACAATTCTTCCCAACTAAATAAGATTTCTTCCCAAAATTTAACATAACTGAATGTCGTACCATGAAATAACTAAAGGTATTGTTCTCGCATCATCGACTCGAGCTCACAGGTAAGTCCCTTCGTTCCATGATGTTGCCAACAAACTAGGACCTTAGAGAGCTCCCTATTCATGAGAATCTGAACTCTGTGGTCAACAAACTCTGCGGTCAACAATCTCTATCGGCCTCTCCTCGTAAGTCACGTCAGTCTGAACCTCAATCTGCCCCAAATCAATCATTGGTCTAGGCCCTGGCCTAGCTAGTCTCAACATTGAAATGTGAAATGTCGAATGAACCCCAGCTAACTCAGTAGGTAACTCTACGCGATAAGCGACACTGCCCACTCTTTCTACAATCCTGAATGGTTCAATTAATCTCGGCGCCAGTTTTCCCTTAATACCAAACCTCTGTTGACCTTTCTAAGGGAAAACCTTTAAGTATACCATATCGCTCTCCTCGTAGCGCAGACCCTCGTGATACTGATCTGCGTATTTCTTATGTCTATCATGTGTGGCTCGTAACCTCTGATGGATTTGTCTGATCTTCTTTGTGTGATCAACAACTATCTCAGGCCCAACGGTCACTATATCTTTCGACTCTGCTCAACACGCAGGTGGTCTACAAGGCATCCCATACGGCGCTCAAATCGCCAATACTCGCCTGATAGCCGTTATTATATGCAAACTCACATAAAGGAAAATAATCCTCCCACGAACCTTCAAACTGTAATATACAATTCCTTAGCATATCCTCTAAAATTTGTATCAGTCACTCTGACTGTCCGTCGGTCTGAGGATGATAAGTTGTATTAAACTGCAAATTGGTGTCAAATTGCTCATGCATAGACTCCCAGAGCCTCAAAGTCAACCTATAATCTATGTCTGACACAATAGAAATCGGCACCCCATGCAATCTAATAATCTCCCCTCAAATAATATGCTCAACTGTGGGAACGTGTATCTCATAAAAACCAGAATGAAATGAGTCGATTTCATTAGTCTGTCAATCATAACCTAAACTGTTGGGTTTTGGGGTTCATACGCAACGGAGATTACAAAACGGTTTTGACAAAAACCCCAACAGATCCGAATCTAATTCCATTAAAAACGTTTAAACCATGAAAAACTTAATCATACCTCAATCGCAATATACCTTTCGGGTTGATCGATCTCTAAGGCGCCGCCAAACGACGAACGCCTCTCTATCGCCAGTCCACACACGAACGGCGTAGAGATTTGAAGTGCTAGCTTCGAGAGAATACCAAACCTTTTTGTTTCTCTCCAAAACGATCCAGAGCATACCAAAAACCCTAAGTCGTTTCTTAAACGAAAATAGAGTTTCGGCCTTTTTTTTTTTTCGTATCCGTGTTCTAATTTAAAGCGTCCATTTATACAACCCTTATATATAGACGGTTAAGTAAATTACACATATACCCTTACTTAAAGAAGATAAGTGTAATACACCACAAGGACGTTTCCGTCATGAATTTTATCATATAAAATTCATTTTTCTCAACCATCTTAAAATCTCGCAAAACCATTCTTAGTGTGCGACCCAATAGGCTCATACAACGTTGGCGGTGTACCAAAACACATTTTGGTATACAAGTCATAAGCGCCTCTAGCAAGACATTATGACTACCCAAGTTGTACGAATATCAAATCGATACAACCTAATCAATAGTGTATATAACATCCTTTTGTCACACGATATCCTTTTGATCAAACATAAGGCATGGAATTGTCATCCAACATGTTCAATCGTACTAGTCTCGATCTCTAGGTAGATCGAAAACATCCAAGTGACATTGATCAATATCAATTCACTTAGACTAGGCCTTTTAACAACCTAACACATCGAGGGATCCACTAGATATATCTCTTTATATGAGAGGGACAAATTTTATCTCGATTACACAACTTCATCACATTGCACACACAAGAACCAATCACAACCTTTATAATCGTCCTTAAAAGACATCGTTTGATTGTGTCAAATTATTGTGTTCCTAATGTTGAAGTCTCTGGCAATCTCAAGTCGAGGACTGAAAAATATACTTATCATGAGAAACAACTATGACTTAATCCATGTGATGTTCTCATAGCGGGTCGGTCCAAAGATTTGTTCCCTAACAAGTACTCGTGATCTTGATTCGTATCCCTATACGTATAATCATCATATGATCATCAATCAAGACTCACACTAGTCTTAATTCATTATAGTTCCCGTATAATGATCGACTATGGACATTTAGGATATTTATGTAAATACCCATGGATCTTATTATAATGTAAACATGCAAATTAATTATAATAAACAAAGAAATGAAATCCTCTATTTTATTAACTAAAAGTATTCATAAAGACAGCTTAATGGATTGACCTAGGGCACATGCCCCATCATAAACTACATCATGATGCCTCGATGTATGCGGTAGTCCACTGACGAAATCCATGGTGATGTTCTCCCATGTCCACTGTGGAATGGGTAACGGCTCTAACAGTCCACCGAGTCTCATATGCTCAGCCTTCACCGTTGGCGTATGTGACAACTCCCGACGTATGCCCCTACGTCAGCCTTCATCTTTGGCCACCAGAATAGACGCCTCCAGTCATGGTACATCTTGGTACGATAAGGATGAACTGTGTAGCGAGACCGATGTGCATCCTCCAGAATCCCGTCTAGTATCTCCCCCGATCTCGTAGGTATCCACAATCTCCCTTGGTGTCTTAAACACCGATCTGTGGTCTTTTCCCAATCAGTACACTCAGAATTCCAAGCTAGACCACTAAATCGCTCATAAAGCCCTTCAACCCTTTGACACTCGGCAACTCGCTCAATCGATGGTCGAAACTCTCAACTGACCACAAATGTGTTACTCAACTATAGTCGACACCTCTGTTAGGCACATAAATGCTACCGCCTGTAACAAGACTTGCTCATATGTCATATGTCGCAAAACAGTCTGACTATCAATCCTGTTCATGCTCAATGCGTCCGCTACGACGTTCGTTTTTCTAGGGTGATACTACATAGCGAAGTCGTAGTCCTTTAGAAGCTCAAGCCATCTCCTCTGGCGCATATTTAGATCCCTCTGAGTGAAGATATATCGTAAACTTTGGTGATCTGTGTACAATATGAACCATTTCTTTGTAGAGATAGTGCGTCTAGGCCTTCAATGCAAAGACGACTGCTGTAAGCTCCAAGTCGTACACTGGATAATTCCCCTCATGGGTCTCAACCATCTGGAAATATAACCAACTGGTCTACCTTCCTGTATCAACACGCATCCAAGACCAATGTCTGACGCATCCGTATAAATTGTCAAAGTCTTGTCCGGCTCTAGCAATATCAATACTGGCGTGAAAGTCAACCTCATCTTCAGCTCATAGAAAGCCTACTCACACTCCTCTGACCAATTAAATTTAACATCCTTCTTGGTTTGTCTCGTCGTCGGCAGTGCAATCAAGGAAAAGTCTTGCATGAATCGCCTGTAGTATCCTTCCACCAAGAAAGCTCGAATATCTAATGACTCGTGTGTCTTCCAATTAATGATAGCCCGAACCTTCTCTGAATCCATAGAGATACCCTGATCACTGATGACATGTTCTAAAAATCTTACCGCACTCAGCCTGAAGTCACTCCTACTAAACTTGGTGTACAATCTATGCTCTCTCAGTGTCGTCAACACTGCCCTAAGGTGTCTCTCGTAATCCTTACGAGTCCTACTGTAGATCAAGATGTCGTTGACAAAGACTATGAAAAATCTATCCAAATACGGTCTGCAGACCCTATGCATCAAATCCATGAAAATTGTTGGGGCTTTAGTTAGCACAAAAGGCATAATTGTAAACTCAAATAGCTCGTACCTCGTGTTGAAAGCGATCTTCTGGATATCTTTCTCTCGAATCCTCAAATGAAGATAACTTGAGTGAAGATTAATCTTCGAGAAGAATCTGGCTCTTTCCAACTGATCGAACAAATCATATATCCTAGGAAGTGGGTAACAATTCATAACTATCACCTGATTCAGCTTCCTATAGTCTATGCACATCCTCATCGAACCATCCTTCTTCTTCATAACAACACTGGAGCTCCCCAAAGTGACATACTCGGGTGAATAAAACCCTTCTCCAATAACTCATCTAGCTGTCGTCTAACCTCCTCCTGCTTCGATGGTGACATCCTATAAGGTCTACTAACGATCGACTGTGTCCCTAGTATCAACTCAATGATAAACTCAATAGGTCGTGGCGATGGCAATCCTGATAGAACATCGAAAATACGTCAACAAAATCTATAACTACCAGAACGTCCTCAATCCTGACCTATGTCTTAACCTTCGGCTCAACTATCGCTGCAAATGCCCCCATCTCTTGTGCTGTAACTAGTCGGCCTCTAGTGATAGGTAAGTCGGTCGCGGATCCAACTAGTGAGAACTCCAGTATCATAGGGATACAAAAACTCAATCCTCTAACCATAACAATCTATCCGTGCATGATAAGGTGACAATAAATGTGTGTGCTCACTCAAGATGGACTAAATCCCGATATGTTGTCCACTGTATTTTTGGGTCACCAAGTTCCCACCAGTGGTCGCGCCAAACTAGCCCGACACTTGGTCCCTCGCGGTGCTGGCCAAATCCACCGAGTCACCGACATGTGCACTAAAGGTAAGCTCAGGTTAACGTTCAGTGAGGGCCGGGTCACAAGTGCTACAGTCCAATGCATCATAAACACACAACCAGGAAATCCGAGGGAGTATCTTCAACCCACGTCCAAGTAATGGAATAGAATTGTGAAAACAGCAAGGAAATGATATGAATGAGATTTAAAACATAATCAAATACTCAGAGTTTTTAAGTTGGGTTTTACAAACCTCAAACCACTCTCCGACCTCCCCGGACTCCAGTATCCGACCTATCAACTACCCGACACCGAGCTACGGCACACTAAGTCCCTGAAGTCCAATTTTATAATCTTAGGTTGTTTATAAGTGTTTAGACATGTATTAAGTTGAAAATCACCAAAATAGCCCTTAAATTCATATTTTATCTGTCATTAGCGCGATAACGGGTCTACCTAGTGCGCTAGGTGAAGTTAGCGCGCTAGGGGATCTATTTAACGCGCTACTGTTCTTCATTTTGAAAAATAGTTGGAAGCCCAGAACGATTAGTGTGTTAATTTCCCCATGTGACAGAATTCTTAAGTCGAGAATTTTGTCCTTCCCCTCTTAATTAGCTACCATAACCTGGTTTACATCCTCTCCACACCTAAGTGACTCCAAAACATTAGTTAGACTCACCTCAGAACAAAAATTAAGTCAAAATCCTCAAATCCCAACATTTACTAGTTTTTTCAAATTCAACAAAAATCCCAATTCATGCAAAACCAATGATAAATCCTCAATATAAATTATCATTAAACCCATAATTCATTAAGTTGCCAATAAAAACCAGGGATTTAACCCTTCAACTCGAATTTTACCAAAAAACACACAAAATGGGTTCATTGAATAGTGTATAAGATGAGAAAGATGATTACCTTAGTTTAATTCTTGGTTTTGATCTCCAAAGTGATTGAATTTCAGCTTGAATCCCCTCTTATTCTCTGGTTTTTCTCATATTGCATGAGAGGTTTTGAATGGTTTCATCAAAACTCCACTAACTTCTCATATATATATATATATATATATATATGTTTGAAGATTAAGTGTGCATATGTATCTCGAGGATTATCTTGTTATTCATAAATATGATGTCCCACTTGATGATACCATTAATACACTCATCTCCTAGAATTACTCAAAATGATCATCTTGAGGTACATCCATGATCCTCATTATTTAGTTCAAACTATAGGCTTTTATTTATTTGATTTAGGTACCTTATATTAAGCCTTATTAAACCATAGGATTAGTTTTTATTTAACAAAATTAACCAACTTGTGGTCCCACCAACCTTCGGCTACCCGATATCCGGTGCCCCGCATCTTAACACGCATTTCAAGGCGCGCCATAGCCTATTGTTTAAATTTCAATTTAATTAGCACATGGTTACAGTACCTATTTCAATTGAATTACTTACTCATATTTACGTGAGTTTGTCGAGTTTTTCTAGTGTACCCATACTTCGCCTCTCGATACCCGCGTTGACACACATTTCGAGGCGACTACCCGTCACACTACCTCGCACGATATAACCATTCAACATATACACATGCAATGTATTAACAACTAATTTCATAAAATGCATCGCAATTAAACAATACAACACACAATTTACTATTGTACCTAGGTCGTCGTGTGTCCTAGCCTACCTGTGGCGCTACGTGGATCCGAGCTGACGTCCATGTTTGAAATTATGAAATAAATAACGACGTTAATGAAACGAGCCGTTACACATGGTATAATGTTTAGGGTTAGTGGACAATTGTTTGAGACTGAGAAGATATGGATTTTATTGGAAATATATATTGGGACATATATTACTACCTTACATAAATTATTACCCTAGTTATAATTACCTAATTAGTCATATATTCTTAGAATATTTACTTACCTTATGTATAATATTTTCTTACCTTTTGTTCTCACCATTTAGAGGCTAAAATCTTTCTTAGTCGTTATAACTTTGCCTATATATGCATGTATGTAATATAATGAAATCACAATATTGAATTTAGTTTTCAATATGTTCTTCTCAATTTTATTAGATTGAGCCCTGGCAAATGATTGAGGGTACGGATTAAGGGTATAAAACACTACTATATATTGATGCATGTGGATGAAGTTGGATTATGTAACGGTTAGGTAATTTAAAACTCTTTATAAGTCAACAAAAGGCATTTATTTAAGTCAACAGAAATATGTGCTAGATTCAGGGCTCATGGAACAAATCTGGCAAATCTAGCACCATCTAATGCACTAAATGGAAAAACTCCGGCCTTATAAGTCAACGAAAATATGTACTAGATTTGCTCCATGATTCTGGGCTCACTAGCGCTCGCATTGCGAACACTCCTATAAAATAACACATCAGACTCGACAACGAGAGTGGTGGTCTATTACATGAACCCTCTATCTGTCATCGACTTGTTGACGACTCATTTATCTTACAATTACAAAATCAGACATCACTTTTACTTTAAACATTTTAAGTAAATTTATGAATCAACCTCGTAAATCACACCTTGATGCCGCTAATTGTTTATTGTGCTATTTAAAGAAGACTCTAGGTCAAGGTATTCTATTATCATCTTAGAGTTCCTTACAATTCACATCATATTGTGATTCATATTGGGCAAGTTGTCCAATGAGAAAACGCTCAACTATAGGATTGTGTATCATCCTTGGAAAAAGTCCAATTTCATTGAGAACTAAAAAGCAATCCATTGTATCACATTCCTTTATCGAAGGTGAATATCGCGCGATGGCCATGACAACTCGTGAAATTGTATGGCTTTCTACCTTACTTCAAGATCAAGAAATATATTTTTCTACTAAAATTAATCTTTATTGTGACAACCAAGCTACACGTCATATAACTGCTAATCTCGTCTTTCACAAACGCATAAAACATATTGAAATAGATTGTCATGTGGTCCGTAAGAAGGTTCAACAAGGATTGCTTCAACTTCTTCATATTTCTTCTCATGAGCAAGTCATTGACATCTTCACCAAAGCATTGGGCAAAGACAAATTTTCTAAGCTACATCACAAGTTGGGATATTAAATCTGCATCCTCCACCTTGAAGGGAGTATTAGAAATACATATTGGGACATATATATTACTACCTTACATAAATTATTACCCTAATTATTTATTACCTAATTAGTCATATATTCTTAGAATATTTACTTACCTTATATATAATATTTCTTACCTTTTATTCTCACCACTTAGAGGTTAAAATCTTCCTTAGTCGTTGTAACTTTGCCTATATATACATGTATCTAATAGAATGAAATCATAACATTGAATTCAATTTTCAACCTCTTCTTCTCAATTTTATTAGATTGAGCTCTACTAAATGATCGAGGGTATGAATTGAGGGTATGAAGCAATACTATATATAGATGCGGGTAGAGAAAGTTGGATTATGTAACGGTTAGGTAAGTTTGTGACAAACTATTTTTGATGTAGTGGGCAATTAAACAGTTTTTTATCGAGAGTGGACAATCATTCTTGTGTGCCAACAATTAGCATAATGTAAGTATTGATGTAGATATCCATTTTGGTTTTTTTATTTGTAAGTTTCTTTTTATATGAATTACGTTAGTCAATATTATTAACTTTATCAATACATTTTTTTCATGGTTTAGTGTAACATCATAGATTACCATAATCCGGTGTGTATATTGCGCTTTGGGTTTCTCTTTAGTGTGAACGGGTTTATTTATCATCACGTGTGTGTATTTTTTATTAGAGAACGGGTGTGTATTTTAGGATATTTAGTGTACACTGTTTTTTTAATTATCTAATTTAGAAAGAGAATATAACGGCTTAAAAATTGAGGAGTGAATACAATCCGGTGTGATTTTATATTATCACGGGTATATATTGTTAGATCATACACAAAAAACATGCATATTACTGAACTATAACATATCGGGCTTGAATTCAATTATAAAGAATTAGATAAAATAATACTAGAGGCTTGCACTTAATGGCAATGTCCTAAGACGAAATTTTCTCCAATTCGGTGTATGAATGTCGTAAGAGGTTCGTGTCCAGGATACAACTGGATTGATATAATTACACACCAACCAAAAATCATTTCTTCTGCAACAGCGAAAATCTCTCTCAAAAACCGGATAAAACAATTTCTATTTCAAAAATTTTCTTAGTTTTTCAAAATGAAGTTTAGATCATTTTCATTTATAAACCAAAAATTGCCTCTATTGAATAGTTACAACTGTTCAAAACGAGGTTATTAGTGGTGTGGTTCATTAACCACTAATTATCTCACTAATTAAACACATTTTCACAGCTAAAGGTTATTACTGTTCACCTCTAATTACCAACTACGAAATTAACTAAATTTAATGTAAAAAGTAAAAAAAACTTGTGTTATGAATTGACTAAGTTAATTAATCATTAACCCCAAGGCCCAAGGCCCAATCAAAGACATATTAAATATCAAGTATTTAATGCGTATAATCAATGGAGAATACTCATGGTCTTTTCCTCCAACCTCACATTCACTTAACCACTTACTTCAAGTGGAAGATCTGTTATAAGGAACAAAAAGTTTCTTTCCCATGTGGGACTAAAAATTGGATACAATACAAACTCAAAAAACCTTTAAAGTTCATACACATATACATATATATAGGAAATTCTACTATGGTGACTTTTTTAAATCACCATGAATGGTGATTTAAAATTTTCACCATTAAATTTAGATCCAATGGTGAATAAGAAAACTACATTTATGGTTCTTAAATGTGTGCACAAATTTCAAGAAAGCATATTCATTATTGGATCTAAATTCAATGGTCCAAGTTTAAAATCACCATCCATGGTGATTTTTCTCAATCACCATGGTAGAACTACCTTATATGTACTCGCGATATTTAATTATCGTTTATGTTAACACGTTATATTCTCTTTTGGGTAACGGTTGTAAGTTGGAAAGTCAATTGTTTTTTAGTTTTTATTTTGTTGTAGACTATTAAAATTAGGCAAAACCAATCTTTTGGTCCCTGAACTTTGAAGGTTTTACACTTTTGGTCCCTCAACTTTGAAAACAACACATTTGGTCCCTCAACTTTGCATATAGTGTAAATGAAGTCCTTTTGTTAGTCCAGTCATTGTTATTGATGACGTGGCGAAAGTCTATCGCCACATGGCGACACGTGGCAATCCTTGTCATCAAGAGTTGGTTCAATGAACCGGTTGGTTGGTTCAATGAACCAACCGGTTCAATTAAAAACCAAAACCTCTCATCTGCCTCTCTTCTCTTTCTCCTCTGCCTCTCTTCTCTCCGCCTTCTCTCCTCTGCCTCTCTTCTCTCTCTCTTTCTCTCTTGCTCTCTGCGTTCTCTCTTCCTCGATGTTCGCCGTGAACATCTTTCCCGCTCTCCCTCGCGCCTCGCTCACGGCCTCGCTCACGCCCTCTGCCTCGCGACCTCGGACTCCTCACTAAATGACTTAATGAAACCGTTCCATATAGAAGAAACCTTGGACTGATCAACCACTTCCACCTTGTTCATCATCCTCTTTATCCCCATTTATAATCATGTATTGGAATTCCAATTGTGCAAGTTGATGATTCTACTTAGCATATCATATGAATGTTGAGATTAATGGGATTTGGAAGAAAAACTATTCATTGGCACCAAAGATGGCATGTATATTCTTCGAAGGGACAGACTCGATAATATAAGTTCAATTTTGTAAGAAAAAAAAACTAGTGTGAAAGCTGTATTAACTTGTTTAAACTAAGCACAAGTGGTGCATATGATATAATATACACATGTTCTTGTTCATTTCACTTTGAATAAGACCATTTGATCATTGAAATGCAAACATCGGCAATAATGGAGCAGGCCAGAAGCACCACCGCTTGGTGTAGGAAACGGTGGAGGAGATGGTCGACTACAAGGGCGAAGGCAAGGAGGTCGAGCACCGGTGGATGGCGATCCGCTGGCTTCATAATCGGAGTAGAGATTGCAGAGAGATTTGTTTTCTTTGGCATCATCTGCAACCTCATAACATACTTAACTGGAGCGCAACCGCTCGCGAGGGCGTGACCGGTCGCAAGGCAGAGGGCGATCGCCAGTCGCGATGCAGAGGAGGGTCGCGAGGCAGAGGGCGGTCGCGAGGTCGCTGGTCACGAGGCAGAGGGCGTGAGCGACGCGCGAGGGCGTGAGCGCGACGGCGAACGAGGCCGTGAGCGAGGCGCGAAGGAGAGCGGGAAAGATGTTCACGGCGAACATCGAGGAAGAGAGAACGCAGAGAGAAAGAGAGAATGAGAGAGAGAAGAGAGGCAGATGAGAGAAGGCGAGAGAAGAGAGGCGGAGAGGAGAAAGAGAAGAGAGACAGATGAGAGAGGTTTTGGTTTTTAATTGAACCGGTTGGTTCATTGAACCAACCAACCGGTTCATTGAACCAACTCTTGATGACAAGGATTGACACGTGTCGCCATGTGGCGATAGACTTTCGCCACGTCATCAATAACAATGACTGATCTAACAAAAGGACTTCATTTACACTATATGCAAAGTTGAGGGACCAAATGTGTTGTTTTCAAAGTTGAGGGACCAAAAGTGTAAAACCTTCAAAGTTCGGGGACCAAAAGATTGGTTTTGCCTTAAAATTATTATGATACACTAATAACCGATTATAGTTAGTATCGGAGTCTCCAACCTTTTTATAAAAATTCATGTTTGTCTTATTTGTAACATTTTTCCTTTTTTTTTAAGGTGATATATAAATGGTAATTTTTCGCCTTATTTTTTTTTAGAGATAAATGTAAAGTTATTTGGAAAGTTATTGATTGTTTTTTAAACACATGGGATATGTAATGTGTTTCCTTTTTTTTGAAGGTGTTTTTTGACCTTTTTTTTTTTGGAGATAAATGAAAAGTTATTTATAAAGTTATTGGTTGTTTTTTAAACATATGGGATGCGTAAGGTGTTTCCTTGTTTTTGAAGGTGTTTTGTTAAGTTCATACAGTTTTATTTTTGTTTATTTGGTTGTTTTGTAACTGTACTAAACGTTTTTGTTTTTGTTTTTATTTTTGTTTTGTTTGTTGCATTGTAATGTCTTTGTTTGTCTTATATACGTGAAGCTGTAGCTTCGGTGTGACACGTGGCACTGTGATGAGGCTTGAAACTGTCACGTGGCACACACTGAGGAGGCTTAATATATATAGCTTGAAAATTCTACAATGGAGCCCGATGCTACACTATATATAATATATTTTTGTTTTGTTGAATTGTAACGTTAATATATATATAGGAAAATTCTACAATGGAGCTCATATATATATTTGTTTTTGTTTTTGTTTTTGTTTTGCTGGTTGTATTGTAACGTTTTTGTTTGTTTTATATACGTGAAGTTGTAGCTTGGGTGTGACACGCGGCGCTGTGAGGAGGCTTAAAACTGTCAAGTGGCACACCTAAGATACAACTTTAATATATATATATATATATATCTACTAATACTTAATAAGCACGAATCAACAACTTTCAACCGTTATTTTGAATTACAATTTTACCTTTTAATTTTCGATTTGACAAATCTCTCGCTAATTTCTCAATTAAAGATATTTAGTATCTAAAATCTCTTGCTAATAGTATGTCAATTAGATATTCTTTATCTTCTGTCTCAATTGACTATTAATATTATTGATATCATTTAAATTTATTGCATAATACATTTATCTAATCCCTTTGGCAACCTCTTATGCTACTTTCTTTTATTCTACTAAAATTAAATTTAATTTCTTATAATTAAATTCTCACGAGTATAGCAAGCGGGATCATTCGTGCGTCGCACGTTATGAAACTAGTATATATATATTAGAGTTGGAGATAATGACGTGGCAAAAGTGTTGATTACGTGGGGAAAAAGAGGCTTAAGAATAAGCCATGTGGCAACCAAAGATGTTCCATTATTATTATTATTATTATTATTATTATTATTATTATTATTATTATTATTATTATTATTATTATAGATTTGAGCATAATTTAAGAAAGACATTTATGAGTAATTGCAATTGGATTCTTTGTTATTCTGCTTAATAATTAAGCGTCAATTGGTCCATTGCAGTGCATCACAATGATTATTTTTGAGAAAGATCACAATGATATATGTTACAAAAAAAATTAAAATTATAGCATCATCATAGTTCTATTTGTTTTGTAGATTATAGCTATATTTTTAAATTAAATAATACTAAAGAACATCAAATTGTTTGAGAAAAAGTTAAAAAAAAAAAATCCGAAAAGGAGTAAGTGAGCTTTACCTTTACACATTAAAAATTAGGTACAAAGGAATGGGCACTTCTTATCACAAATGAATATTTGTCTATATAAAATTTAGAGGCATCCATTAAGTTGAAAGTCGTCCATCAAATTAATAAAAATTTGTTTGGTACAACAATCGCACGTGCTTATTACTTACACCATCGATACTAAATTAGTAAGACAATTTTCATATGATTGGTTTTTTTTTTTTTGCAGTCTGCTGATGATGTGGTATTGACAAGGCAGTTAAAATTAAGTTAAATTGGTTAAAATATCTTAATCTTTTACATTTTTTTTGTTATTATATCATAATTTTTTGAATTTGTTATTATATCCTAACTTTTTTTAGATTGCTTGATTTGTATCTAAAATCACGTTTTAATTCTAAATTTGATGAGTTAACACTTAAATAATAAATTAAAAAATAAATTAAGTAATTATTCTAGTAATTATAGATGATGAGGTAACCTTTTAAATTTATTATTTAAATGTCACATCATCAAATTTTAAGTTAAAAAGTGACTTATGATACAAATTCAACAATCTATAAAGGTTAGGGTGTCTGCAATGCTTGTACCCAAAAAGGGGCTAATAGCATGCCACGTCATCAATTTATTATACTCACTCTTTTCTCTCTCATATCTCTACTTTTTCTCCACAATTGTTTAGCCTCTCTTTATATTTAAATGGGACCTACAATGGCATCACATCAGCAATTTATTATACCCATAATATTTTTTCTCCACGTCATTAATTAATAAAAAATATAAACAAAATCTGGGCCCACGGTAGCAGCAAAAAGCTGTTGTGGCTCGGATGTTGGAGCGTTTGCACCTGTGCAAACACCCCAACTTTATACATAGGGGTCTAATAGACCCCTTTAAAAACACCCCAACTTTATACATAGGAGGTCTATTAACCCCAACTTTATACATAGGAGGTCTAATAGACCCCTTTAAAAACACCACTGCAGTTGCTCTTAGGAACTTAGGATATAATAATAAAAGTTGAGAAGATTATGATATTTTAACCAATTAAGCCTTAAAACTATTCAAAACTTTCAATTCAATAGTGATTTTCTTTTTGAGTCATTTCAATAGTGATTTCGATAAACATCTCCTTGTCAATTGTTTTGTTTTTTTACTTTTTACAAACTTGTAAGAGTACAAAATTAACAAGCCCAAAAAATAAGATATAAACAACATTTTTTGAGGCCTAAACAGACAATATTTATAAATGAAAATACTAGAATAACAACAATAATGTCACACCACAAGACACACTGGCTCACAAGAGCCCTCCATACATGCATGCATCCTGAGATACACATAAATGGCTCTTGTGAGCCAGTGTGTATTGTGGCGCAACATGTAACATGTTATCATTTTAGCACTTCTCGTTCATTAATCATTGAAGATCCAAAAATAACATCTTTGGAGATAGCCATAAGAATAGGTCACCCTGGCATTAAAGCCCAAAAAGATAAACTTTTGTATACGTTTGTTAATTAAATACCTATAAATAATTGAATGTAATAAAAAAATTATCTATTAACTTCAAGAATCACAACCTCATTCTTATCCATAAGAAAGGTAAGTTTTAAACTCAAATTACCATTGCTTCACCTAAGAAAGTAATATTTTTTGAAGAAGTTCCATATTAACTGATTGATTGCGATAAAATGTCTCTCAGAATACCTTCAAAGTAAGGGTGTCAATTTTTTTGTTCGTCTCACCTACTCGATTTTGTCCAACCCAGAAAATAAAGATTTTGAACGATGATTTTTTAAATTTGGGTCGAGACTGGGCAAGACTATGATGTCAGAATTGAAGTTCGAGGATTTGAACAAGGCCCTCTAAGCTCCATAACCAGCCCGAACTTCAAAAGATTTTACATTGAAAATATATCGTCATATATTGTATAATTATAAAATATATCAATAAAAGTAATAAACTATCTAGCACATATAGAAATGTACGCCCTCCATCCATTTATATAGGTCATTTTAGACCGATTCTATTTTCCAAAATTACAAGTTGTTTGCTCTTTTCATATTTTAAAATATCCATTTCACCTCTCTTTTCACACCCAACATTTAATGTCATTAAATACACCTCATTCTTTGTGTTAAAGGATAAAAATGAAAAGTAAACACAACATTAATACCACCTTAATTAATGGGCTAAAGCCCAAATGACATATACAAATGGAAGGAGGGAGTATTATTTTAATTTTGACTCTTACCTAGACTACTTGAGATAACATCATTTGTTTGTCTTTTCACTAAAAACATTATAATGTCTTGTGATTTAAAATAATAAATACAACTTTCACTTACCTAGATTGATTGGGATTAAAAAATATTTTTAAAATAAAAAATACTTAAAAAAATTGACAAACTCGAAATATTGGATACTCGGTTTTGAAGTAAATTGAGTCTAGATAGAGTATGTTTGTCTGAATTTAAAAGCGGACCGAGTCTGGATAACAAATATGCTCGTGTATACCAAAGGGCGGCCCGGACATGGACTTATCTAGACCCGAAAAAGTGAAACCTACTTCAAGTGCATACATTTTGCAACATTAGGACATACATTGTAATGTATATTGTGAAGAGTATTATAGTGTTGTAATGTTAAGTCTAGTACAATATTTAGGACATATATATTATACTGTACTCATCAGTATTATAACATTAGGACATACATTGTAATGTTAATTTAGGGAGCTAGTTAGCGTCATAGTACACTCCCCAACTTCTATATATATATACCTACAGTTACTGTCAAATCCCAGAATTTTTAAACTAATAATTACAACTAATCAGGGATTAATTGAGTATACTTATGTTTTTTGCCGCGAGTTGACAGTTAAAGATCGGTGAAATTAAGATTTTTAATTAATTTTATTTTTGTGTGACGTGTGCCTAGTGTTATGTACTATATAATATGTTATTTTGTGAAATTCAAGCAGATCGAGTAAATTCGATATTTCGTGGGATTTTGTCTTGTGATACGTGTCGAAATGAGTCCCGAGAGAGTTAAAATGTTGACTCGAACTATTGTTTCGAGTTTCGTAAAAGATATTTGAAATTAAGTTGTAAAATTTGAGTTTTGTATGTTAATTGGATTTAACGAGCCGATGTAGGCTCCACACCTCAAATTACGTGCGAGATGGGTTGTTTGAGAGTTTCGAAACGTGTTGGTAAATTTTTTAATTTTTGGTTGAATTGGGGTATTTTTTGGAATTTAATTTGGACTAAGAAAATAAGAGATAATCATGAAATTAAATAGAACAGTTAATAAATTGGTGGGCGCCTAGTGGTATACGAGGTCAAAGGTGACACGCGTAGGATATACACTAGTGTGTACGCCCGAGGATGGTCGTTGGCACACGGTGTATGTGTGTGTGTGTATATATATGAATCCTACAGTTTAAATCAAATAAAATTAAACATTAGATTCGCCTCGAGATACACATAGTGTGAGTCGAGGAAGTGAATGGGTTGGACGATTGGTGATGTTGGAGAGTTATCCACACTTCGAGATACGTGCAGCCACATCTCAAGGAAAATCAAGTGGTGCATGGAGGTAATTTGTATGGTTTGTTATAAAACCACAAGATCTACCTCGAGATACGCGATACGTATCTCGAAGAAATCAATATAATTGATCTTATCTAAGTCGGTCAAGAGAATGATGAGTTGGGTTCATATCCACAAAGACCATTTCAATATTTATCTCAAATGGAACACTGCCTCATATGTTCATATTTGACAATGAGACCGAAATGGTTGGGGCGAAGAGAGAGAGCTCGAATTCGAAAGTGAGACCGATAGTTAAATTGAGGTAGTTTATGTTATTCATTGTTGTGGGGTTGATGGTTGTATTATTTGTTGTTGATGTTGGTTGTCGTTGTTGGTTGATGGAGGCTCGAACGAACCACATGTCATGGCGCTTCGTCGAGGAAGATTATGGCAGGGGAAGGTCACCCATGCCCGACCACTAACCTAGGGTTGGGATTGGGAGCCCAATCCCAACGAAATTAAAAAAATGGACTGTTGAATTCGATTCACAAAGAGAGAGAAATGGGGAAGAAGATGGGTTTTGATCCCCAAACCGGACCAAACCAGTGCTGTTCAAGGTGGTCAAACCCCAATTAAAAGAAAAGAAAGAAAATCCAATAAAATAGAGAAAAATCATAAAAAAATATTTTTGGACAAATAAATAGAAAAGGGATTTCTATGAAAAATAGAGAATTTGGAATTTTCTCGAAGAATTTGGAATTTGGAATTTTGGTAAAATGCCCGAAATTTTAAAAAGCTGTTTAAAAGTCTAGTTTAGGTTAATTTTCGATTTTGAACCACAATTCGAAGTCAAAATTGAGATTCAAATATCCGAGGAGTGAATTTAAAAGGATTATGTGGTTTTGGGTCGTGACAACATTAATTAAAATAAATTAAATTACAAAACTTGTGGAGTGGTTGTGGAATCTTAATGAATTTATAAATGAATTATAGGACCGCAATTGGAACCCCGTGGGAAGTATTTAATTACTCATAGCACAAAGGAGTTACGATATCGCATCTGTAAGGTTAAGTAAATCCCATAGTAACCTTTACTTTGTATGATTATAATTTCGTATAAATTGCATTGATCCTTGATATTACATTTTTATTATACATGCATAAACGGGTGGGGAGGATAAGGGCAATTCGAGTCTCCTTGTAGTGTTTACTATACCGTGGTTATAGGGGAGAACATTATATTATGCTTGAGGGTTGGAGTAACGATACTTCGCATTACGTGGTTATCATAAGATCACGTTGAACCGGATCATACTCCCATAGTCTAGAGGAACGAGACTCGTTTAGTTATCCTCTATGTGCATGAGTCCTTATTACTTTTTACTTACCATTTCGGAGAACGTCATCTAATTGTGATCGGATAACAGAAAATGAATGGATTCACGGTTGTATTTAAATTCCTTGAATTATATTCTTCATTTAATTTCTTGAATTATTATGCATTTGACTATTACAGGTGTACTGGAAAGAGTCACGGCCCAAATAATTAAAACACGTTTAATTCGTTAATCAAGATTAAATGACCTGTGACGTGGGACCCGCAGCGAGATATTTGTCACTACCGAGGTACGGTGGCGAGGTAAATGTTATATTTGTGTGTTGTATGCCTAGTGTACTGTATATGTGTAGACTACTAAGTCAATTCTATAGGTATGGAGATACCGAGACGATAGGAGATTTACCCCGTCTTGCGTGTCGACGTGGGCTCGAGGTAGCAGCTCGTGGGGTAAGCGTAACTAGTTAACTTATATTGCATTAAAAATGATATATGTTAGTGGTTTATATGTGGCCACATCTACTTAGTTATTAATTGGGCCAAAGTAACCAAAGTAAAGACATAAAAATATATATACCCATAGATAGACATTTAGATTCACACACACATCTCTAGAAAGGGTGTCAAGTAATGGAGTCATCGTTAAATGACTTAGAGGACAAGTGGTAGGAGAAGAACCACAAGTGGTTTGAGATGTGTGGCTCACATTCAAGCCAACCCAAATCATATAAATATGGGTCAAATGAATCATTTAGTCCAATTTATCTCATTTTGGTTTGCTTAAGGTCGGTTGAAGAGGAGAAAAGAAAAACAAACAGAGAAGAAGAAGAAAGCTGTGAGGAAGAAGGAGAAAGAGAAAGAGAAAGAGAGAGAGAGAGAGAGAGAGACCGAGCTCGACACGTCAGTGATGATGTTGGTGCTTTGTGTTTTGTTGTTGTTGAATTCGGTTGTTGTTGTTGTTGGTTGGAGATGATGGAGGCTCGGACGAAGTGCTTGTGCAGCAGTTCGTTTGAGGAGGGAGATGACCCAGGGGAGTTGTTTGCCCTCTTACATCGATCGAGGTTGGATCTCTAACCCCGTATTGAATAAAAAAAAATTTCCAACCGGACCGGGGACGAAGTCCCCAGTCCCGTGGAAGCGATGCATATGCGCGCGCACCAGGGGGCTCCGGCTCGGCCCATGGGGCGAGCTAGGCCCAGGGCCCCGGCCGGGGTTGGGTCCGACCGGTTGGGTCGACTCCGACCCAAATAAAAAAAAACAAACATAAAAGGAAAAAAAGAAAAAAATGCTAGAAAAATTGCGAAAATCTCAAAAAAATTAGGAAAAATTTCAAAAAAATATATTTCGCCAAAATAAATATAAATTGATAATTCTATAAGAAAAATAAAATATTTGAAAGTTAGAACGAGACTTTTACGGGGTTTCTATCTCGAAAAGCGCGAAATTGGCAAATTGCTCTCGAATTCGATTTCGACCAAGTTAGGAATTGTAAATAATTAATCTTGAATCTAAATTGATAAATGTCAAATGTTAGGATCGTAAAGGAGCTATTACGGGGTGTTGGGTGTGTACGGTGATGCGACAAGAAGCGGGATAGCTTAGGAATTGTTGTGGACTCGTAAGTAAACTAAGTGAGACATTTATTTACATTTCATTTAGTTTATTTATTAATTCTCAATTATTCAAACTGAATTTTCCTTTGAAATCTATATGCTATGTCTTGTTTATTTCTCATTTTATGACGTTGCTCATTGCATACTCTGTTGTTTATATACTATCATTGATTCCAATTCCTATACTTTGTCATGTTGATTGTTATGTTTGGAAGTCAGTGATATAGCATGCTATTAGATTAGTTTGTTTATTTTGACTCTAATCCTTTGTGCATTAGTATGCAGTTACATCTGTTGGATTCTATTACCGAGTCATTATTGAAAGTGAAAGTGGTTTTTGTGGTTATGGTCATTTGATGATAGAAATGCGAGTTTTCATATGGGGGTCACTAGACTTTTTGGGATGTTAGGGAATTTCTCCACTACCTTGCATGACACATGGGGTAACGTGCCTCGAACGGGGTAACCGAACCTCGGGGTTTGTTGGCGCAAAAATAACTTGGGTGAGCATGACGAGTTTTAAAACTCGGATATGTTAGCAAGTATACATTCCGGTGATTAATAATTCACTTGGAATAGAAAAGGCGTAATCGTAAGAACGACCTTTTGAAATTATGATCTAGAGCTCAATTTGTAATGAAATGATATAGAGCAAAGATCAAATTGTAGTGGAAAGGCTTATGTGACGTATCTCACGGCCGACCGACCCTAATCCATTACTACTTAGCCTTGAGTCAGTTGCATATTTGGTTAACTCAAGTATCTCTTTGCATGATGTTTCTTTCAGCATAGTTGCTAATTAAATTTTGCCATTTTATACTTGTTGCCTGTTTGGGAATGTGGATCAATGTCTCTCAGTATTACTTAAATAATTTCCTGTACTCATCGTCTAGTTTGTGACGGTGGGTGCCGATCAGTCGAGTAGCACACCGGGTAAGGAGACGATTGGCGACTATCTCTGAGCCGGTGGAGGACTCCTACGACATATTTTTGTACGTTTTGTATTCTTTTGTAATACATTTTATATGTACATGATATTTTTACTTTCGGGTTCGATGATAGGAACATCTGACTAGACACATGTTACATATATCACCACTTTTGTTTATATATGCATGTGATCTCTATTTCCTGGTTTTTCCACAATAGGTTAGGCCTTTTGTTATAATGTCCACCAGTAACTTGAGAAGACTTCCGCTAAATAACTTGTTAGTTTGAAAATTTTAAATTAACTCTGATTTGCTAGGTATTTGAACTATCTAGTTAACTGTAGGTGGTATCGTGTTTTTAATATGGAATAATTGGTAGGTTTTTAGGTGTTTAAATAAGGCTGACTAGTTCCTTGTTAGGTCCTATATGGGAGATTATGGCTTAATTGGGGATTAGGGTGGGCGGTGCCCTTATTCGGAGAAGGGTTCGTCACAGTGGGATTTACTTATCTGACATTATCAAATTTTATAATTGGGTAGTGACAAGTTCTAGCAGCAACAAGGAAAATGGAAAGCTTTCTAACTTTTGTCGTCTTGCTATGTTCCTTTCTCTCTATGTATGTATTGTTTTTTAATATAATATATTGTACAAATATGTTTATGGGTTCATATGTGATTAGGATCTCCTTTGGAATGGTTGTAACATTTTGGGATGAACTAGGATAATTGTAGAGTTAAGGAATGTTAGGTAAGGGTTTTGAAATCCTAAAATAGGTAAGAATGAATAAATAATTTTATTGACGCAAATATATTGTTATGAGGTGGATTGTAAGTCTTTCGGTATTTCCACCAAGCTGAGCAGGTTTTGTCGAAGATTTTTGAAGATCGGGTTTTCTGGTGTAGGCTTAGTAACAGAGGGTGCTATCTAAAAAATTTATGTAGTTTTACGTATTATTTAATCAATCTTATGGAACTTTGAAGTTTGAGATTTACTTTTAGAATCCTTTATGGTTAATAAAGTTTCATAATTGATGATTACTTTAAGTTCATTTTAATTATTTATTGATGGTAAGATTAATGCTGCTAGATTATCGGAGGATTAAGGTAATCTAGGCCGGTCATATGTCGGCTCTAATTAGATAGGGTCTAACAATGTTGGCATCAAAGCCTAGGATTATAAAGGAATCTTGTTTATTGAGGTTAAGTGAGTGACTAGTTGGAAAGTAACGTGATGGAACGAGGTTAAAAAGTTTAAAAACTGTATGAATGTGTTATGTGATTTTTATATTATCGAGATATCGATGGATATAGTTGTGATGAACCATTTTTCTTGCAATTTTGGTGTGGAAGACTATTAGTAGAGAGCGAAAGCAGGTCGTGGACCTGGATAGGGAAATAGGGATCCACAATGTATGGATTCAAACATGTTTCGAACCAGGTGGGTAGATGTCTTAGTTGTTGAATATTTCATGAGCACAAGTGGCATCTCGGGCACTGTGGTTCGTGATGCACGGGAAGTTCCTACTTGTTACTCTAGCCATTCAAGAGGAGCAGAATACCTCTCGCACTTCATTTCGGAGTTGAATCGGTTGTTATAGTTTTGGTTCAGGCTAATCCAACCATAGGCAGTGGAATGTCACAAGAAAAAATGCATGAAGAGCTTGGTACGATTATATCGACGAGTAAGCTGAACACTCTGCGAGAGGTTTGAGGTAGGGCCAAGACTTATGTGACTACACAAGCTTTTCATCATGAATCACGACAATACTAGGGTGTCATGGAGTCAGAACAGGGGTCAGGCTCTTAGGTCAAACAAAAAGTTTACATCCAGGTTTGACGAAAAGTCTTAGAAGAAAGGGAAGAGTGGAGGACCATTATTCTCACATACGACAAATGTCGTCTCATAATATGTGCATCATGATTTTTTTAACACAACCATTAGACCCTCGAAGTTGACAAACACATGGTTAAGATAGACATGATCACATTCCTTTTAACCTCCAGGTTGGAAAGGTACACCTTAGTTGTAGAAGAGTGGAGGTAAGGGTCAAGGATCTCAGGGACATGCCTCGAGTCAACAATTGACAACTAGTTAAGAATCTTCTATAGGTAGTAAACCTACAATTACATGTTTTGGGTATGGAAATAAAGGATATTACAAGATTGTATGTTCACGACTCTTAGGAGCGTCTTCTTATGTATTACAACCTCAACAACATATCAAGGAATGTGTTTAGGTGGTGACTAAACGGGATTCGAGATGCAAATCATAATCTAATCGAATGTACGATTTTAGTTTGTGGTCGTGCAATGATTGAGTTAATGTTAACTCCAGTATGAGTCCCTATTCATCTTGTACACAACAAGTTATCGGGGATAAAGGTGTATCCTCACTTTATGTGTGAGAAATGTATTATTGAGATCTCTAGACACGATATGACAGTTGATGTACATGTGTTGGAGTTTTTGAAGTTTGATGTATTGTTGGGAATGGATTGGCTAGCGGCTTATCATTCACATTTGATTTTTTCCATAAGATGTCTTTTATATTCTCGGTTGTTCGGTACTTACGTATATCAAAACATCGCCTAAGTTATCTTTGACCAGAGGTAATCTAGCCATTGAGGAAGAAATGGAAACTCTTGTTTGAAACTAGTAGTACAAAGGTAAAACCTGAAATCAAGTTGGAGGAGTTGCTTGATAAAGAGCTTATTAACCAAAGTATGTCACCGTGGGGTGCACCAATCCTTTTTGTGAAAACGAAGGACGTTAGTTTGAGGTTGTGCATTGATTATAGGCAATTGAATGGGGTCACTGTTCGAATGAATATCCATTGCCTGGAATTGATGATGTGTTTGTTAAACCGAGTGGGCTAAATTCTTTTCTAAGACGATCTTCGTTCTGGTTATTATCGGTTGAGAGTTCAGGGAAGATGATGTGTAAAAGATCGCTTTCAAGATCGAATATAGTCATTTTGAGTTTGTTGTTATGTTGCTTGGGTTTACTAATGCATTGGCGATGTTTATTTATTTGATGTAAAGAGTGTTGAGGTCGTATTGGATCACTTTGTGATAGTATTTATTGATGATATCTTTATATAATCTATGACTCGTGAGGATCATGAATAGCATCTTGGAGTTATTTTCCAAACTTTAAGAAATCATAGGTTGTACGTCAAGTTTAGCAAATGCAAATTTTGGTTATTCGAGGTGAAGTTTTTGGGTCATGTGGTTAGTATAGAAGAAATTTTGGTGGATCCAGCCAAGATTGAGACTATAATTAGTTTATCAAAACCTACCACAATGAGGGAGATACAAAGTGTTCTTGGTTTGGTTGGCTATTATCGTAGATTTGTGAAAGATTTTTCTAAGCTAATTGTGCCAATTACTAAATCAACTCAAAAAATGCCTATTTGTTTGGTCAACAGAATTTGGCGTTTTATTTTTGGGAATTGAATAAGCATTTGACCTCAGCACCAGTTCTTATATTATATTGCCTAAATCGGGGAAAAGGCTTATAGTTTATACTAATGCATCGAAAGCTTGTTTGGGTTGTGTGTTAATGCAGAATGACAGGGTGATTGCTTATGCTTCTCGACGGTTAAAAACTCGCAAGAAGAATTATCATGTTCATGATTTGAAATTAGC
Organism: Stephania cephalantha; assembly: GCA_039657325.1. Lineage (NCBI taxonomy): Eukaryota > Viridiplantae > Streptophyta > Magnoliopsida > Ranunculales > Menispermaceae > Stephania > Stephania cephalantha. The sequence continues at coordinate 45,432,408 of CM077574.1, forward strand.
GGCAATTATGTTTGCTTTGAAGCTGATAATACACTATTTATATGGGAAAAACTTTATGCTATTTTAAGATCATAAAAGTCTGAAGTACTAATTCTCTCAAAAAGAGTTCAATATGAGACAACAACCATGATTTGAACATTTGAAAAACTTTGATTTTAGCTTTAAATACAATCCGAGTAAAACGAATGTTGTTGCTGATGCACTGCGCATGAGGGATGGTGAAACATTGCATGCAGCTAGTCGGTTGACTTTTGAGTATGATTTGCTTGAAAAAGTAATCGCTTTTACTTTGTCAAAGATTCCTGAGGCTGATGATGAACCAATTTGTGCTCAGTTTAGAGTATAAATGTCTCTATTCAGAAAGTTATATAATGTCAGCAAAATGATTTGAATTATAGGAAATTAAAGGGGTTTGTTGTTGACAATAATAATCCCGATCGGGTTGAGTCTGCGAATCAGATTTTGAGGCTTAGAGGCATACGTTCAATTCTATCGGTGCCTGAGATTCGGGATGATATATCGAGAAAATCTCATCGGTCCAGATTACGGTTGCAAACGGGGCAAGGCGGGTGGGGATCGTAATTATCGTCCCTGTCCCCGCGGGCGCGGTGCGAGGATTTTTTCCTGCAAATTCCCTACGGGGCGAACTTTGCCACCCCACGCCCCACCCTGCGGGGATCCTTGCAGGGCGAGGAATCCCCGCGGTGCCCCATCAATTTTGTAAGAAAATATCTATTTTGATTTTCATTCCTTGCCAAGGGATCTCCGCGCCCCACTAAATTTGTATAAGTGCATATTTTTATTCTCAATCTTCTGTCTTTTTTTTCCACTTGACTACTTTATAATATGAAAGATATACTATCTTATACTACTATCTCCCAAAGATATTAGTAAATACAAATATAATCAACTTTAAATGCAAGTAAAGAATCTTCATTTCATTTCAAACAAAACACACATAAATAAGAGCATCCTTATATATTTTCAAAAGAATAAATCATGTGGCATATAGATACAACACACAAAAGTATAAACTATGTGGCATATAAATACAAAAGTGATGATAACTTATATTATTTTTAGAACAACTTACATTATCTAAAGAAACATGACATAAAAATAACATATAACCATATCCATGTGACATTTTCATAATAAAAATCCTTACGACATGTATAATTAGATGTAGCTATAACTTAATGTAACCTTCTAATTCTCTGAATTAATAAATTACAGTTATTTGATCAATTTTATCATCATATTGATAAACTATGGTTGAATATATATAAATAATATTTCTTACTTGAATTAATTTAATTACTTCTATAGTTGACTAAAACAAACTTTATTACTTAAAAAAACTATATAATCATATAATTTATGACTTCTAAATGTATTGTATTATATTAATGATTCATGATAATTAATCGAAACTATTTAATTAAAATGATTTGCAAATATATTAAATACTCAATTTTATGACTATATTATGTACCATGTATTAAATTATCAGGTATTGTATTAGATTTAAATTTATAGCTTCTTAGAATAAATTATTTATTAAGGTAAATTTGATTATAATTATATATTTTGTAGTGGTGTATGCCACCTACTAGGTTAATTGCCAATATAAAATATGTGTCTATCATATTACATTTATAAAGTATATATGGTAATTTAGTCTTAATAAAAGTTTTAGTTATATTAAATTAAGTTTTATTTTGAAAATATTATCTTCATTTAGTTACAAATTATTAGATAGTAAATCGTATGCATAAGATTACTTAAAACTTAATGCATCCCCACCAAAAAAAGCCTACTGCAAATACAAATATAGTAAAGAATAACTATGATTCTATACAAACTCATGACAATTACACATGATTGGTTCAATGGTTCACTTGCTAGAGGGGTGAGTTGATTGTGAGGGGATCGATTTATTTGAATTTACTTTTGGATAAGTTTTTAAAACTATAAAAAACCTATGATCACATGCGGGAGATGGGGAATGCCTATGGAGAATCCCCACGGAGAACCCCATGGGGAACCCCCACGAGGCGAGGTGATGGGGATTCCCCGCGGGGCGGGAGTACGGGGTACGGGGCGGGGAAACCGCGCGGGGAAAGGGTAATCCCCGTTCCCTCCCCGCATGGCGGGGCAAACTTCTGCCCCGCAATCCGCCCCGCGGGGGACGGGGATTCACTACCCCACTTGCAAATCTAGTCCAGATATAGCATTAATCCTGGCATAACCAAAATGTATCATGGTATGAAGTGATTGTACTAGTGGTCAGAGATAAAAAATGATATAGGTGACTATGTGAGAAGATGTGAGATTTGCCAACAGGTTAAGGCCGATCGACGAAAACCTAAGAGTAAGTTGCAGCCATTTTCTATACTACAAAAGAGATGGGAACATATTGTGATGGATTTTGTTGCTTATCTTCTTACTTTTCGAAGGAAACATGATACAATCTGGGTTATTATTGATGGACTAACGAAATCTGCTCATTTTCTTCCAATGTCCATTTCGGATAACTTTACACAGCTGAGATTGTTGTGTGAACGAGAGGTGGTTCGCTTATTTGGAGTGTCGTTAACGATAATTTGTGATCGTAATACTCGATGTACACCGAGGTTGTGGCGGAGCATATAGAAATAGCTCGGCACTCAGTTGCATTTCAGTAATGCATTTCGATCGCATTTCATCCACGAGTGATGATCAAACCAAAAAGTTGATCCATATGTTGGAAGACATGCTCAGGGCTTTTGTATTAGGATTTGGAGGTTCATAGGAAGAATACATACCATTGTGTGAGTTCTCTTATAATAACAATTATTAATAGAGTATTAAGATGACTCCGTTTGTGGTTTTGTATGGGAGACATTATCATTCTTTTGCCGGTTGGGCTGAAACGAAGAATTTGGTGGAGTTGGGGATATAAATGGTTCGAGATCACACTGAGGTTGTTCAGCAGACTCCTTTAAGATGGAAAGCGGTTCAGGGAAGGCACAAAATTTATTATGATCTCTATCACCAGGTCGTGGAATATAGTGAAGAAGATTGAGTTTAATTTGAAAGTCTCCCTTCGCAAAGACCATTACAGATTTAGACTGAAAGAAAAACTTTCCCCTAGAGTTATAGGACCGTTTAAGCTTGTGAAACGGATCGGGAAGGTTGCGTATCGACTTGCATTACCACCTCAATTAGCCAAAGTTCATGATATATTTCACGTGTTTATGCTCAAACTGAAGGAACATGATTCACACCACATAGTAGAATGGAATCAGTTCAATTTACCAGGTAATTTATCATAAGAATAGTAACCTATTTTGATGGTGGATAAGAAGGTCAAAAAGCTTCAAAATAAAGAAATTCCACTTGTTTTAGTTAAATGGCAGTTTCATGGAGACGTGAAACTAACATGCGAATGAGAGGCGTATATGAGAGAGCATTTTTCAAATCTCTTTTAGTCCAGGTAAATCCGGTTTCAAATTTCAATTTCGTGGACGAAATTTTTATTAGTTGGGAAGATTGTTAAATCTCAAAATTTTGAAACTGATAATAATAGCTAATTAGGGACTAATGGAGTATGTAACAACCCAAATACCTTAAACACTCATCCCGTGGGTAATTTAGTAATTTCGTAAATCCTACACTAAATTGGTCCCACTATATAAATCTAGTTATAAACCCAAGCCCATTTTTATTCACACACAAAAACTGAAAGAGAAAAAGAGATGAGACTTTTGTTTGGGGAATCGTGGTGGGTGTGATGCTTTGAAGCCAATGAGACATCCATTGAAGGTAAACCTACCCTCTATACCCTTTTTTATTGTCTAGAAGAATTACGAACCTATGCCTACTTCAATAATGGTGGAAAACATATTTTCTCTCCTTGTTTTAAATTTGTGAGATTTTGGAGGAGCAAGGGGGCGGCATCGTCGGCACCACCAGGCCGCCACAGCAGTCGGTTTAAGACGGCGGACCTACGGCCGCCGGAGTTGAGTGGCGGCGGTGGAGCGCCGCCACGAAAGGAGGATGGTCATCCACTAGGACCCTCCCATGTGAGCCGTATGGCACTGAGTACGGGAGGGGGAAGGTCAAAGGTCATTTTAACCCCTGGCCACCCACAACCGGGGGCCATTTTGGCCCCTGGACTAAAAAAATATAAAAATAAAAAATACATATATAATATAATAATAAAAATAAACTAAAAAATCATATATATGATATAAGATATAGATATATATAATAGAAATAAATAGAATAAAATAAACATCAACAATATTAGTGAACTTCGAGGCGCACTACCGCATCCCCGACGAGGGTTCTCGACAACGCGAAACCCGTAGGACCCACACTAATGGACCCAAAACAATTTGCTAATAAATAGGCGAGTAACTTCGAAATGAGAATTATAAATTAATGTGAATGAGTCTTAAATTGTATAAATTCGCGAAACGGTTCACATAGAACCCTGTGCGGGCAAGGATTGGGAGTGGATACCGCAGCGATACGAGGTAAGTGGGGAGTTTCGCTCAAGTATCAAATATGGCATGTTATTAGAAAATTAAGATTTATCATTTGAACTCGAGACTTGGGAATGGGTTGTATTATGCTATTGACTTGATTTGACTTATCGATGGAACCATTGAAGGGACACAACTGCCATTATGTTCACTAGTAATCTTCATCACCTCGAGAGTAAAGGAATCGATCACCGGAATCAAGTCAATAACTAGTATGCATTGAATGGAACAACGAATTATTATTATTATTATTATTATTATTATTATTATTATTATTATTATTATTATTATTTTTATGATATATCTCTTGTGGGCCCCTATGCATGAATGCTTTAATTTCATTTATGATTTGCGAATCTCTTGTTATTATGGTTTAACGAATCTTAGAACTTGTCTTAAATGAGTTGAATGGATAAATTACACTTAATTTTATAAATGAATCTTATTTCCATGTTTTCTACTAAATGCTTGATAATTTGATTTCAACTCCATGTTAGATCTTGCATTTTTATTATGTAGTACTTGCGTGTTTGATGTTTGAGCAAGGTTTTCCTCTTATTGAGCTTTGTTGCCCCTTTTAGCTTACCCCACTTACTCTCTAGGTACATCCACATCTGCTTTAAACAACGGTAAAAGAAAAGAGATAGTTTGAAGTCTTCTCTTGCATTGTGACCCTCGTGTGCTCCTATTATCTTGTTATTTAATATTGAAACCTTATGAATTTGGGTTGTAACTTAAGATTTGTTTGGTAGTTTGAACCATTCCTTGTCGTAATTAGAACTTATGGAAGCTTTTTGGGATATCATGAATTGAATAGACTTTTGAAGACTCATTTCATGG